>CM028760.1:18283975-18507548 GCA_016801395.1 Leptodermis oblonga
GGGACTCTCCCACTACAGCTTCCCCTGAATCTCAAAATTGCCTAGCCAAGATCCTTGGAGGTCCAACCTTGCTCTACACTTATGGAAGGAAGACAATCTCCAAGGTTTCCAAGGCCAAAGGCCATGAATTCTACACAAACACAGAGCCTCTCAACTTCTACAAATCGTGTCCGGCCCAGCAAAACTCGAAATGCGCATCCGTAGACCTGGATTTCGGCTCATCCAAGACCGTCGACATCCCTCTTCCGGGGGAATGGGGACTCGCGCCGTCCAGCTACTACTTCCCCTTCATCCCCATCATCGGAATCCCTTGATCAGCTTGAAGTGGGCGCTTGTTATATTACTGTTTCGGTCTCATATAAATAGTCACGTTTTTAATACTTTTTTCAGTGTTACTAATAATGACTGTTTTAGTGAGATGGAAGAGTATTAAGTTTCACATGAAATCCTGGAACTTAAGTAGCTTGAAGTACTACTACATATATACTATATAAATCTGTTTTGGGTAGGAAAAAAAAAAAAAAGAAGAGTGTTGTGCCTGTGGCGAAGATTGTGTATTTACTTATGTATCTGTAGAATTTGCTGATATATATATTATTACAAGTGTGTTTCTTCTTTCTGGTTTTCAATACTGAAATACAACATCGCTAAGACTTTGACTTTTCACTTTTATTTTAAGTTTTAAGTCCTTAATTTGTAACCAATTTCTTTGGATCATCTATTCAATTTGTCATGTTTTATGAACTTCGATTATTTGTTCAACAATAGTAAAATAAACTTATTTTATGGCTGGTGTTGCGACACTTGGATGAATGATGAAACAAGTTTATTTTGCATAGACAGAATAAAAGATAAAATAGGACAAATTCGGATAGGGAATGAGTTTAATCATGCAACATCTCCGATGAGTTCCTTTTGCAATATCGCTGAACCACTAAATGTTACATGTTTTAGGCAAAATTATTTGATTAAAACCTAATAACTTTCAGCTTGTCTGATAACAAAATTTTAAACCTCTTAATTCATTAAGTGCGACTTATTTCTTTAATAATCAATTATTAAATTCTGAAAAAAGGTTTAATATAAATTTATTTAATCATCAATTATTTAATACTTCCTCTGTTCCATTAGAATAGTCCACTTTGAAAAATATTTTTTGTTCCAATAGAAAAGTCCTTCAAATTAGTTATTTTAAGTATTGTACCTTAACATTCTTAATAAGTTCTACATTATTCAAAGTAGAAAAAAAAAAACATATTAAATATCTATAAATAGAATCTTTTAGACAACATCGGTCACAGGCCTGTTCTTTTTTTTATTTTGGTTTTGTTTTTATAACAGTAAATTTAATATATATTATAATTATTTTTTCATCATTTTACATACATTTTTTTACTGTGTAACTATACATTTTTACATTTTCATTTCATTTTTAACAATAAAAAATTATTTTCTAAAAATATGTTTTCAAAACTAGGGCATGTTCTTTAAGTTTTGGTTTTCAAAACTTAAGAGTTTTCATCATTTATAAACAGTTTTTTACTATTCAGCTATACATTTTACATTTCAATATATTTTTACATTATAAAACTATTTTTTCCAAACCAAAACTCAACCCAACCAAAAAGAAACATGCCCTAATTATACTCTCCATCTTTTTGTAGGACACTCTTATATACTAATAGTATAAGAAAATTTGTAATTTTGTTGAAGGAAAAAGAAACAAACAAACAAACACCAAGTGATAATTTTCCAATTAAATACAAAGAGTAAAAGCAGTCTTCTAGTGAGAGAAATATCTATTTTTTTTGCCTATGTATCTTCGCCCTTTTTCCTCAGAAAAAAAGGTTTTAAAATCTTTGCCTCAAATTTGGATTCGCTATGATTACAAAATAAAATATAAAAAAAAAAAAAAGGTTTTTATAATCTCTTGTTTTAAGAGCAAAGGTTCAAATAAATCTCTTAAGTTTTACTCACGGGTTAGAGTAGCCGTTGATGTTACTTTTGGAACAGAAACCAAATTAGCCCTTCTGTCAACCCTCTCTCACACCACTTATTTGAACTCTTAGCCATGGATGGAGGCTGCTAAGAACGGGAATGTAAACTCACACCACTTATTTGAACTCTTAGCCATGGATGGAGGCTGCTAAGAACGGGAATGTAAACTCAATGCAAGTAGAAAAAAGAAACAATATACGTTTGCTTACGTGGAGGTAGAAAGAAGACAAGTCAACAAAAATAAGTGATGTGACAAAGGGTTAAAGGGGTACTAATTTGGGCCTTTTTTTATATCGTCTAGACTTTTTTGTTCTAAAAGTAAAATTAAAAGGACTTATTTGAACCTTTGCCCGAAGATAGGCTCAATTCCTACATACTTATCAACTATGAATGGCTCTATCAACTTGCAACGCCGCCAAAGTGAAGACAATCCTCAAAAATCTGCAAGAACGAAGTTCAAGTGGGAAAGCAAATTGTGTATAAACAGCCACTGATAACAAAATGACCGTGGTGGTTCTATCTACTCCCTTCTATTGATGACAAAGATCACAGAAACAATAGCCAAAATATTGTCAGATCAGACTTCCAGTTAGTTGCATCAGAAGACCGATATAAACACTGAGCAGCAACATCTAATCTATCTAATCATTACCATTTAGAACTGAATCCGCCACTTTCTTCAACGATTCGCTGTTTTTACCATGTCCGGTTCAGAATGACCGGCAGAGATGATCAATCTTATGCCCACAGGCAGTTTGCACTTATCAAGTGTTGATCTTTTGGAGGTTATAACAAAAACAGATTCTTCCTTCAGCAGCTGTAGACATAACAGTTCTTCAAACTTCATTAAAAGGAATATATATATATGCAAGATATAGACGACACTAGAATTACAAGCAGAACAAGCCATAAGAGAAATGGGATTAGAGGATGAGGCAATGAGCAAGCACTTACATGATCAGCAATAACTTCAAGCAACTGAAGGTCGCCTTTCGAGGTACCTGTTGATTTCTTCAATCGGAGAAAAACAATGGGAGATTCTGGATCACTCGCTATCTCAAGTCCCTGGATACCAGATAACTCTGCAAAAAAGCATCTACCTCATAATGTACAATTCAATATATACGTGACAAATGAAAATAAGCAATTGAGTTCGACAAACCTTTCCATAGGATGCCTATATTTTTCTTGACCTTTCTGATAAGATCAGGATTTTCTTCTATGACATCAAATGCAGTAATAGCAGCATTTGCCAGGTAAGGGGGTAAAGATGCAGAAAAAACGTAACCAGAACTGCTAAGCCGCTGCCCAATTAAAAATACATGTCAGGATTAACAGAGAATCTGAACATAACAATGGTAACAGTCATTCAACAAACAATAGTGAGAAAGTTTAGCTCCACCAAGGGATGTTAAATCCTAGAGTCAACTAGAAATTCTCATACTTGGTGATCAATGACTCTCGCACTACCAGTGCAGAAGCCTCCCTCTATAGCCAATGCATGTCCCATGGCAGCCGTAATGATGTCTATCTTGTCAACCTACAAACGGCCACAACAATAAGATCGCATATTTGAGGATCAATAGCTCACTGAATCTGGAAAAAGCCTTGGGACATACTGGCACTTTGCAGTGTTCAGTTAAACCTCTACCAGAACCGCCAAGTACACCCAAAGAATTGCTCTCATCTAGTAAGACACGGAAGCGATATTTTTCCTTCAATCTGATGATTTCATCCAATGGAGCAATTTGTCCAGAATTCTGTAATGAAAAAGAAAATTCTTTAGAAAAATAATTCTTTGATGTAATAGGAAGTCTTAGAATCACAAATACACAACTAGTTATGTCTATAACGAAAAGGGAAGAATTTTCTATTTTCAGAAATTAGCACCATCGATTCTGTTCCCATGACAAGTTTACATTTTAGATTTATTGCACAAACTTCAAATTCACTGCAAGGAAATATAACATTTTCACCAGCAAAAACAGAAACACAGATGAAAATTTCAGTGGCTGTTAATTCTGGTCTGCTACATTTTATGCTAAGAAAATTTTCAAGTGCAATTAATTTAAGTGCTACACCACAAACCATGTAAAGTACATTCTCCCTTATATACTGAGTTTTTAGTCAACAACAGACTTCACATCAATTAGAATGAACATTTTCCAGTTGATGTCAGCACAAGGCTAGAAAATTTAGCTCTATAATACCACAGTTATTGAACAATTTTATCTGAAATTTGTGGTGTACAGTCTTTTGCTTGAAAGTCTATTCTCTAGAATGCCAAGTGCAAACCATGACACTGTCATTTCCTTTGCTACATTTGGCATCTTATAAATTAGGTCAGCATCCACAATCATTCCATTGTCGAAGTGACATCTGGCATATCGATAGGACATCTAAAATTTACACAGCAACATTCAATACTGGATCTTTTAACAAACATCATAAAGAGCAATAGTCTTCTTGACTAGTTTTTGCCCACAATTTCCATTTGGCCACCTCGAGCACATGGCTAAAATTCTTTGCCAAGAATGACTCAGTTATGACCAAAACATGGATACTTACGTGCATTTTGTAGGAGGAATATCATGCCAATTTCCTGGATCCTGTACAGAACCACATTAAAACTCTCCTTACTAAATGACCTGATGCAATAACTTCAAGTTATTCATGTTTATTTCTCTACACAGAACCATAGCCTTTTACTACCAGTCTACCACTAGTTTATTGACTAAGTAATGCTATTTCAGGAGATACCAATGGTAACCAATCAAAAATATCTTTTAGCCAAGAGACATCTTTTTCTCCCATATGAACTATACTGTTACTTGCAACGGGACATTCTGATATATCAATCGAGTAGACATTCATTTTAGCTACTTGGTACATGTATCGTACTCTCTTACCACGATACAACCCCCCAAACCCACTCCTTGGGCACCAAAAATATACCCATCTTCTTTTCTTGCACTCAAGCTTCAGTCTCTTTTCTTTCAGTCAATAGCTTATGCCATTGCTCCTAAGTTCCTAACGAACCAAAAACATTACACAAATACAAAAGTATCCATGCCCAACCAACTTGAAGCAAAACACACAACAAAAAGAGGCAAAAGCTTTACGCTCAAGTGAGATAAATGAGAGTAAACTGTTCCTCACATCTTTTATTGCTGAAACATGATAGGTGTATAGAAAATAATGAGCTCTGACATATCTATGGGATAGTACCAGATACACGGCTTCAACCACAATATAACGCCTGACTTTCTCTGCCCTTTTGTTCTCTTGGGTTACCTTCTCCAGTGTATTTCTTAAAGATTCCATGTCATTGTGCTTGAAATATACTATTGTACTTCTAGAAAGCTGAAGGCCATTTTGAATTCCCCACTGCACACCTCCATCCCTATCAAAGATGAATTCTTGATAAGGAACTCACGTAAACATTATGCTATTCGTGAATGACATTTAGATGAGAAAGATAAAGAAATACTCACGCAACAATAACATCTCCTTCCTTGCAAAATGCTGGAATTGCACTGAATGTGGAAAGCCCATAGAGTAAAGTATGGAATCAGGAGTCCCTAAAAACTTTGCAATTCGGGCTTCACAATCAAGGTGGACATCTGCAACAAACAGAATATAATAAAGTGAATAACTGCAACAACTGCCTTAAAATTGAGGTTATATAGACAGCTGAAATAGTCTTATACCAATTGTTCCATAAAATCTACGAGGACCACAAGAACCAACACCATATTTCTCCAACGATTTTGTACAGGATTCCTGTTGTGCATCTTGGTTGTGAATACGATGGTTATGCTGAATCCTTAAAACAACTACAGCACCAACAAGAAGAAACTTAGCTTTACTTACAAGTAACTTTTCATGTCCAACTAATCCAAGATAATTTGCTGAGGCAAAATTTAGAACTTTTTTGCCCTTGATTATTGCATGTGGCCCGGCAGCACTGCAAGATACTTCAAGATGAACATTTATTCTAAATGCATAAGATTACAAAATCTAGTTACTGAAGAGATTATTTACTGAAAGAGAGCAGGCATCAATGTTTCATTCATTATCTGATCATGGAAGTACAAAAGCACTTCATAATAAAGAAACAACAAACAAATTTCAATATCTCAAGTTTCATTGTTTGCCCGTGTTGCTGTCATTTTCCTCTCCTATTTTCAAATTTGATTTCTTTGTTTGTGTTTAACTCATTAAAGAAAGAAGCAAGAAGAAAAAAGAAAAGAAAAGAAAGGCACGTGTTCCATGGTTACATCCTGTATCAAACTAGAAAAATAACACTATTATCTAGAGCAGAGTCTAGTTTTACCTCTCTAATACTGGAGGTTCATATTTCATTTCTTCTTTAATTGCAGGAATAAGAGGTTCAGGAACCCAATCATCACATAGCTCATCAATTTCCTGAAAATTGTGAAGAGAAAATGCATAGTTATATCAGATTTATTGAAACAAATGGCACAGTAGAAGATAAAGGATAAAATCATTCGAGCTTTAGAGCAAATTTAGCCAGTCAACTCTACTTCCAGAATTCCTACTTTTACTGTAAGCTTAATCACCTCTAGTTTCAGTAGGTTATACTTAAAAATGAGATATTTCACTTCACTCATAATTTTAAGATGCACAATTTCTGAGTCCAGGTCCCTTTTAATTTAGCTTCTTTCTTTTCGGTAAACTAGTAAGAGTTCATGCCCTCGCATGAGATGATAGCTTCCTTTTCATAAAGAAAGAGAATATATAAGAGATATCATCAATTATAAAGAGAATGTGAGACAAATTGGGAACCAAATCTGCCTAGAAAGATAGGTTCAGTAATTTAGTAGGATAATTTATAGATCACATTCTGTATCACACAACAAATTTGAGAAACTATGCAAGAGAAATTCATTCTTTAGGGGGGAACAGAGGGACACAGAAAGATTGCACTCAAAACGTTATAAGCATACAAATGGGACAAAACATTCTTACCATCTTTACAAATAATATAGACCTTGTCAGCCCTCTTCCTCTTTTTATTTGACAAATCATCATTACAGTCTGGCCAGGTTACCTTCTCTTTTCTTTCTTTTCCATTCATTTTTTTTTAAATTGGGAGAATGGGGGGTTGTTCCTTTCTTCCTTCCTTCTTTTCGCATATATTCTTTACCACCTCAAATGAGGTTATATACCAATAATGTTGTGAAACTTTCTATACTGTCCAACTACAATCACTCGAGAAGCATAATCTTCATAGATCCAATTGAACAAATCAGTATTTAGTCATGCAAAAGTTCCAAAAGAAAGAGAAGAATGAAAAAAGAAAACTGCAAGGCACAATTCACATACTCATATGCTTTGTTTAGAGCCAACGCTTCTACAATGAGAACTAGTGCAATTATAATTACTCGAGAAGCATAATCTCCATAAATGAATCTATTTAGTATCTAATTGAAGAAATTGGAGTCCATTTCATATAAAAGTTCCCACAGAAAGAGAAGAATAAAAAATGAAAACAGCAAGGCACAATTCACATCCTCTAATGTTCTGGTTAAAGCAATAAGCCAGCAGTATTTATAATGAGACCTAGCATAGTTTCAAAATCAACAACTTGACATCCACCTGCAACCATTACTGAATTCTAACAAAATTTTCTCCAACAAAGATTAAAACTTGAGAAGCATAGGATAAAGAGAAAGTGCACAAACAATTTATATTTCTGTTTTTAACCTCAACCAAACAAAACAAACCAGGCCACCCAAAAAGTTGCAACCAAATGAAGAACTGCAAAAAAAATTATTTGGCCACAAAGATGCATAAAACAAACCTTCTTTGTCAGTGGCCTCGTAGGTGGCCTATAACTTTTTTGAAAAAACAGGGAAATAATCACAACAAAGAGAATATCCACCACAAATAGACGTCCTGCATATAAACAGAGCACATTAGAGGCCCTCAAAGATGATGAAAAGGATCTTAGCAAAGATTTAGTTTGATGACAAACCTCCAATGTTCACTCCAAAGACAACAGCTCTTGCAGAAGGAGCATCAAAAGCAAATGTCAGCCACTCAGACGCAGCTCTTAACATATCCATAGCAGCTGATGTCATCGTATCAATTGCAAGATTTTGCATAAAATCAAAGGTAAGCAGCAGCTTGACCCACAAAGAAGTAGAACTAGATTCTTTGTCCCAATGTTAATACTTAAACAGAAAGTTAAATTGATTCAGTTACAAGAAATGTAACTACGTGTGTGTGTGTGTGTGTGTATAAAATAAACATCAAATAAAACACAGCTGGTACAAGTTGAGGGTTATTTTAAGGACCAATGATTTGAAAGCAGAGCTGCATCTAGTTTAAGATTGATTATCAATAGAGTTTTTACAACCTTTAGATGTTTCCAAATGCAACTACATGTTCCTAAAAGTTTAAGTGGGTGTTTGGTATGTGGGTTTGAGAATCAAGAAATGAATGATACAAAAGATAAATGTTTGGTTAGTGGGTTTGAGAATGGAAATTTAGTAATGAAACCCAAATAATTAGAGATCATCCACACCCACCAGGGATGGTGGGTTTCAATCTCAAACCCTTTTTTCCATTTGCCTCTCTACATCTTTTCTTTCTCTCTTGTGTCGACCTTGTTTCTATTTGTCTGGTAAAACAAAGATTTTTCTTCTTGTTCTTCTAAAAAAATAATAATAAAAAAGAAAAACTTCTACTTTCAACAATTAAACCAAAGATTATAAGCTTTTACAATTGTTTTCTCAAGACTTGAGAAAACACTAAAATATTTACTTAATCCCAAGGCATCATATTACTGACAAAATTATAATATATAACTTAGCTCAGCTATATTTTTAAGGGTAAAAATGGTATGTGTTCCATTTTCATACCAAAGTCCAGGAGCTAAGCCAAACAGCATTTCTGGAAGGACTAAATCCATTCTCATTCCACTCTACTATCAAACATATTCTCATTCTGATTCCCCACTTTAAACCAAATGCCCCTAAATTTCAGTTTAGGAGACTCAATTCAACCAGTTATCTTGGATTAAAGTTAAAATAAAGTCATCTCCAATCATCACCAAGCTTATAACATTCAAAAATTCATTACATTTGAGTAATTTCCAGCACTGAAGTGATCCACAAACACATTTAACCCTAGAGAGTATCTTTGTGGGCTTTTCCTCTAGTTTCCAAGTTTTAAGTATCCTAAGTGTACATTCCAGAATTTTACACTCAAACATAGCATTCTCCCTTGATAAACTATATCCTCGTAATTTTAGAACAATCAAAAACAGGATAGCAAGTCTGTTTAAGCTTTTCCAAATTATTTTTACTGTAAAACAGGGATTCCAATCACAACACACTCGAAATCACGTCTCAACAATCAAAAACCCATTATGCTGAATAAATTTCCAGCACCATAAAGAATCACAAATACGTGTAACCCAAATGAGTTAACTGTGTTTGAAATGCAGTTATAACATTTTTTTACTCCAAAATTACATTTTTAGATAAAATTTCAGCAACCCGAATTACCACAGCAAGCCAATAGCAGTACATCAACATCTCCAAACATCACAAGGTTGCAAAAATTCTTCATTCCTAAGTAAGTGCTTACCTTAATCAAAATTCCCAAACAGCACCCTTAATTCCCATACATTAATGTTATCATTAAGCCAAAGGTTCTGTATTCAAGTTGACTATTCTCACGGGTGTGGCAAATTTATCACCTTCAACTTCTAGCTTAGTTCTGAAATAGTAGTGCCCTGTATTCTTATACAAGGTAACCCATTTGTTTTAACCAAGTTTCAAATTCTAATTAGAACAATGGCATGTAGCAACACATAACTTAATTCCCTACAACATAGGAGCTTCCCAACGTGTTCAATCAGTTCAACAACAATACTTAATGTTCTAATTCCCAAATAGCTATGCCGCATAAATATGAGTTTAACTCACAAATCCGATAAACCTGCATGTTAATAGAATACCTTAAGCTCTACAACTCAAAACATATTTCCTAGTTGAAGATTAAACCTTTTTTGATAAATTTACACCCAAATTCTTTCAGATTTAACTGACCAATTTAAATTGCGAACATGCATGACTAACTTTAATTAATTCTCTTAAGGTATGACATCTTACCTCTCTGAATGGTTGAATTCCTTATTCAAAACCAGCTTCATAAATTTCAGCCCTCCTAGCTTTGATTTATGATTTCCTTTTGGACTCTTGATTATCTCTCCTCTTGCGATCAAAAGGGAGGAAGGAAGAAGATGAAGATATCAGAGTTCACTTTGGAAAATTTAAATTCCTTCAGGGAGAAGATGATGATGTGTATTAGGATACTACGTATTGTAATTAAGAAATTAGTGATTTGGAATTTATGTTAGTCATGATGTGACTTTACGTTATAAAGTTTTAAAATTTTGAATTTAATTTTATATTTATAAATTTAGGGATTGAGCTATAGAAATAATATATTTTAAATTATAATTTAGATAATCTAATTCATACAATTAATTTCATTTTTTTTTTTTCCAAAAATTTACTCCCATATTGGGAGACTTAAAGGGGAATTGTTTTGGTGAGGTTTTTAGGAGGGAATATTTTTGGAAAAATTGTGTATGGAAGAGAAAAAGAAAGTACTGATCAATTTATTTTTAAGTGATTGATTTTTTGTTAAAATAATAATTCACTATCTAGATCAAATTGTATGTAAACAAAATTTTAGTAGAAAATTATGCAGTTTAAATATAAAAATCTAGTAAAAGAAAAAGTGATAATTTTTGCTGGAAAAAAAAAAATCAAAGTAAACAGAGTAGCACATAAAGGGACTAATAACTCTATTAACGGAGAATATTTCACTCAACAAGGAGAACAGATATCCAAAAAGGGGAAAATTTATTTTGATTTTATATTGATTGTAAATTGTAATTAAATAATTTAATTAATGAAAATTTATTTTGAAGTTTTTTTTTAAAAATTGTGTTCATCTCTTTTATAATTGTGTATTTGGAATTTCAATGATTAAATATATTTATCTAATCGCACAAAAAGATTTTATTTTTTCTTTTTCTTTTCACATTGATCCCATTTCTTTAATATTTATTTCTATATTGGTTTGAAATTCTAGTAGACCAATCAATAAATAAAAATAAGATGACAGGAGTCCAATGCAAATTAGTTCCATTGAAGGGAGAATGAGTACAAATTTCTATAATTATAGATTAGACACCCAACAAGGTATCCAAACTGTGGAGATGTCAATCTGGGGTGCCTAGCAATCCAACAACAGTTCAGTAGTTAGTCACAACGAACTTATTATAGAGGTCGCGAACTCAAACTCTACTTAGGGTAGAGCTTAGGGAAGAGGAATTAACTTAGAGATGCCCAATCTGGGGTGGGGCATTCATAGACCCAGTCTGGACTACTATAGTTAACACAATGCAGCCATAAACCCTCTTCATCTCTGATACACAAAAATGAGGCAGCTTCATATCAGTATTACTTACAAGGATCAAAAAGTAACTCATTTTAGCTACAAAAAGAAAGACAATTAACTTTATGGCTCACTATTTCATATGAAATGACTAATGGAGGATGAGCATCATTTTAGACTTTAATACTTCAAGCATAAGTTCGAATGATCGAACTACTGATAGGCGACTAGGGATTCAACATTTGGAGTTAAGTTTTCGATTCTTAATTAAAGAACTCGTGACTTCGTACGACTCTTATTGTTGGTGTAGGGTTAGTAAGACTTTTCTTTAGGAATGCAGAATTTTAAAATAAGGTTTGTAATCAATGTATTGCTGGAATAAAATAAAATACTTTCAACAACTCAGAAATTTTCGAATTATTGGAAATTTCTTGTGTACAAGTTTCCAAGATTAAATGAAATTCATAAATGTACAGCATATGAATAGTTTATCTAAATGGATAACCGATTACCTAAACCATGAACAATTTGACATGGTTACCCTAGACATATTTGATAGTACATAGACGTGACCTCAAGATACCTGCTACAAGAATCACTAGTTATATTTTGTCCTTAAAAGAAGTGTCATGTAGTTGTAAAAAGAAATCACTTGAACCAAATTAAACACTAATGTGAAGTTACACATGAAAATACGAAAAATCTAATAAAGATGAATAACCGTGAGTATCTATTACAACTAGAGAGACAATCTTGAATTAAAATCAACTTTCTAATGTGATGTTAAATCATGAATTTGCATACTAATTAAGTGATGAAACCAAAACCCAATGAAAATGGGAAAGTCGAGATCGAAATCAATTATGACAGTCAAAGGCGTAAAAGGCTACCATCTCTACCTTAGGGAAGTGCGTACCTAGAAAAAAATTATATTTGGGGATGTAGATAAAAAATACAAGTGTTTGATATTTTATGGATATAGAATGATACCTATATATTAAAGACTCTAAGGCCATTTTAAAATAAGTCTACGCTAGAATACTAAATAGCTAGAATCAAACCATCAAATTTTGGTTAATAGAGCATATACACTCATAAGATCAAATCCAATAATGAATGACCATTATGGAATAGTTAATTCAAAACACAAGGAGGATTGGAAGTTTTAAGAAATATATGTATTGAAAGTAAGTATAAAGAAGATGAATGTACAAAAGTTGAAGTCATAACATAGAAAAGATATCTGAACATATGCTTGATAGAGAATGCATTACGAGTAAAATGATATAGTTAACCACATAAAAAGAATATCCATGATTCAACACTTTCTTTGTTTCTTTTTGAAGTTCTCCAATACCTTTCCTTTTCTTTTCTTTTTTTTCAGTTCTCCAATACCTTATTTTTCTTATAAATTGGCTTCAGATTTCTAAACTTCACGTGGCGGCTTTGATGTAGTCTCACGTGTACTTTTTCCGACTCAAATTAAAAGACGTTTTAAAAGAGTAACAATCTTCAAAACAAATGACGTTTTAGCAAAAAAGTATAATTTTTTTCTTAACTTATCTATCGTAAAAGTTAATGATTATCTTAAACACCTTAGGATTAATTGGATTACAACTCCAAGACTCCTACTAATATTGAATTACAATAGTTACATTTTTTTTAAAACGAATTATTAATCTAACTAATAAAATCTAAAATGTCTTTTATTTTGAAGCGAATAATATAAACTTATATAATTAAATACTCCATTCATCCTATTTACAAAAGCCAAATTGATCAGAGGTATATTCCATCCATTCTTTAAAAAGTGTTTTTGAACCTCTGCATTTCTTCCTTTAAAATGTATTGTTTTATAATTTTAAATGTAAAACATAATAAATTCTTAATTTTATTCATGTAATAATAAATTAAAAGAGATAAAAAAAAATTTATTACTCAAAGACACAAATTGACAACATTCGTTAAGGGTGAAGATGTGCGTTTTTGCTCTAGTGACACTTTTTAAATCACAAAGAGCATATCATTTTTATTAATTTTAGAATACAACATTTAAGATAAATATTTTTAATTTTTTCACTTTTACCTTAATTTTAAAATCACAATACAATTATAATAGATATGGAATGAGTTTGATCCTGCAATCTCCGATAAATCGTATTGAATATAAAAATTTCTTTTAGAATATTATTGCACATTTGGATACTAAAACTCAAAAATGATCATCATGGAATAAAAAATATAGTACGTAATGAGATATATTAGAAACGCAAACTTCTGATTTCAAAAATAAAAAACGCAAACTCCGGTCATCATATATATCTTCCATTTAGATAAATAAAAACACAGTCAAGTCAAGATAAAAGACCAGAAATGAAAGTAATTTATTGATTAAAATCCAGAAGATAGTAAGATAAAGATTATTATATTTTTCGGTAAAATAAAAGTGTAATGGTTTTCCAGTAAAAGAGTCGTATTTTTCAAAAATCTTGGACTCATGACATTACATTTTATTTATTACATTTGATGGCAATGGCTTTACTGGAGGCAAAAGAAGTTAGGACCTGACCATTAGCATCGATCGTGTCGAGAAATAAGAATTAAACTTCGACCTTTAGAGAATATGTAATTGCGTTAGGACTATTTGAGCAACTTGCTCTTTCTTACGTCATCTCAAATGAAGCCACCACATACCACAGTTCAATTTCACTGTGGTTGCTCATTTCTTCTGTTAATTAATTTTTGACCTAAAACTAATTAGAACTTAGAAAAAGGAGATAAATTTTCCAAAAAAGACAAAAAAAAGGAAAATAATTGTATCTGGTTTATTATTAGTCAGTGAAACATGATGATGTTGATGTCTTCTTCCAATGGGTCCAGATTGACCGGAATGAATGGCTGCTCATTTTCCATTCAAACTTCCTATTGGGTTTCACTTTCAGAACTTCCAGATTTTTTTGTTAACTGACCATACATATATATATATTTTTACTATATATTCTCTCCATTTCAAAGTCCACCTTAGACATGGTCCCGGTTTCCGTTCTAATCGGAATTGAACCAATAGTCACGGTTTCCGCTCTAATTGGAATTGAACCAGTGGTTTCGGAATTACGACCCACGATTTTTAAACAAACCTTACATTGTTTGATTCTGATTTTACCTTTTGAGGAACTGGAACAACCTTAGAAAGTTTCATTAATTTTTCAAATAATATAAGTAATATAAATTATTTTATATAATTTTATATTTTATAATAATAATAATAATAATAATACTAAGGAATATCAACAAAAAAAAAAAGGATATAATATATATAATTATATTTATCTATCACCCATTTATAATACATTCATAAACTAAAGTTAAGAAATAATATTTATAAACTAAAAATGCTAGAACATTTAATAAATTTACAATACATACAAGATATCGAGAAATTTAATTTTGGATATATACACGTAAATAAAAAAGCAAATAGAAAAAAATTTGAATCGAAAATCGAATTGGGAACTGTGAAGGAACCAAAACCGTGGCCGAACCGGAACCGACGGTTTCAAACAACACCACCACCCCCACCCCAACACCACACACACACCCACCTCAGCAAAGGTTCCGGTTTTGATGCCAATTCTCAAAGAATCGGAACTATGGTCATGTCTAGGTCACCTTATTTCTTATTGTCCCTAAAAATTGAAAGAAAATATATGTTTGTTCTAAAGTTTTTCGTTTTAATAAATGCAATTTGTTGGATATGGAAAAGACGTCGACGTCACTACCCGCCAAAGTCAACCCAGGCCGATGTCCGCGAAGGGTCTGGGGCTGCAAGCTAGTGACTTCACTATGGCGGCCCAGTACAGACACGGAGCCTATAGGGAGACTACACGTGTCGCACCACGATAGGTTCATCACACGGATCGAGGAGGTAGTTACATACGGATAAGAGCGACCCTGTCACGTGAAGGGTGCCACTCCACCAGCTGACGTGGCACTCCCCTTCACCGTACGCCTATAAATACTCGATTCCAAGATCATTGGAGAGGTATTGAATTCTAGATTAGCGTTACTTTATACTTCTTTATTAATTCTATTCTGGCTTAAGTTTCGGAATAGAATTGGGATATTAGTCCCAAAAGCAGGAGCGAAAGTAGCAGGACGACGTCAGGGGAGCTCGGTGCTAATCGGGAATTCAACACAATTTATAATTTTAAAAAATATATAAAATGCACATTTGATTTTATATTTGATATATACCTTCAACTTGTAATAAATTAATTATACACCAAATAGGTTTTTGTTTTCCTTTTTATATTGGAAGACCAAAAGATTGTAATTGTACTTAGTTTGTACCGGATCGTTTATCTATTTTTTAGATTTTTTTGCGTGACGAAAGACTTGAGTAGTCCACTAATGTACAGTTGAAGGAAAAACTCAACTAATATTAGAGGGTTCGAAGTTACAGCCTAGCTGTTAGTAAAGCAGACTGGTTTCTTGTATGTTGTGGATTCGAAACTTGGGGGTAGGAAAAATGTAATAAGGGTGGGATTCAGTGGTCCCAAATTTAAAAAAAAAAAAAAAGAAAAAGAAAAAAAATTAATATTAGAGAAGAAATTAATTAAATTAATTTGACAGACCATCCATCCACTAGCTAATTAATATTAATTAAATTAATGTGTTGCTTTCATGTATAGTTAAACCCACTCCACTTGTTCCTGTTTTAGTTTATCAACGTGATTAAATTAATATAAATCAGATTCACGAATCATAATAACGCCAAATAATGGATTAGTAATCACATTAAAAAGGGATTAGCTCAAAACTTTTTCCCTTTAATTACTTTCTATTCTTTGTGTTTTCTTCTTTTCTTCCGTTTAGTGTGACAAGAAAACACTGAAATGATACGTTGGATCCTTCTTGTCAGTTTTACATTAGCCGTGTGTTAATTAGTAATTACCTTAATTTCCCAATGCAATATTTATGTTGTATTGAAACATTTTATTACTCTTTCCGGTTTATTAAAAGAGTTGGTACAATTATTTATGTGTCACAATGTACAATTCAGAATGAACTCTTTTGATGGAATTGAAGGATTACTGATTAATTTGCTTTTAATATTCTCGAGAAATTAAGTGTCCTTTGTATTGCATTGTTTCTTTTAAAGTAATGATACATATAGTAAAAGCTCATAGTCAATTATCACTGTGATATGGCAAATAAATTATTAAATACTTAAAACTAAAACTGTCTAGTGTAACTACCATATTATGCTACATATGTCTTGATGCTTTTTACTCTCTCAATAATTTCTCATTTCCTTTTTTTTTTAATCACTCAAGATTATACAAACAAACTTTGATATGACACAAGAATACGACATGATCGAGTCCAACACGTTAAAAGTCACCCATCATACTAACGCGAGTAAAGTGATGAGAATGATAAATCAAACAAACTCACGAAAACATGTGTTTGAGTCTTTACTGCAAGAACGGGGGTCGTACTTATGAAATGGTTTTCCACGTTAGTTGTTGTTTCAACAATGTGTATGCAAGACCATATTATTTCTTTGAAAATATATATATATATATATATACTAGAAATTAAGGGGAAGTGGATATGGAAAATGGTTGGAAAATTTCCATATATTTAATTCAATCTTTGCATGTTAAAGAAAGACTTTGAATATTCCTAACTTGGAGAGAAATTATGAGGATAGGTAGAGATTAGGGTTGGCAATCTCTGACACGACACGAAAACACGACACGAAACCGACACGATATAAGCGGATTAGGGTTGAGCCTTAGCGGGTTCGCGGGTTATATGGGTCGACCCAAATAACACGAATAAATAAATGGGTAAGGTTAGGATTGAGAAAGTCGACACGTTAACCCACCAACCCGAATCCGACACGAGAAATTTATACTACAACACGAAAACACGACACGAACCCGACACGACACGAAATGTTCATGGGTTAAATGGGTCGACATGAATAATTAAAGGGGTAATGTTAGGGTTGAGGGGTGTCAACACGGGAACCCGCCAACCCGAACCCGATAAACCGGACACAACACGAATTGCCACCCCTAGTAGAGATGAAGAAAGTATTTGGGAGTCGTTCGTTTGATCACACTCCTACTCTACCCTTTTTTCTAGTTTTTGTAGAAATGTTAAGCTAGTCAAAAGATTATTCCACTTAATTTGGGTTATTGCTTTTTCCATTTTTCCTGGAAAATTCAAGAGACTTTCGGCACACTAATTAAATTAAATGCATGAACGGGTTTATGCTCGCCTACATGCATGAACCGTTTCGTGCAAGACTAGTAACCCTATTAGTAATATATTTTTATGGGTTACGGCAAAATGGTGGCGATCGAGAAGAACTAACCAATTATAACTACGTAATTTTAGCCTTCTAACTAACAAAAATGGTTTGATTAAAAAGGAAAATGAAAAGGTTTGGACACAAGTCGTTTTCTCTTCGTTTCTAACTAACAAAAATGGTTTGAATAAAAGGTAATCTTGAATTGAATTAGGTTGGAAAGGTTCAACGTTGAGAATTAAGGTTGCGTTTAGAATAATTTCAGGTCGTTTGAATTGAAACTTTCATACCTGCATAAATATTATTTATTAATTACGCACATATATTTATTTATTTATTTATGATTAGTGTCTGTTTATGCTAAATTTCATCCGTTAACTATCTGAGTCGAGCTAGGCAGATTAGTGTGTGACTGTTTGGAACTCTGATCTTGAACACTATTGCACATTATAAAAAATTTATTTTCGTATTATATACAATTATGAATTGGATTAATTATATAAAAAGAAATGAAATTGGGTAGTTCACGAAATAATAAATAAAACAAGTAATGTTAAAAAACTATTGAACATCTTTTCTAATTCAAACCAATCAATCGCTTTAATTTGAATACGTATATAGTTTATCGTGTAATTTCCCAGTTAACGTGATGGAAATGCAACAACAATTTCTTGGAGATCTTCTCATTCTTCTCCTTTGTTTCAAAAGGTGGAAATTTAGTGGAAACCTTTTTTGTCAAGAATTTTCACAAAAATTGCTCTTTGAACAATCTCCGGGTATGCATTATAGTTCAATAAACTCTTAACGTTACGTTAGTTTCAATACACTCTCTACATTAGCTATTCTTCGTTAACAGATTGTCATCTCACATGAATGTGCAATGTCACTATGCATATAAAGATAATATACCGTTAGAGGCACATTAAGTGCTTGGTAAAACGTCATATACATATGTCATATGTGTGTGTCCAACATGGAAATTAAGTAGAAAGTGTGGTCATTTCGGATGATGTTTCATCCACTTTGAGGTGTGGGGCAAATTTAATTTGTGGCCATACGAGGTCGTTCTTGATTTTTAGCCAACCAGATTTATTACTTTCCTACCCTAACCATTACGCATATTAATCTCCCAACAAAAATGCACCAAGAAAAAAGAAAATTAAAAAACAGTACATGATAAAGATTTATATCAAATGACAAGTCAATTTATTTTAAAGTTTCACAAAAATTACAATAAATTTTTAAAAAAATGTTTCCCTTAGATTAGGACATGAAGATGGGTTTTTTTTTTTTTTTTGGTTATATCGCATGTAAAAGCAAAATCTTTAATTAGTGCATATATATATATATATATATATACACGCATCTGAAATTGTATATTGAGATAAGACACGTTACGTCACATCAGTTTTTAATGTTATTTTGTGATCAATAAAGAGTTCTGATATCCCAAAAAACGATACCTTATTCCTAAAAATAAAATTAAAAAAATCAATCAACAAACTAATTAACATTAAATCCATGCATGCACAAGAGATTACTTGTCTCTGTGTGTGTTACACACACTGACCTTTTTAGGAAAGAAAAGCTGAAGTTTAAAAAAAAAACGTTTGTACGCTCTTTTAGAAAAAGTAGAACCATGTGCAAATAATTACATGTATCACATGTTTTTGTGTCTTTCATTTCAAGTGCACAACAAGCATTCATGAGTATGAATTTTCGTGGAATGCCCCTAATATAAATCAATTTGTTATTTTTCCTTTATTATTTCAAAAGAAATTACAAGTTGAGAAAAAAAAAACTACTTTTGAAACTCAAAATACAATTTGGGTAGTAAAAATAACTATTGATAATAACCTATATTTGTGTTTCACTGTTGAACTATTAAGTAGAAGGTGAAAATAACAGGTGAAACTTTTTTAGAGATTAATGAGTTAAAATTAAGCCTTTCAATTTCAAGACATAATCGAAATGACTTTTATTTGAGAAATTATTAGTAGAAATCACCTAGTTGTTGCATGTGTTTGAGTATAAGAATTGTACGTTTTTTCCGTCCCATTGTAAGAATCATGTTTCTAAAACTTTTTATGTTCTAAAGAGAGAATTTAATTTATATTTCTTACATTACATATTCTTACTCTATGATGATGTAATCTATAATGAACTCATACTTAGAAAGTAAAGATATAATCTAAACAAATGATATCAAAATTACTTATTGTAAGCATTATACTCTACAACTCATAAAAATTGTACGTTTTAGAAACATGACTCTATATATGAAGAATCTGGAGTATTAAACAACCCCCTAAAAAAAATAATAATAATAATAACATACATGTTAAAATAATAGATAGATTAGATTAGAGTATAGGCCATGTCCTCATTATTTGAATCCCTCTCATGGTTTGTTGTGCTAATTATGGTCCGAAACAAATTGAGCGATACTTCTTGTCTTTATTAATCCAATCTATCTATCTACCTCCCTAAATGGCTATTTGAAGTTCATGTAAAACCCAGAAAAAATAACATGACACAATTATTGTAAAAACAATTATAGGAAGAAGTATGTTATATACATACGGTAGTTCCGCTGTTTGATAAGAAAATTTTACTTTATAATATAGAAAACAGTATTACAAAATAAAATTTTCTATCGATCATAATCGATAGAGTATATGGTTAGGTAGTTAACCGTAGTGGTTTCACACTGAAAGGCATTAATTTGCTAATAAAAATATAAATAAAAATTGGTTGGACAAGAACTCCAACCAAATTTCAGATATTCAGATTTGCAGCATACAAATACAATAAATACATAACAACCAAGCTCTTGGCTGGATGACGGAATCAATGCCGGCCATATATCCTGCCAGGTGGATCTCTATTTATCCATAAACAATAAATCATGTTTAACGTAAAACGGAGTGAGACTCTTAGTAATGATTCCCTGTAGTGTACTTAAGTCATTAAGAGCCTAATGGTATCAACCGCGTAATTGAACCCTTAGATGTAATGTGTTTTTATAGTTGAGAAATCTTCTCAAGCAAGACGGTTAGATCCTCATGAGCGATTTTACTCCGTTGGTATCTTAGCCAAGTCCGATCACGATTAGTACCTGCGGAGTCCTACTTGTGAAAGGTTTCGCAGCAATCTACATCTTGGTCTACTAGTAAGATATGTTCATTGATTTGGCCTAATGAGTCATTGCTATTTAGGCTGGGACATCGGCCCACCCATATCCCATCACATATAATAAGGACACGTGTAAATAAGTAGTGACAAATTAATTATTTTAAATATTTTATTTTTAAAAAATATTAAAAATTGTGCATTTTAGAAACATGATCGATCTTACATTGCCACGGAAGGAGTAAATACAATACTATTTTGTTGAAATGTGACAAAGTACCTACACTGCCACCAAGATGAAAATACAAACAATTCTGGCCAAAACAAGATGGCAATTGAAGTAACTTTTTAAAAATAAATAAATAAAGAGCTTTTTTGGTTTGATTAGTAGATTTGGTGAGAAAATGGTGAGATTTTCTGCAATAATTTTTTGACAAGTTTTATATATATATATATATATTGTAACACCGTCACAATAGGAGGTCTATTGGACCTAGCTAAATTTTATTTTAGGTATAAATTTTGTATTTTGTGGTTCGTTTTTAGGTGAAAAGTTGCAGTTTTATTATTTAATTATAAAATACGTATTGTTAATTGTTTGAATCCATATATCTCGACTGTGAATTTATTGAAATATATATATATATATATATATAGTTTGTTTTTAAGTTAGAAACAGTAAAGTTTCCGTTTTCTTGACTAAGGTTTTCCACATATAAACATCTTTTTGTTAGGTTGCTTTGTGTTTTTTGAACTTGGTTTATTATATTATTGAATTTTCTTTTTTTCTAACTTTTGACATTTATATTTTTTGTTGTTGTTATTTTTCCTTGATTTATCTTCCATTAACTAATCCTCTTAATGTTATTAATTATAGAGGGAGTCTCCTCTCAAAACATTTGACAAATTAGACGACGATATTTCTGCTACTAAATTCGATACGCGTTTTTTCTTCAATACATGCAATACTTCTGCTCCTAAAATCGATACATACATTCAATGTGAATTTGTTGTTTTAACATAATTACGATACACCACAAGTTAAACTCAATGTGCAACACATCAAAGCCTAAATTCAATATTCATCATAGGCGGTGTGTCCAATCCAGCATCCAATATGGCTGGGCTTAACCCAATAAATTTAAGACCCATAAAAATTATAGGGTGGATGACATGTATGATTATGTGGATGGCGATCCACGAATGTGGAAGTGAAGAAATATATTTAAAGAAGATAAAAGTTGGACATTCAACAATGGATATCTAAATTGCTATTAATGAGCGGAAGTTACAAGTCATTATGATAATAACAATAATGAAATTGATGACAATAAATGGACAACGATTACAAAACTATTAGGGCATCCGTAATGGTTCTACCTCTAAAGGAGGTATTTTGTTGTCACATCATCTGCCACTTCACCTAATACCTTTAAGGCTTTAACCATATTTCTCTCCAACAATTCTACCCAAAAAGTAGGTATTTTATTACCACATCATCTCCCACTATTAATTATCATCTACGCACAAAAAGTATAAAAAAAAAGAAAAATGGCCCACAAGAGCTTCTTTACCTGGGTAGAGAAACCTCTACCCAAGTAGAGAATCTCTACCTTCTACCCCATTTCCCCAACAATAAATACCCAATTGGTTGGGTAGATGCTGTCAGCATCTACCCAACCATTGGGGATGCCCTTACACAAACAATAAAGTCTCATAAAAGTTAAACAAATGTTAAATTCCGATGAATTTGAAATCCGACTTCTTCCCAAAACTCTAAATAAAAATAGGCCGAATTGAATGAATCTCTTTTGATTCAAGAACGAAAAGAAATCCCAGAAATGGTGGTCACTGGTGAGGTCAAGCAGCCCCCAATACCTCCCACTATCACTATGTCAGCATCTACCCAACTATTGGGGATGCCCTTACACAAACAATAAAGTCTCATAAAAGTTAAACAAATGTTAAATTCCGATGAATTTGAAATCCGACTTCTTCCCAAAACTCTAAATAAAAATAGGCCGAATTGAATGAATCTCTTTTGATTCAAGAACGAAAAGAAATCCCAGAAATGGTGGTCACTGGTGAGGTCAAGCAGCCCCCAATACCTCCCACTATCACTATGTTATTACTAACTCTCACTCATTTCCCCAAGTCAAAAGCACAATTTACATTTCTTTAGTCAAAAAAAAATTTAACATAAAAAAATAGACAGTTTATTATTCTATAACTTTCCCAACAAATGTGCTGCTTATTCACTGAAACTTCCATGTTCTTCAAGGGTAGTATCTTACGTTCACACGACCCGGTTCAACCGTACTAACCGAATCGGGTGTCCAGTTAATTCTTGGTTCAATTCAAATCCCCCCTATAAATAATCTAGAATTCTCAACCTTCTTCATAAACAACAACGTCCAAGATTGATATCCAAAAAATCCAATCTTTCTTTCTTTTGTCCATTGAAAATCAACCAGAAAAATGGATCGCTTGCCTAAATGCCAAGCGAATTACTCCGCTCTTTCTCCTCTAGATTTCGTGAAGAGGGCCGCTTCCGCTTACGCCAACCGTGACTCCATCATCTACGGCAACGTCCGTTTCACCTGGCGAGAAACATACGAGCGGTGTCGCCGCCTCGCTTCCTCCCTCAAGTCTCTGAACATTGTCAAAAACAACGTTGTAAGTATTTCACTATGTTATATTTTGTCTCATGAACAAGTCGATCAGATCAATTAGTTCTTAATCTTCATCAGCTGATTAATTAATTAATGAACTGGATTTCATTTGTGCAGGTTTCCGTGTTGGCTCCGAACATTCCGGCGACGTACGAGATGCATTTCGCGGTGCCCATGGCGGGTGCCGTCTTGAACACCATCAACACGAGGCTCGACGCTAAGACAATCGCAACCATCCTCAAACATTCCGAAGCGAAAGTCTTCTTCGTCGATTTTGAGTTCGTGCCGCGAGCGAAAGAGGCCCTCCAGCTCCTGGTGGAGGAGGAGTCCGGGAAGCCCAATTTTTCAATGCCCCTGGTCATCGTCATCGACGATCTCGGCTCTCCCACCGGCGTCCGCCTCGGCGAGCTGGAGTACGAGGAATTGGTCCACCGTGGAAATCCAAGATACGTCCCGGAAGAAATCACGGACGAGTGGGACCCAATCACTTTGAATTACACGTCGGGCACGACCTCCGCCCCTAAAGGCGTGGTTTACAGCCACCGGGGAGCTTATCTGAGCACGATGAGCCTTATCTTGGGTTGGGAAATGGGGACGGAGCCGGTTTATTTATGGTCGCTTCCGATGTTCCATTGCAACGGGTGGACTTTCACTTGGGGGATCGCAGCCCGCGGAGGTACCAACGTCTGCATCCGCAACACGACGTCGCAGGAAATGTACGCCGCGATTTCGCAGCATAAAGTGACGCACATGTGCTGCGCTCCGATCGTGTTCACTATCCTCCTCGAGGCCAAGCCGCACGAGCGCCGAAAGATAACCCACCCGGTCCAGATTCTCACGGGTGGAGCTCCGCCTGCACCCGCGCTCCTGGAGAAAATCGAACGACTGGGATTCCAAGTCGTACACGCGTACGGCCTGACCGAGGCCACGGGTCCGGCCCTGGTCTGCGAGTGGCAAGCGAAATGGAACAAACTCCCTGCCGCAGACCAATCGCAGCTCAAAGCCCGACAAGGCGTGAGTGTTCTGACACTCGCCGATGTTGACGTTAAGGTTTTAGAGACAATGGAAAGTGTGCCACGTGATGGGAAGACAATGGGGGAAATCGTACTTCGTGGGAGCAGCATAATGAAAGGTTACTTGAAGAACGAGTTAGCGACGGCGAAAGCGTTCCACAAAGGATGGTTCGCGACCGGCGACGTCGGGGTGATTCACCCCGACGGGTACCTGGAAATCAAGGACCGGTCGAAGGACGTCATCATTTCCGGAGGGGAGAATATCAGCAGCGTGGAAGTTGAAAGCGTGCTTTACGAGCACCCCAATGTGGTCGAGGCTTCTGTGGTGGCCATGCCGCATCCGCGATGGGGGGAAAGTCCCTGCGCATTCGTCACGCTGACGAAAAACAACGGCAATGGTTCGGTCAGCGAAGCTGACATCATCGCGCACTGTCGGAAAAATCTGTCGGCTTTCATGGTACCAAAGAAAGTGCATTTCATGGAGGAATTGCCCAAAACTGCAACAGGGAAAGTTCAGAAAATTCAACTCAGAGCATTGGCCAAAAGCTTACCGGTTCCGGCGGAGAAGGACGACAAAGCTAAATCGGCGAACCCACAAAAATCTCAGCAGAAAGTTAGCAATTGGGTTCACGGTGGCGGATCCGGATCGTACAATAATCAACCTCAAGAGCAGATTTTGGCGTTATCTCGTCTCTGAAGAGTGTACTGATCGTGATTATTAATTGAACTTGTTTTTTGTTTGTTTGTTTTTGGGAATTAAAATAACATAAGTAAATTTCCACAATATGTTCTTTGTGCACATGCATAAACGCACAGATTCCACCGAAGTTTTAGGAATTGGGAAGTGTTTCTCTGCGGGCAGAGGCTGTAGTTTCAGACAAAGCTATAGCAATCTGGGATTGCTTATACACATGCAGTGGAGAGGGCGTTGACCTTTATTTGTCTATTTAGCACAACTTTATATACTACTTAGTACTCAACTCTTCCCATTAGCCAACTTTCATTAAAATAAAAATAAAAATAAATTTTTTGTCCCATTAAAAAAGTCTACAATTAACTATTTAAGTTGTACATTTTTCAAAGGAATTATTTGAATGACACAAATGGAGTATGGAATAGTAGCGCCGTTACTAAAGGTTAGCATGCCCGGACCAAATAATAAAAAGTACCTCAAAGAAAAATATAATTAGATATATAATTTTTATATTTTTTATTATGTGAGCTTTGAATGGAAAAAAAAAATATATATATATATATATATTCTTATATCAACTCCTTTCAAACAAAAATAAAAATAAAAAACACCTTGAGCTGAAAAATGAAAAAAATATAAGACAATAAAAAAACTCTTGCATTAAAATTTTAAAATAACAGTAAATATGAACTTAAAAAGAAAAATAATTAAATCTTAGTTTTGCAGTAATTTATTTTAAACAAAAATAACTATAAGCCTTAATATCAAACTTTTATGAGTAAAAATACTACACTACTATATTACTATATTTATAATAACATTGGGTCGCTATAATTATTGAGCTTTGTGCGAAATAGCCCTGACTCATGAGCTGCCCATATGTACTATGCACGATGTATGAATTCATGTCTCCAGGTCACGCAACACAGCATTAAGCGCTGCATTACACCCCCTGTGTACTATGTACGATGTATGAATTCAGGTCTCGCAACACAATATTAAGCGATGCATTACACGTAGCATATATATTCAGAATAAAATCAAAATCCACATCAATTGGAAACAAACCAAAGGTGAATTTTTCCCATAAAAAATGCTTTTTTATTCCGAAATTCCAAAAATAGGGAAAGTTTTCGGGGAATTCCCGATTTAGAGAAAAACTTCGCTTTCTTTGAAAATTGGTTCGGATTCAAATTTGTACTGAAAGCGAAGTTACCAACTTCGCTTTCTTTGAAAATTTGTGAAGTGACAAATTTTCAAAGAAAGCGAAGTCTGTAACTTCGCTTTCTTTGAAAAAACTCGCAGCGAAAATTTGCACTGAAAGCGAAGTTGGTAACTTCGCTTTCAGTACAAATTTTTTACTTTTGAGTTTTTTCTTTGAAAATTTGTAACTCGGAGCAAAGTAACGTTACTTTGCTTGTTAGCTCCCAGTTAACAAGCAAAGTAAATTTTCAAAGAAAGCGAAGTCTGTAACTTCTCTTTCTTAGAAAAAACTCGAAGTGAAAATTTAGAAACCAACTTTATATATATTTAGAAAACATATCTGTAAACAATAAAGTTTGACATAGTACAATTTTAATAAAAAAATCGACAGAGTTTCCCCTGTAACAGGATCAAATTCCCCGTTAACAATTCACGTCAAATTTACCATTTGTCATTTTTTTCATTTACCATATTTACCATTTTTTTCATAATTCATTGGTGATTATCAATGACTTTACCTTTAAAAGTAGCAATTTATAATAAGAAGCCCTAAAAAATGATCATAACTTATCGTTAACTGGGAGATAATAATGTTAATGTTAACTGGGAGATAACAAACAAAGTCCCAGTAACAAACAAAGTAACGTTACTATGTTTCGAGTTACAAATTTTAAAAGAAAGCGAAGTCTGTAACTTCGCTTTCTTTGAAAAAAACTCAAAGTAAAAAATTTGTACTGAAAGCGAAGTTACCAACTTCGCTTTCAGTGCAAATTTTCGCTGCGAGTTTTTTCAAAGAAAGCGAAGTTACAGACTTCGCTTTCTTTGAAAATTTGTCACTTCACAAACTTTCAAAGAAAGCGAAGTTGGTAACTTCGCTTTCAGTACAAATTTGAATCCAAACCATTTCCAACTTCGCTTTCTCTAAATCGGGAATTCCCCGAAAACTTTCCCTATTTTTGGAATTTCGGAATAAAAAAGCATTTTTTATGGAAAAAATTCAACCAAAGGTACATGATTGGTGGTACAACGAATCAATTGATGTCCACACATAATGGTATATATGAATCTCAGGTTGATTATTACGCTATTCCGCTAAAAAAGTCGTGTTTCCAATACTAAAACTCGTATTAAAAATATATATTAGGACGAAGATAGTAACACTCTCTCCCAATTTGGATTCGGTTAGTATTTTAAATTTGGAATTGTTACTTGAAGGATACCATTTTCTAAACATATGACACTTTTTAAAAATTTTAGACGTGAATTTATATTTTTGCCCCTCTATTCTCTTCTACCTTATGTAGTAAAATTGATTGAAATCAATTTTACTGCAATTCCATTTCTCCTCCACCTCCATTGCGAGAAGCCGGCCGTTCGCTCCTCCCCATCGGCGTGATTCCAGCTCCTTCTCCATCGGCGCGATTCCAGCTCCTTCTCCATCGGCGGTCGTAAGCTCCAGCTCCCTCTCGCGATTCCGGTTTCCACCTCCATTGCTCTTCTTCGTCGGTCGTCGGACGTCGGTCAACAAATTGGTGAGTCAGAATTTTTTTTTTTTTTTTTTTGTAGAGGAAATGAAAATTTGAATGTGTTGGGTGTTGTAAATTCTTAAGGGTACTGTGGTTATGAATATATTAGTGTTTATGATGCGTTTTCCGTCTGCGTTATGATAATTTTAGGGTAAATTCAGTGGTCGTTCGTCGGAAAAACGATTTTCCGATGAACGACCGGGAAAATCGCTTCGGGGCCCTAAAAAAAGCGCAGTCCTGTGACGATTTTTTTAGGGAAAAATCGTCACAGGACGGCGTTTTTGACGATTTTTTTAGGGAAAAATCGTCACAGGACGGCGTTTTTTTTAGGGAATTTTTGAAGCGATTTTCCCGGGAAAAATCCCCACAGGACTTGGAAATTGCCTGGACTTGGCGATTCTTAGTGGGAAAATCGCCTTGTTGATGGAATGGTATGAATGTAGAGTTTAATGGAGATGATTGAGTGGAAATGAGAGGGAGTATGGATGAAGGGTTGCCCGAATTTGAGTTCTTGAATAAGGATTCAAATGGAATGTGTAGGTAAAAAAGTGGGGTAAATTTTTTTTATGAAGTTAGAAACTATCAAGGGTATATTAGTTTTTTCATCACTTAAAATTTTAAAAAGTGTCCTGTGTTTAGTAAAACGAGGATCCTACAATTAACATGCCCCTTTAAATTTTACTTAATTAAGGAACATTAACTGTGGAATTTTGACGTCGCTTTCTCTTGCATTTTTGGGAAACATTCCGTGCACGGAAATAATCATGAGAAAAATGATTAATTGACTTTAATTTTCAAGTAATGATATCTTGTTTATTTTTTTGAATTACTTAAATAGGAAATGGATGTTGGATTCACATACTGTGATAAGTTTTTACTTATGCATTTAATATTAAACATGAGAATGAGGATTGGATAAGTATTCCCTTCATTTTTATACCCATCTCGTTTCATTGGAAGAGTTTAGTATAAAAAATATACAATTTATCATGGATGTCAATATACAACACTTAGGGCCTGTTCTTTTCCACATTTTGAAAACAAGTTTGAGACTTGTTTTGGGTTTTTTGTCCAAAAAGTTACAAAAGTGTGTTCTTTTGTAAGTTTTAAAAAAAAAGTTTGAAACTTTATTTCAAAAAAATTTTCCCTCCTCCTTCTTCTTCTTCTTCTTCTTCTTCTTCTTCTTCTTCTTCTTCTTCCTCTTCTTCCTCTTCTTCTTCTTCACTACCGCCGCCCACCGCCGCCCCAGCCGCCGTCGCCAAACTCTCAACTTCTTCCTCCTTCTCCTTCTTCTTCTTCTTCTTCCGTCTTCTCCTTCTTCTTCTTATTCCTTCTTCTTCTCCTTCCTTCTTCTTCTTCTTCCTTGTTCCTCTTTTTCCTTCTTTGATGTGGACAGTTGTACACATGCGGATAATGTTGCCAAGGACCTTGTGATTAATCGGCGAGCTCGTATAACACTCTAACTTACTTTCGAAATCAGAGAAACAAAAAGACCTAATCTAGTTGTTTTTGTTTTAGATTCGAACCAAGTGTAAGAAAAGAGTTTTGAACATGCGAATAATTAGGTAGAGCAAATAACCTAATTAGCTAAGTTCATGCAATTATGTAAACTACGACATGCAAATACATAAAGCAATAAAAGGAGGTACTTCAAACACTAAGTTTATGATCTGAAATACGCTGAATATTATTGAAGGGGTGGCTGCCTATTTATAGGCTTAAGGCAGCCGAAAAAGTGAAAGAAATTAACAAGGAAAAGAATTATAATTGGAAATTAACCAAGAGGTTAATTTCCTTTACCAAACCCGGAAAGAAGTAGGATTGGTAAGAAAAGAAAAAGGCAATTTCGGTTTTCCCTTTATCTTAGGGTAGCCGAATTTACAATCTGAAAAATAAGGAAAAGAATAAAATTCCTACTTCCAAAAAGAATAAGGAACCCTTTTTGGAATCTAACTAAAAGAGTAAAAAGAACCCTAACACTTAACTTTTAACCCTAGCGACTTAAAGGAACCCTACCCTTAACTTGTAACCCTAGTTACTTAAAAGAACCCTAAGGACTTAATTTGTAACCCTAGCTTCTTCACTTGGCCGTGTGGGCTTCCTTGGCTTCCTTGGGCTGGCCGAATTTGTGGAGTGGACTCCATGAGTTTGAGTCGGCCCAATGTGTAGGGAATTTCATGAATTGTTTCTTTAAAGCCCAAGAACCTTCCGGCATTTTCAAGACTTCAAGAAACAGCCTTCTTCTTCAATGTGAAGTGCTGAATTGCGCCTCTTCTTCAAGGATTGTTAGAAGAGTTGCAATTTGAACATTTCCTCCATTTTGCTCCAAGGCGTGTGCTTCTTTTGGCCGTCCATCTTTCTGACTCATAATGCATGTTGTTTTAGCCCTGGATTTCCTCATCATTCTTCCTCTTCTTCTTCTTAACTCTCTCCTTCTTCTTCTTCTTCCTTCTTCTTCTCCTTCTTCCTCTTCTTCAGCTTCTTCAAGGCCGCTGTTGCCGTCCGCCGCCGCCCGCCGCCGTGCGCTCATCTTCACCATCTTCTTCTTCTTCTTCTCCAGACTGTTCTTCCTCTTCTTCTTCTTCTCCTTCTTCATCTTCATCACTCTCATCTTTTTCCTTCTTCTTCTCTTCTTCTTCTTCTTCTCCCTCTTCTTCTTCTTCTCCCTCTCCCTCTTCTTCTTCTTCTTCCTCTCTCTTCTCCGGCGCCAGAGGTGGTTCATTAGAAGTGGCGGCGTGGTGGATGGTGGTGGAAGGTGTGAAAATGGAGAAATAGTGAAAGGGGGAAGGAGATAGAGAAAAAAAAAAATTGCCCAAAATTTTTTTTTTTTAAATTGTTTTGAAACTCTTGTTTCTTAAAATTGGTTTGAAACCAAAAAATTTTCAAAACTTTTTTTCAAACCAAGTTTCAAAATGTGGAGGAGAACAGGCCCTTAAAATACGTAATTTGACACAATTTGTTCATTCGTATCCTTATATTTTAAGTGTGAGTTAGCTGTAAACTACATATAATTAGATACGTAACGGTAAGAAGATTACAGCGCAAACTCTTCTATTAAAACACAAACAAAAAAAAACAAAAAACCTAAAAGTGAAGCAGAGAGTAACAAAAGAAACTTAGGAAAGCTACATTTTAATAGTTCAATATGTTCAGTAGCGTCAAATTTTGAGTTTTTGTTTAATGATATTAATTTATTACGATATGATTTTGTTAGCTTTTTCCAATAGAAAAGTACTTAGGGAAGAAGTCGCATCGGGCGTACTTGTTTACAGCTAAAATCTTATCCAATATGTAAAAATTACTGTTATTTAATGAAAAATCCGCTTTCAGAAAAAAAAGAAAAATAGTTCAATATGCAATGGCCTTTGGCAGAGCCAAAGTGCATTATTACGTGAAAAAAAAATTGTTTTTGATCAGTTTCAATTTGTCTCATTCACTGATGATCAGAACATAGTTTACAGAAAAAAAAAATATTAATTAATTTCTGTATTCTTTATTAAATACTAATATAATTCGCATTTTAATATCTTCTAAACCTGTTGCCTATGTTAGTTAAGCATATTCCTTTTCATTTCTCTCTTTGATCATAAGTCAATGCATCTAGCTACCGCGTAATAAACATACTTTTTATTTCTACCTTTATTTTTATAATTATAATTAATAATAATTGTATTGATGAAAGTATTAAAAGGTAAGGAAAAAAATAATTTAAAAGTACAAATTAAAAAAAAAAAGAATTCACTATTACAGAATGGGTCATTGGAGGCGCCCATTTAAAGAAGGCATTACTACAAACCCGCCTCCAATACTGAAAACACGGGGAATTGGAGGCTGGTTTCCAAGAACCAACCTCCAATACCCGGAGGAAAGGCCTCCAATATTGAAGAGTAGAAGTCGGGGCTAGAGTAGTGGAGATGGTTTTGGAATACACGCCTCCAATACTAGATAAAACTGGAGGCGGGTAAACCTGCCTCTAATAGTCAACAAGCGGTAGAGAGCATTGGAGGCGGGTTTTGGAACACCCGCTAATACTGAAACCATTATCCCACATCGGATGTACATGAACAATTAGGGTGGTTGAACTCTTATAAAAGCCTTTGATGTCTCAGCCACTCCTAGTCCAAAATTAATATCCGAGCTTGAGCTAATCTCGAGTTTAGAGCCCTTCAAACGAGTTCGAGCACAATTTTTTAGATTCGACTCGAAGATTTTAAAATTTTAAAAATTTTAGGTATGAAAACCCGCCGCCATCAATACCAGGCTAAAAGGAGGTGGGTTACCCAATACTCGGCTATTGGCCGCGGGTGCCTTGTCCGTATTGGAGGCGGGGCAAAATCGCAAAACCCACCTCCATTGGGTAGAAAACCCTGCTGCTAATGGCATGTTTTGTAGGAGTGATGTAGACGAGAAAATAGTTTAAAATAGGGATTTTATTATTATTTTAACAAGGGTGACATTTGCGTTGATGGTGAACTTTTATAACTTTATGTAACATCGAAATAGGATAATACAAGATTATGTAGTTTAAAATATTATTATGTGCTCTACGTAGAAAATTTAATATGACGATTGCGTGTAAAAAAAGCATCTTCAAGGATTAACGACATTTTCTTTCCAGAAGAGTAAATGTGAGATCATTTCAAAACGATTAATTCAGGCTTTTAAATTTAATTTAGTTTCTATTCAAATCTGCGTCTAATTATTCCCATATACTCTCTAACTACTCGTTTACGATTCTAGATTCTTTGTTCTATTTTAATTTTTGTTATCACAACTAGTAAAACACTGTGTTTTATACATTAAATCACACATATTTAAACGTCGTCTCATCACACAGTCGATAAGACAGGAAATTTGAGTTGACATTCCAGGAATATTTAGTGCGCGGGAATATTAATGAGAACAATGGTTAAAATGATCATAATTTTTAAGTGCTGATACTTGTTTGTTTGAATTACATCAAGGGTGCGTCTGACGCGCAAGATTAAAAATGAGAATAGAAAGCATATCAGATGTATGAGATTGGATGAATTATTCTTTAAATGAATCTTAGATTGGATGAATTATTCGTTAAATGAATCTTAAATTACATTTTAAATAATATAATATTTAAATGCAATCAGCTTTTGGCCAAGCAAAAGTTTGAATTTGTTTCATTCAGTCATGAGGAGAAGAATAAAAGGTTTAATAATTTCTATATTCCTTATGAAATAATATTCGAATCTTAATATTTTATAAACCTGTTGCTTATGTCAGTTAAGCGCGCGTATTCCTTATCAATTAATTGTTTAATTTCTTTGACCAAAATTATGGCATGTGTATGCATGTATTGGATACCGCGTAATTATACCTTTATTTATAGATATAGATGATAATTATATTAATAAAAGTATTAAAAATATTCTTTTATTGCTAAGTTTTTTTTTTTCTTTTTTTTTTTTACATAGAATATTTACATTTATTCAGCGTAAACATCATCATAATAATTGTAAAAAATAGTGAACAAGGATTACTGACGAGGTTAGGGTACAAACGGGGCTAGGAAAAGACAACTCAGATATTCGCTTGGACTTAAAGGCCCTTTAGGGAAGGATCAGCTCAGAGAATAAGCTTAGCTACAAAACCACTCTAAAAAGTCTGCCACCTGTACATGACAGCTATCTCCTTTGGGATGGCTCGACCCAAGGACCGATGAAGCCGTTGCTAATGGATAAGAAGAAACATATGTGTTGAAGGATAGAAAAGGTCAGCAAGAAAGGCCGGCAGTTCCTTCTCCGCAAAGATATTTCCAATCATTGCCTATAGCTACCCCACAACTTCAAAGAAGAAAGATAATGAATTTCTAGTGAATTAGTCTTATATTACGGTACTTGCTGGGGAGCTAACTTAGTCGTCTGGGGTGAATTGAGGAATTAGTCCCTGCTGCAAGTACTGCAGTTTTGGACTAGTCCGGGAGTCTCATCGTGAAGAAGGGGTTCAACAATTTGCATAGGATATTGATTTTTATAATTTTATACGATAAATAAAGTACTTTGTCATACATTAAATCACGCATATTTTAACGTTTTTATACCTGATTGATAAGACAGAAAATCCGAACTGATAACTTATACCAAAGAGAGTAGAGAGTAAACGGGGAAGGAGGATTGGCTCTCACGAAATTATGGAGACCTAGGTTGACAAAGTAAATTTATAAATAGTTAAATTTTAATTATTTTATTAATCGTTAATATGTGAATTTGCTTTCTTTTCTTTTTTTCTTTCTTTCTTTTGGGGATCACGTCAAGAAGTTGAAAGAAAATGACAGAAGAAGTCAGGAGCTTTTCGTTTTGGTTGTCATTCCCATTGTTCGCAAGAAATGTACCTAATCGTCAAACATAAGAAAAATCATTCTATGGATTTGGTGTATTTATATTTTCAATGAAACATTCCAATAAAGAAAAAATCAAGTATAAGTTTCTACCAGAAAGTTAAATTTTCTTCGTCTTATTAAAAAAATTCAGTATTACAACTGTCTTTGAATCAAACTGTACAATTTGAAACATAAATCTCTATACGTGACAGGTGGTATAATCATTTTACCATTATTTTACACCTATTGCGCAATAATTTCCTACCTAATTAATGTATGAAACAATTTCTCTAAACCTCAAGAACATACTAGAAATGACTAAACATGTATTCTCAATAAATTTCTAACAACCAAAACGACATTTATGAGTGTCAGTATTAATTGTAAAGAAAGCTACTTTCATTGTACTGGAGCTATCTAACATGGCCCCATCCCATTGTTCCCTTTTCATTTTTAAGTGGAGAAATTGTCAATCTATAATTTGGAGGAAAAAAAAATAAATTTAGAGTAGTTGTAATATTCTAATTCTTGACGATATATTATTCATGAAAGAAGTCAACTATGTACTCGTTTTGTCTAATTAAAAAAAAAAAATCTCAAAATATAATTATTTGGATTAAAAAATATATCGTTTTGTGTTATTTGGATTTTGCACTAGAAGTGGAGGCTGGTTAGAGTTATGATTTTTATTATCGAACTGTGTTTTTCGATTTGTTGCTTAAGGTTTTTGCACCTGTCAATGATTTTTATTATTATTATTTTTTCTTCTTCTTCTTCTTTGGATTAAATGAAACCCAAACCAACTTGAATTGAGTGATTAAGATTGGTTTTTACCGAAAATAGTTTGGTGTTTGATTAAAATTTTAATTATTTAAACTCCAACAATTAAAAATTGACCCGAAATAATAAACACCCCTACTTCTGTTCGATCACATGTATCACCATCACAACCATGCATTCCCATTATAGACTTGACTATCATCCTTCTTAAGTACTGTCGTTTCTCCGACGACTCCTTTTGATATTTATGTGATCATTTCAAACTTCAAACTTCAACCTTCAAAGTTCAAACTTCAAACTATGTGTATATATTGTGACAAATGTAGATATATTACGGTAAGATTTGCAAATTTTAAATCAAATTTTTGTCAGGACTTTAGGAATAATTTATCGGTGATGGTGTGTTGATGTGTTATGTTATAGGTATCCGGTGATGTGGTCTCCAACGTGGCGTTTACGTTGCCTGTCCCCAACGTGGTGTTCAAGTACAAATTACTTGTCCTCAACGTGGTGCTCAAGTGTTAGTGCCCCATGTGAATTGTATATAAATGTCCCAAACTGAATAAAATGTTATCAAACAAACATAATTTGTCAATCGTGACTGGATAAATTTCAGCACCGACATAATTACTTAACCAATTAAAGAAAGAAACAGCAGCAGAAGGAGCGACCGCAATTTTGTCGTATTAATGAAGGAAATTCTTATAAGATTACGCGACAGTCCAGGGAGATCTAATTTAAGGATTATGTGTGTCTACGAATGAAGCAAAATTAATTCACGACAAGTCAGCTGACTATGAAAGAAAAGTAGACCTTGGACCTCAATATGAACCCAAACAAGGTTACTTACTATAGTTTGGTATAACAACATAGTGTGAATGACACAAAGTTACGGGTACCTGTTGCTCTTTCTGAATCACCAAAAAACTAATATATAGTGTGATATGCATTATTCGCTAGCAAATTTTTCGTCAAATCTCACCCGCACGTGGCTCCCGACACCCCAATACATAAAGGGATACAAAGAACAATGCCCGTTTAGACAGGACTTCACCATCAACCCAAACAAGGTCACTGTCAAAACTCTATTCGTAGAACAGCATGGTGGGTGGGGTGGTTATCAAATTTTCATTAGTTTCACATCCCATTGTCAATCCCACAGAGGCTGTTGATGAACCCAGATTATTATTAAGACAACCTTAATCCGAGATTAAGCTCCGATAATAAGTTAGTCGATAATTCGATTGGCCTAAATATGCAAAATTAGGGTGTTAAATTTGTGTGAGTGAATAGAATGTTTACCTAATAGCTAGTCATGGTCTGGTTTCCTTAACTTTATAATTGTGTTGCCTAAGCTATTATGTAATTATATACTTGCCTATTAGGTCGGGAGATTAGATCTTGTGTCTGTTCCGGAGATTATATGGACATATTCCTAAGAGTAATTGAGGTGCATGGGCCAGTCCATGGTGCTATCAAAGTTAGGCAAAGATATGGGATATATGAAAACCAATCCTAGTAAAGGCTTTAGATATGTGAAAATCAAGATATCAATCTTCACATTCATTTGGAAACACTGAGAAGTAGAGAACTGTGTTTGCTTTAATGTGTCAAATCCGAGCCACGCCCATTTTTGGTTGCGGAGGATGACACAGCAAACTTCCATTTACACTGATTTTTATTTGAGTTCACCAATTGTGTTGATTGACCAACCATTGTCTACAATTTTAAAGATGTGCCCAACACCATTATTGTTCTCTCTTGTGTCCAAAATAATTGGGATTGTTTTACGATACAGTTTAGATCGTTTTTTCAAATGTTAAGGTACATGTATTCTTTTATGGATCATATTTCGTTTTATGGATATTTTTTAAAGAAATTTTGTTTTAGTTTATGGATCATAGTTTAGATCATGTCTAGGGCTTTTTCGTCGGAGTTAGGAGGTTGAGTCGAGAGCCGAGAGCAATAGCGAATGGGCGAATGGGCTCGTTTTACCCAAAACACATTTTAAGATATGAAAACCCAAAACTAATATGCCACAACCATACAACATTTTCCTATGTGGCCCATCATTTTCGGCCCAAAACACATTTTAAAAGGAGGTACCATATATAGAATCTTAAGAATGTGTTTCTATTTTATAAAATATTAGACGTTTTACTACAATCTACTTCAAAATCTATCCTTATTAGATGTGATTTTTGATTAATTAGTCAATTCTTACAAATTACCAATTAACTATCAATTATTTGATATTGACGGTGAACACTAATTAACATATTTTCTTAATCATTTTAAAGAACTCTCAAACATCATTTATTTTAAATCAAATTGAATGTGTACTTTGAGGTGGATTTAACATTATTACCCCGCTAATTTTATATAATTACTTTAAATATCGATGTGATATAAAAAGTCGGAACTATTTTGGGATGACCTAAGACTAGTGTTGTGGACAACTCCCATTTATTAAATGGGAGGCAACAAATGACCGTAAAGCTGAGCAGCCACTTCAATTCCACTCCTGCTTCCTACTAGAGGATCTACACTGCTTAGCTCGCTTTCCAAATTCATGGAGAAACTGGAGTGGAGTCTTGACTCAGTTAAACTCACAAGTCAAAACTCAACCTACAAAAAGAATTAATATACCCATTTTGTAAAACAGCTTTCCGCGCCATGAAGATAGAAGCCCTAGTTGGCAGCCAAAAATAACGTTAGAGGAAGAGTTCAAATCTCTAACTCAATAACATTTAAAGTACGTCATCAATTCGTTAGGCATAAAATATAAGTATATTGTTACGACTCCGACTCACCATAAGATTGTCGTAGATGTTGAGACGAGCTTCAACCCTGTGCCAAATTGGTATAGAAATCACCATGATTACCTACCCAATATATATGATGTTACATTTGGAAGTGAGTTGGGACTATTCCTACACCACACGTGTTGGCGTTTAAAAACACAGGGCAAAAAAAACAAGGCACGAAGATCAAATCAAGCTTTCTGGTATGTGTGTTTTTCAAAGGAGGTCTGATGATGTCTGGTTTGGATAATGGCATAAAATGAAGTGGAGCCATTGGTAATCACAAACTATCAAATAATATTCCTTGAGAAACGACACGACCATTTTTCCTTTCCTTGAGTTATGGTTTCAAGCATTTCAGCCACATACATACTGCAAATTTTAATAAAGTCAAAAACATCAATCATGTATTCATATGAATTAGGAATGAAACCATGCCTACTGGAAACCAAGTATATAATATCTAAGCTTTAATAAGAACCACAAATTGATTAACCCTGTTGAACCACAACTTAGCACCGAGCTCGGTTAACGTCGGCCTTCACCTTTTTTCTCCCTGCTTTTGGGATGAACTCCCCTGTTTAACTCCAATGATTAAGTTAGAAGAGAAAAAGAGTAATATCTCAAAACTAAGCAGGAATTACATACCTTTCAAATGAGGGGAATGCTGAGTATTTATAGTGGGAACGGGGGTGAGTGGATACAGCTGTCTAGGTAGGGCACTTGCCTAATTCTCTCTCCTACAATTATTGTATTTTATGCTTCCATGTATCTAATTTTATATATATATATATATATAAAAAGATACGTATACATGCATATGAACTATCGTATTTATTATTATTATTATATATTTATTTATTTATTTTTCCAAGAGTTATACCCTAAAAAGCTCTAAGACATTACCTTGAAATTGGTCTACGGTTTGAGCTTTCACAAATTACAACTTAACTATTCTAGTAGTTTTCCTTTTTCTTATTTTATCTTTTGTTTCTTTTCTTATTTTCAGATTTCTCTCTTCTTGAGATACCCAAAATTAAGCTACTTCTTTTCCGTTTTAGTTAGTTAACTTTTCGTGCAAGCTCCTTGAGATTGCCAAAGTTAGAAGTACCAAATTCATGCTTCTTTTGAATTTTGGTAATTGTAAGAATTCCAACTCTCGTTGGTTTCCACTTTTTTTTCTTTTTCCTTCTTATTTCTCTCCTAAATTCCGTGCTACCCTATCCTATAAATAGGGAATCCGAATTCAGTTGAGGGGAGAATTCATCTTTTGATAATAATATTGTGAGGTTTATCCTTTGCTTTAGAATTCTAGTTTCTTTGATAGTTGAACTTATGTATGTTTTGAATGCTTAATATATTCTACTGGTTCTGAACTTAGAAGAATTTAGGTTACTTACTCCACTTAAACTTCTGTTTGTTCAAACTCTTAAAATCCAGTTAGTTTAAGAATAAAGTAGCTTAGTTCTCACTTAAACTAATAGAGTGATTTTCGAGTTCTTGAAAAAGAGTAAGTTGTGATCAGCACACTTGTCGGCTTTCCTTGGCAACTTTTTGCATCTGTGAGAACTCCTTTGAATTGCTCACATCAATTTTGGTATCAGAGTCAAGGCGAGCGTGTTGGTTCGAGAATGATAAGAGTAACACGATCTAGCTCAAAAGGTGTTTTCTTTTCTCTTAACTTTTTTGTTTGAAAATCACTTGTGATGGTTCCTTGAAAGTTGTTGAGAACTAGTTTACATCTTCTTGCAATTGCTTTGCATGCTTCTAAATTTCAGCCATATAATTGTTTAAATCTTAAACAAGGTAGTCAGTATCGGGATACCACACAGGATCGTTTTGGAGAGTAGGATCGGGATCCCATGCAGGATCGATAGGATCGTATCGTAGGATCGTAAGACCCACCAAAAAGGGGTAAAATTGATCATACAAGCTCATATTGCTTGTATATATCATAATTGCAATATTAGAATACCTATAAATTGGATATGTATGCAAAAAAGCAATAATAAATTATAACGTATTACTTTGAGACTATAGTTGTACGATCTAGCAGGTTTTTGAACTCTAGTTCAATAAACTAAGGGTTACTTAACCAACCACTAGGCTACGAACAAAGACATGAAATGATTGTGTAAAAAAAATATATTGAACCTTAGATTTATAATGGATATTTAAAAAAATAGTATCGCCATAGGATCGTAAGATCCTACGATCCTTTGTAGGATTCTAAAAATCCCATGGGATACTACGTATAAAAGGATCCTATGGGATACTGTATCGATTACCCCTTCCTGGATCGTAGTATCGTAGGATACTACGATACGTATCGGGATACTGACTACCATGATCTTAAAGCCGAAATTATTAATTTTCTTGCTGGGAAAATTTTGAAAAAAGAATTGGTTGAGAAGGAAAAGAAAATTGTAAAAAGAATAAAAGTGGAAATCGGACTTGAGAAATCAATTTTGGTATCAATTGTGTTCAGAATTTTCTTTCTTTTTACGAATTTGTGGTTGATTGTGATAGTGACACTCATGTTGTATCACAAATTGTGTTGAATATTTGTTGGGTTGTTTTGATTGGGAAAGGTGTCGCCTTTGCGACTGAAAATTTGTGTTGCTAAAGGGGCGACTTTTCGGCTCTAGGGTTTTTTGAAAACCCTAGCCTTTGCGACTTCCATTTGTGTAGCTAAAGGTTAGGTTCTTTTCCATCACCCTTATTTGTTTTATGTAGCCTCGGTTGTCACTCATTGAATTGTTGCTATACCTAGGGTTGTACTTGCCACAGTTATTAGGATTACGAATCTTCGAACCCCTAATTTTCCCCCAGCAGACAATCTTCGTTTGGTTTGACTTTTCAAATACAAAATTATCACTACGAATTAAGGTCTCTTTTGCAAAGCTTTTAGGGTTACAATATTTCGAACCCCTGACTGCAACAGCATTTCTGCTTTAATCCTGCGTGATTTTTCTAATTGGGAATCATCTTATCTTTTAGTTCTTGAGATATACATTGAATTAAGAGTTTCGAAATTTTCTATTTTAAGGCTGCAAGTTTCAATTTTAGCCCTCTTCTTTGCCGAAACTACCAATTTTTCTTGCTAAAGTGAAAATTTAATTGCTATTCGTGGGGATTGATTTCTGATTACCCATTGGATGGGTGATCACATCTCGGGTAGTTTTCCTAATTTGTTTCAACTCTGCTAATTGTTCTTGCTTCTATTCCTCTAAATTGCCTTGCAAATTATCTAGCTTGTTTACGTCTTTTCATATGACCTGAGCATTAGATCTTATACATTAGTTCAAATTTTGTCATAGTGCACATTACATTAATTTGCCGGGATTGAGGGCTTATCCCCGAATCTTCTTCTTGTGCACTTCGTATCTAAATTAAATATTGAAAATTTCTTTTTCTGTGGTCTTCAAAACCAAGATAGGTTATCCTCTATTTCGAGAGAATTATTTGTGTTTTTGCCTAAGTTTATTACTTGTGTGATTTATCTGCTTAAGTTATACCTGGTTCAATTGTTATAAGACTTTCTACTGTGAAGGGATATTTGAGTGGTGATGTGACGCAAAAAATGGCCTTCAGATGGTGCTTCTCACGGCCCAGTAAAACTTCTCGAAAAGCAAGGCCCAATCTGAATGGAGCTTCACTGTGAAGAAAAATGAACCAGCTGGGAACCGATCTACCTCGGATCAGCAAGGATGTTGGAGTGTTTCGCACTGTTCCGGTGATAACTGTGGATTGGTTAAGAGAAAAGCGGGGCTTTCCCCCCTGTATAAGCTCCGACGATCAAGTTAGAAGGGTTGGAGAAGATAAACAGTATTGACAATAGCTCAAATGGTAAAAATTGCGTACCTCACTAAGTCTGAAGACTTAGTATATATACCTCCAAGTTGAAATGTGTCCGTTGAACCTTCATGATTGACTTGTTCACCTGCTCCTTCTGTGTAGCGTGGCGTGGACGCCACTGTCTTGACCGGATTTCATGGATTTCTTCCTCTCTTAGAAGATCTGGAAATCTCTGCGTGTAATAGAAAATACATACCTAATCTATGACAATTTTCACCTACTGTGTCAATCAAATAGCGTAGTCCGATCTAACTATCTTAGCTCGATTAGGCCGATTATCATGATATAAACGTAAGGAACTAATCAAGGCATTCCAAAGTCTAAGGTCCGACCTAACCCTTGACGAGATATACTGTCCGTCTCGGTTTTACGGTTTTGACCGACCTAAACTTGTAACTGAAATACTACTTGGCTTGGTGTGGATGATCTATCCGACCTAAGCGGGGTCCTGGGCTTTCCACGCGTCTTTTTATCTTTCACTGTATCTTTGTTTAGGGCTAGGCCCAATGGAGGTTCAATTTTAGGCACACCAACAAGTCCCCCCAGTATTAGGTTTTACCGATCTAAAACTTAATACTCTGTGTTTTTCCGAGCTAAAACTTTGCCTAAAGCATTTATCATGTATTCCCCGATATCAGTCTGAGCCACTGTTCCGAGCTAACGTGTGATATTTACTATGTTTCGCTAAGCCAAAAGCGTGACTAAGGCATTTGTCAAGTGTCCATACGACCTATGTTCAGATACCTCTTTCAAGTTTTTCTCTCGACCTATAGATTATCAAATATGACAAAAATGCGAGACATAACTAAGAAATCCGACCTAAAGAGGATCTGGGGTCAGCTGACACATAGGTAATAATTACAGTACTGACCAAAAGGAGTTGAACAGAATATCGAATAAATCAATAAATGCAGTAATAAAGGCGTACCTTTGCGTTACACGAAATCTGGCTTTTGAAGAGTCGGGACGTGACAGGACACGTCTTCACGACTATTAAGGCAACCGGTACGACTTCCCACGCCTTTACTATCTTTGAGGTGGCATTAAGGGCTGCAACGATTGGCTTGCCCGTGTCCATTCGATCTCCCCGAGGCTTCCCTATAAAAGCCGTAGAAGTTGGCATTTGACACCATTACGTTATTCGCATCCTGAAAAGAGAAAAGAAAAACTTTGTGCTCTCCTTCCTCTCGCCGAAGTGGTTGTTCCTTGCCGGAGTCCGTCGGTGTCGTCTTCCCGCTCTGCTGCATCTGTCCGCGCAGTTGCTTCGCTGTCGCCACTGCTCTGTCGCCGTGACTCGTACCTTTGTTCGATCGACTGTAATGGCTTCAGAAAGGAGTTCTGGCACCGGAGCATCTCGTCAAAACCCGGCCTCAGGTCAGTGCCTTTCTTCTTTCTTTTAATTATTGTGGATGAACTTCAGATTTAGACGTGGATTTCCGGCAAGTCTAATGCATGCTTTCTTTTTACATGAGTAATAAATATTGCTAGTTTGTATGCATGATTTTGGTGCCTTTGTACTGCTTCCTGTAGATACGGCCGCCCCCTATGACTTTAATCCCGAAGAAATAGCTTCCGAGCTTACTAGGGTAGAGTTAGAAACCCTAGAATCGACCCACTTCCTTGACCCATCTATCCAAACCCGTCTGCCCACACCCGAGGAAAGGATAACTAGCACTTCTGGGGGTTGAGTCGGGATATACGAATACCATATAAAATTTGGGCTAAGGTTTCCGGCCCCAAACTTTTTAAACGAGCTATGCGATTACCTAGAAATCGGGCTGAGCCAATTGGTACCTAACGCCCTTAGATTTTTGGTGGGGTTTATGTGTGTCTGTTTTGGGGCTGAGATCCGACCCACCGTAGATTTGTTCTTCCAATTTTACACCGTTCGTCAGTATCCTTATGGGCAGGGGTGGGTGTCGTTCCAAAAACGTAGAAACGGGCCCATACTTATAACCGACTCTCCCGATACTAACAAACATTGGAGGGCGAGGTACTTTATGGTGAAGGCCAACGAAGCAAATCTCCCTTGCCGCTGGTCAAAGTTTATAGTGCCGGCGGATCAAACCCGAGATAAGTCTAACCCCATAGTGCAGTCGAACTATAAGGCGTTAAGGTCTTTCACCACCTCGGAAAAATATTCGGTTAAGTACCCTTCAGAGGGCCTTCTGGTCTGGGCCGGGCTGAGCCAAGCCCCCGATGTAGAGGAAGAATGTAAATACCTGTTCTCTGATCTTTTATTTATCGTCTTCTCATCCTTCCTAGATCGGTGATTCTGATCTTTGTATGTTGTTTGTTTTCAGGTGGCTTCAGTGGGTTCTGCCGGAAGAAGAAGTCCAACAAGCCAGCAACAGCTTCGGGGTCTTCGAAGAGACCGGCTGAGATCGACCTGACGGAGGAGGTTGAGATTGCCGATCCTCGCAGCTCGGCCCTAGTACCTCGGGCTACAAAGAAAAGCAGGCCGACCCCTGCGGAAGTTCAAGCGGCTAAAGCTGCTAAGGCCCCCCAACTGTTGACGGATTCCTCCATGGGATCTGAGCTACCGAGCCCAGATGAACTGTTGGGGCCAGTGGAACCGTTGTCCAGGGAGAGGGTCATATTATTGAAGGAGCCAAGGGAGAGACCGAGCTCCCTAGCCCAGCCTATGTACCAGACCCATTTGGCGGAGCCTCAGCCCGAGGATGTTAGGCCCTACGCGGAGTTAGTGGCTGAATCCCATAGCTCCCTTGTGGAGATCGTGGAGATGAGCGGCCAGATAAGAAAGACCATGGAACAGCTAGCACAGCAAGAGGCCTTTCTGGCTTCACACATAAAAAGGGTAAGCTTCGAGACTTATAGTTAGTTATTGAGAATAAATTATTACCTCGTGATACTTTTATAATACCCTTAATCGGTTTTTGTAGGTCAGCGTAAATTACGCATTTACGGCCAAGAGGACGATAGCTTTGGACATTCTGGCCCAAAGCTACGAGCAGGAGAGGTCGAAGAAGCCGGCCGAGGCAATCGAAGATTTGGAGATGAAGCTGGGGGTCGAGTCCAGCAAAGTAACGAAGCTCCAGGCCACCAACACTGAGCTCTTTTCAGAAAACCAAGAGCTCTGTACAAAGGCCAGTCAGCTGGAAACAAAGAATCAGGGCTTGGAGGCTGAAGTGACCACCCTGAAGAAAGAGAAGGCCGCCCTGGAGGAAGAGAAGGCTGCTTTGCTGAAGGCTGCGGAGGAAGAGGCGAAGAAGTCTGCCGAGCTGCTCAGCCCGGCAGAAGTTGAAGCGGCGTGCCAGGCTGCTTTAATCTCTTTTAAGGAGGGGCCCCTACTGGACCTGATGAACCGGCGCTTCTTGGAGCTGATCCAATGCGGGTATACCTTGTGCTGGGATGAGCTGAAAGGTTCCAGGTCGGTGGAAGGCGTTCCTGCGGATTCCATGGCCCCGACTTCTTTGCTTCCTCAGGGTCGTGATCCTTTTGATCTGGTAGAGGAGATCAAGCAGGAATGCCGAGCTAACGGTGTCCCTTTACCGAAAAATGCTGAAGAAGACCCGGAGGTCGACCCCTAGGAGGCAGCCGATGAAGAAGCGACCTCCCAAACTCCTCCTTCCTATCTTTGTCTTGTATTTTTCTTTGTTGGAAATTTTTGTAATCTTTAATTGAAACAGCTTTGTATCGGGCCCCTTTATTGAATAAAAGTCTTCCTCTTTTTTCACCATCTTGAGTTCGATATTTTTTCCGACCTTAATTCTAACTGCTTCATACATAGTACTTTCTTAAGTGTGCTGCGTTCCAAGCCCGCGGAATCAGATGTCCTTGCAAATCTTCTAAAACATAGCTTCCAATAGGTCGGGATTCGATCACCCGGTAAGGCCCTTCCCAATTAGACACTAACTTGCCCTGTTCTTGTGGTTTGCTGATAGCTCGGTTTCGTAAAACTAAGTCTCCCGGTACAAAGGCCCGATGTTTGACCCGAGCGTCATAGTGTTGCCGAACTAAGTTTTTGTAATTTAGTTGGTGTACATAGGCAGTGTCCCGAGATTCTTCCATCAAGTCCAAGCTAAGCTCCAAGTTTTTCTGATTCTCGTCCCTTTCGAAGTGCATGACTCGGGGGGCACCACTTTGTATTTCTGGGGGGATAACAGCATTGACCCCAAAGGCCAGCTCGAAAGGGGTCTTCCCTGTAGTCAATTTAGGCGTAGTCCGGTGGCACCATAGTACATGAGGCAGCTGTTCTACCCAATTCTTGCCCTTATCTTCTAACCTGACTTTCAACCCGTGCAACAAAGTTTGGTTTATGAGTTTCACTTGCCCATTTGCCGGAGGATGAGCTACAGATGCGAAGCGTTGGGTGATACCGAGCTTTGAACACAAGGTTGTGAACTCCTTGGATTCGAACTGAGTCCCATTGTCCGAGATAACCGAGTTGGGCACGCTGAACCGACAGATGACTTGTCTCCAAAGAAACCGAGCTATAGGTTGCCCGGTAATATTTGTCAATGCCTCGGCTTCCACCAATTTTGTGAAATAGTCAATAGCCACAACAAGATAATGGCATGAACTGATTTTAGGAAACGGCCCCATAAGATCTATCCCCCATTCCGCGAAAGGCCAAGGGGCAATTATCCCCGTAAAGCTGGAGGCCGGCAACCTGTGAATTGTCGCATTGTGTTGGCAACTGCGACAACACTGAACATATTCTACTGCTTCCTGGAATAATCGGGGCCAATAAAACCCAGCCCCAATTATTTTCTTGGCCAAATTCCGAGCCCCAATGTGAGACCCGCAGTCTCCTTGATGTACTTCCTTCAGCACGGCTTCTGCTTCTCCTGAACCTAAGCACTTTAGTAAGGGCATCAAGAAACCCTTTTTATACAGATCCTCCCCGATTATTTGATAATGTTCGGCCTTCCTTCGTATTCGTTGTGCTTCATTTCGTGAATCTGGTAAAGTACCATTTTGTAAATATTGCCATAGAGGAAATCTCCAATCCTAACCTTCACTTATGGACAAGATTGCTGGTTCGGCTGCACTCCTGGTCTGTACTTCCTCTACTAGAGCGCTTTTAGTCAGATGAGAAAAAACCGAAGAAGCTAATTTGGACAAGGCATCTGCATTTGTGTTTTTACTCCGTGGAACCCGCTCTATGGTCCATTTTGGAAAAAATTTTAGCTGCTGCTGCACCAGTGCTAAATATTCCTCCATTTGCCGATCCTTAGCCTTATACTCCCCCAAAATTTGTTTAACTACAATCTAGGAGTCTGAACAAAATTTTAAATTCCTGACCCCCAGTTTCCGAGCTAATTTTAGACCGGCTATCATGGCTTCGTACTCCGCTTCATTATTGGTGGCTATAAAGCAGAATCGTAGAGCGTAAGTGTGGACTTCCCCAACAGGGCTGGTGAGGATGATCCCCGCACCCGATCTAGACTGGCTGGAGGCACCATCTACGTAGAGCGTCCATGAATCATCACCTTTTGCCACCGTTAAAAGAAGATCGGTTTCTTGTGCCGGGCCAGGAATGCCTTCCTGGGTGTCCGATACTCCCTCAGCTATGAAATCTGCTAATACTTGCCCTTTGACTGCGGTGCGAGGGGCAAAGATGATGTCATACTCCCTCAATTCGATGGCCCATTTGGTGAGGCGACCAGAAACTCCTGCCTTCTGCAAGACGGCTTTGAGAGGTGCGTCGGTATAGACGGTGACTCCGTGGGAGTTGAAATAAGGTCGGAGACGTCGGGTGGAGTGAACTAGAGCCAGGATTAGTTTTTCCAGGCTAGAATAGTTTTTCTCTGCTGCTTGCAAAACTTTGCTAACAAAATAGATGGGTCTTTGAACCCGGTTATCTTCTCGAAACAAAACTGAGCTAATTACGGATTCAGTGGTAGCTATATACATATACAATTGTTCTCCAGGAATAGGCATGGTTAAAGATGGCAAAGAAGCTAAATACGTTTTTTAGTTGTTCAAAAGCAGTTTGGCATTCCGAAGTCCACACAAATTTATCTGTTTTCTTTAAAATGCTAAAAAATGGTAAGGCTCGCTCTGCCGACCGAGCTAAAAACCGATTCAAGGCTGCTAGCCTACCCGTTAATTATTGTACTTCACGAATTGATCTAGGTGGATGCATTTGCAGGACAGCTTCTACTTTCTTTGGATTAACCGAGATACCCCCCTTAGAAACCATGTAACCTAAGAACTTTCCCGAAGTAGCCCCAAAGACACATTTTTTTGGATTTAGCCTTAATTGATATTGGACAAGAGTTTCAAGTGTTTCACGTAAATCAAGCAAATAGGCAGATTCATTCTTACTTTTAACAAGTAAATCATCAATATATGCTTCCATGTTTCGTCCTAACTAGTTTTTGAAAATTCTGTTTATCAAGCGTTGAAAAGTAGCTCCGTCAAACCGAAAGGCATAGTAATAAAGCAATAAGTACCTTTATCCGTGATGAAAGATGTTTTTTCCTCATCTTCTTTAGCCATGAAGATCTGGTGATAGCCCTTGTAAGCATCCAAGAAGTTAAGGAAGCGGAATCCAGCTATGGCGTCGACCAGAACGTCGATCAAAGGTAGGGGGAACCAGTCTTTGGGGCAGGCTTTGTTTAGGTCGGTAAAATCTATGCACATACGCCACGAACCATCGGGTTTGGGAACCAACACAGGGTTAGCTAGCCATTCAGGATAATCTACTTCTCGAATGATACGTACCTCCAATAGGGCGTTGACGCGGGTGCATCCATTAAATATAATGGTTATTGGAGGCGGGTGCAACTTGCACTTATTGGAGGCGGGTGCAACTCCAATAACCATTATATTTAATGGTTATTGGAGGCGGATGCAAGTTCCAATAACCCCTCACCAAGGAGGCGGGTGCGGGCCCCTCCTTTTGGAGGCGCCCGCACTGGAGGCGGGAGCACACACTGTACACCCGCTTCCAAAAGCCTTCTGCACCCGCCTCCAATGTCCTATTTTGCACTAGTGATTGTTCTCAAAATGGTGTTTGTTTTCGATCGAGTAACGGAGCTAGGATTATTCTTTACTAGCTAGGGGCACGAATTAATTTATGAATTTCCTATTTACAGAGATATACAGTATTATATATATATATATATATACTAGATGGGAACACCGAGTGTTTGCACCGTGAATGTCCAATAATATTATTATGTGAGCAAAAAATTAGAATTGTAATTGTAATCAATTATAATTAATACAGAGTTAAAAAGAAGAAATATAATACAAATACTTGAAATCATTCTCAAATATAGAATGGGCTCGCCGATTCTATTTGTTTTCTTTTTCCATACCTCTTGTCAATTTCTCCTTCTAAAAGTGAATAAAGTTGTTGAATGATTTTGATGCCCATTATAAGTAGGCGATGATGGCATGAGAAGCTCCATTGTTAGATTAGGTGAACCTAGAGACATATTACATTTTGGATAAGAAAACCTTGTTTTTCATTAGAGTAGAACATGCACAAACCTGCAAATATGAAAAAGAGATTGAGAAAAATGCATTTTAATATTTCTCTAAACAAAATTATATTCTAATCAAAATTTTATATTAAGTTATATATATATATATATATGGTAAATAGAAAAGATATATGCATACATATATGTATATATATGATTTTTTATACTTCTGTTTTTTGAATGATCCCATACAGGACTTTCGATGTTTTCTTTTTATTTTTGAAATGTTTTGCAGCCCTTCTCTTTATATATAGGAACTTATTTCTATCCACAACCAATGCGGGATGTGATAAATATGAAATAATTGTAAAAATTAATTGCACCTAGTCGGGATTCGAACATGTGTCATCAAGAAAAGAAACACTCTTATAGAAGAGTGGTTTGCCATTAAGCTAAGAATGCTCATATGATCGTTTAGATGCTAAATAATTTATATTATTATTGTTCATTTTAAAAATTATCTTTTTAATATTATAAAAATTAATTATATATTAATTATGATAAATATAATATTTTAAATATATTTATAACATCATAATGACGTTACCGGTTCAACCCCTGAACCCTGGTTAAACTCGACCCCTGAGCTCGGCCAGTTCATCGTCCGATCCGATTTGTTAAACATTGATTAGAACTTTAGATATCTTTACGACTTCTTCTCACTTTAGATATTTTTACTACTTTTTTCACTTTAGATATCTCTATTTAGATATCTCTGATATCTTATTCTTTAGATATCTCTTGTCTCTCTCTTTCCTACAACTTTTTTTTTTTTTACTATTTTTTCAAAAACCACTGCAATCGTTCCATTTGATGCTTGATAATTTGATATTGTCTTAATTTTTCCTTTTTTATTCTTTGAGTAAAAAAGTATTTGACATTTTTCCTTCTTTCTTTATTTTTTAATGCATTATTCTTCTATTTTAATCACAACAATATTATAATATGTGGCAAACTTATTGAAGTATAAATGAATATTTATCTACATTTAGAAAAATGTTTCGTCTACAGATTCATGAATTAAGGGGTAAATTGTTAAGATTAAAAGTTTATGCGCCATTTATAATTTTAAAATATTTTGAATACTTTTTATAATTAACTCTTTTATATATACTATAGCGCACAAACTTTCATCCGACGCAAGTTTTTGTTATACACACTCTTCTTTTTTTCCTTTTTTTTTTGAAACATGTGATATACTTGTTTCTTAATAAAAGTATGAAATTTAGCCTCAAAATATCACATATATGTATAAAGTATTTCATGTTTCTTAAATAAAAATGTGTCGTCTATAACCTCTAATTTATGACATATCACATATAATCTTTGATGTATAGATTTTAATTGTTGATATATTGTTTGCTTCTTAAAAAGTAGTAAAAATGAACAAGTACTTTTTTTTCTTTCTTCTTTTTCCTTTATAATTAAAAGTGGGGATGTTCACTCTTTTATTGAATCTTGAAAAAAGTAGAGCGAGGGATAGAACCCTTTCAACACCTACATAGCATAAGAAAGTTGTGAAATAAAGAACGTTAGAACTATTTAGAGCCACCAGCTAATGTTGCATAGTCTCTTTGCGGGAGTGATCGAGTTTGAATTGTTTTCTCAGATAATGAATGATCATTTCGCCGTCTTGATTTTTTTGATTTTACTGGCATGAATTTTTCCTCGTCTGCTATGATATTTAATCCTTGCTCTGATTCAAATGCTTGTTCTGAATCTCGATCTTCCACCACTTCAGAGTCCTTCTCTACACCTTTCCATATTCCCCCTTGCTGCGCAGCAATTTTTGCCATTTTTTTTTGTCAATTCTTGATAGGTTCTTTTAAGTTCGGCACTGATTTCTTCAAAAGAGTCTCCCTCAAGATATGATGGTACTACAAACACACGATGTTGTGCTATTAGTGTCTTGTTAGTACCTGTGTATTCGTCTTTGATGGGGTGAGTTTCATTCAGCACTTTGTATGCTAAAACCTCATTCAAAATATTAGGAGTTTCCAAATCTTGTTAGTACCTGGTTTTCTCCTCTATTTTTTAAGGCATTGAAGATGTTCAATGTTTTGCTTGTGCGAATAGGTACTGCATTTACATTGTTTTTGTCAGAGAGTACTCCTCGTGTTGTATGCAATTTGGTCAATATGCATGCCTCTGTTTTGTTAATCCAGCATTTATTTTGGCCCGGTCACTATACTCAACCTCTTATTGTAACTTTTTATTTTATAGAAGTATCATAACATAATTGCTAAATTAAATTTCATGTTATAGGCTGTTATGAATTCTCAATTATGCACATTTTTCTCTTTCCCGATGGGGTTCTTAGCCTTAATGTGATGGATATTTATTGGTTGTCAAGAATACTTACTACTTTCTTGAGCTTCTTGATGACTTTGAGGTCGATTCAGTCGTATATCTTTCTTTACTCAGGTACAAGGTTTCCTACTCAACAGTGTATGCTTCTGAAGCTGAGAATAAGGATGCTAAGCTCTTCAACTGTGGCAATTTTTTCCCCCTTGGGTGGCTTTAATGTTCATTAATCAATATCCCTTAATTTATTTAATTTTCATTTCTAAATGCGGATTCTTTATCTTTACGGAATTGGGCGTTTGCAGAGGGGCACAAGAATTTACTTGAATTGATGCCCATGTATTTCACATTGATGATCTTAGTGGGATTAAGCACCCAGTGATTACTGCTTCCCTTGGAATGCTTTATATCATAACTCTTTTTTTTTTTTTTTTTTTTTTTTTTACTTCAAAGGCTATTCTACATGTGTCCCCGACAACCGCTTTTCCATTGGGTTAGTTTCCTTTCTTTTTCCTCCCCTGCTCATTTAGTTAGGCCCCCTTTTCATTTCTTGGAAAATTATTCAGGCATGTCATGTATGATAGAGTTTGGCATAATTCATCAGATGGTCGGTTATAATTGTATGAGTTTGGGTATTTTCATCAAAATAGCAAGAGGTTTTAACCGTAGTGTGCAATTTCTGACATAACATGAAATCATAGTACCCATTTATCGTCTGAATTGCCATATATCTAGGCCATTTTTGACATATGATATGAACTCACACTTTAAAATTGATCTATTTACTTGTATATAACTCGAATTACCATTCTTACACAATAAAAATGTTGTACTAAAAATGAATTGATTGGCCAACTAGGTTGTAAAATATCTGCGGTAACTCCAACAAAAGAAATCCCACAAAAAATGGAGAGAGAAAGGTACTCACTGGTTTATTTCAACAGTGAAATTGTTGAGGAAAGGTTTTCTGCTTCGTCATTGATGTGACGCAAAATGTCCGGTGCTGGATGCTCCATTCGGCCCAATGGAGGTCTCGAAGGTTCAGGCCCAAAGTAGAAGTCTTTTGCGGAAGCAAACAGCTGCGAGGATCGGATTTGGATCTCTTTAGCTCGAATCAGCGCAGATGAGGAGGTGTAGCTCGGGTTGACCTAATGGAATGCTCCGTTACCGAAAATGAGCAGCAAAATGAGCGGGGCTATCCCCCCGGTGTAACTCCGACGATCAAGTTAGTAGTGGTGAAAAAGATAAACAGTATTCACTTGAGAGCTCAAACATAAAAAATTGCGTACCTTTTTCAGCCTCATGACTTAGTATTTATATCAAGACCTTTGATATGTCCGTTGCTCTGTGATCAGCACTTCCAACTGCTCTTCCTCTTTTTACGATGACTTGCACGATCTTGTCATCATGGCCTGACTTTTGGCTTCTTTCCCATCATCTTTCTGAGCACTTCCTGCATGTATTCAAAATGTATCCCTAATCCTATAATGATTTCTACCTACTGTGTCAGTGTCATCATTTATTCCGACCTAACTTTCCCGAACTCGGTTTTTATGGTGTCAGTACGGAAATCCCGTGGGACCGACCTAAGCATGTTTCTTTGGCTCGGTTTTTAGAGGTTTTTCAAACCTAAACTTGGGCTTGACCCTTTTATGCATCTTTTCTTTCTTACTGTTTATGTCTTCCCTCTTCGATTGGGCCAGGCCCAATGAAGACTTAGTTTTATGCACACCAGTCATTTTTAATTCCAAGACCATCGCTTCGCCGTCTCCAACTTTAAATGATGAAGCAGTGTATATTTCTACGGGGAAAGAAGTCTGAGAGACTGAGTTGGCAATCTACTAGGCATTGCGTAATGACGGAGGACGAAAAGCTGTCATCCTCCATATTCATCAGCGGGCCCAAAAAATTTCAGTGAGTAATTTTACTATGAATGTTCGATTATATTATGAAAATAGTTTTCTAGCTTCTCTGAGATGAGAGGGCTTTGCTTGATTTTACTATTGAGTTTTAGTGGGTTATTGAAGTCTTTCGCTCTTTTATCATTCATGTTAAAACATTCACGTTCCGAATTTGATAAATAGAAAGGCTCTTATTGAATTTATTGACCATAAAACATATCAAACCTCCATTTACGTCCCCTTACTTAGTAAGGAAATTTCTTGTGACAGTTAATGGTGAGAGGACATTTGTCGAACCTTGTGGTGTGGATTGGTACCTCGTCCTGTCGAAGGAAGTTTCTACTCTGTTCGTCGACGGACAAAGGACATCACACGGGAACTTTCCCAGTTTGTCGATGTTTACCGTATTTGGCATTACACCGAGTAGAAAGAGTTGTGGTAGCCTGCTTGTCCGGAGAGGGCATGCCTACTCTATATATTGGCGTGCCTACTCTATTTGCTTCCTTTTTTCTCGCCTCTTGTCAATTTCTTCTTCTTCTTCTTCTTCTTCTTCTGAAAATTAATAAAGCTGTTGAATGATTTTGATATGCGTTATAAGTAGATGCCAACTGCATGAGAAACTCTGTTGTCAGATGAGGTGAATTTGGAGACATATTTCGTAGATTTGGATAGGGAAACATTGTTTTTCATTGGAGTAGAACATGTACAAACCTGCGAATTCGAAAAAGAGATTGAGAAAAATATATTCTAAATGGATGTACATGTATTACGAAAAGTTGCCCGATAACATGAATTGGACATGTACATAAAGATTCTGAACAAGAAGAAAGTTGTTTTTTATCTTAATGGATTGAAGATATTTATAGATTGTAAAGTGTCTATTCATTCTCTTGTGTGGATTATCAAAAGTCTTCAAATAATTAATTATTTACTAATTGTATATTAAATAAAGGAAGTTGATGTGAACAAAGTAAATAATCATCATATAATCAAGAGTCTTTTTGAAACTTATAATACATGAAAAGTCACCAAATTAAAAAGAGATTAGTGAATGACAATAATAAAGAGTACCGAAAATAAAAATGAATTTAAATTAACTAATATTATATTTCACTCACCCTTACATAAACACAAACATGCATCACATAAAAAATCATTTATTTATAATAATGTATTTATTGGTAATAAAATAAACTTATGTATCAATATAGACGTTTGATATTTTACATACATTTCTAATCCAAAATTTATATTAAGTTATATACATATTAATGGAAAAGATATATATATATATTTACGATTATTATATTTTTTTGACGAACATGATTATTTATACATATAGATGGATCTTATATAATATGAAGCTAATCTCATGTACGGCATGCAACTTCTAGTATATATATATATAAACAAATGATGATAATACCAATAAATAAACTAAATAAATAAATTCACAAAACTAACTTCAGCAACGTAAGGCTCTATTCTCTTGTGGCAATTTCTCAAGAATCATCACTTTTTGTTTTCTTCAAAACTTTACACAAAGAAACAACTTCACTTTTTCAACAATTCAAAATTAAAATTTTAAAATTCCTTCTAAATACCTACTCACATAAATTCAAAAAATAACACAATTATTACACTTTTTTATCTCTGACCTACACAATTTTCCAAAAAAAACTTACCTCCAAAAAATTTCCAACAAAAAACTTCCCTCCAACAAAATTTCTTCTACACAAGCCAGAAGAGAACAGAGCCTAAGAGTGGCAAACTAAGTTGGATAGTGCTAGACTTGTGCCGCAACGGAAGAAGGTTTTTAGAATTATCAGGTTTCCCCCCACGTTTCGGTTTTCTTGTTAGTGTACCAGACCCTATCTCAACAAAACTCTGTGCATAACTCGCACGATTACGCTCTAGACGCGAAGCAGAAGGAGATTTGAAGTGCGAAGGGGGAGATAAATCACTTTCTTCTGCCTTCGCAAACGAAAACAGAGCGAGCTTCACCACCATTGTTTTCTGCCTCTGTGAAGTCCTCACCATCCTCTCCGTCTCGGCTTTAGCAAAGAAAAAGCCTAAACAGTTAGAACTCCATCTGAACAGTAAGGTTCACGAACCAAAATAGGGTGCTCCTCTACAAACTTGGGAACCTATCTTTAAACAGGAAAGCAAGAAGATGGTGTAAAGGAATCTGAGGAGAAGGTTTAACTGGTGTGAAAAGGGTGGAGCAACCATGGGTTGAATTAACCATGGTGAGGTTAAAGTTCTGTTTCTGAAAGGTAATCGTATCTAAACTTTCTTTAGGAGCTATAGTTTGTATAAATAATGCTTACCCTGTTACAAAACAAATCTTGAGATGACTACAATTATTTTAAAGGATGTTTTATAGTTAATTTTAAATATATATATATATTTTTTTTTGAATCTGAATATTCGATAGTTGAATTCTAAGATTAAAAGAAACTGAAATCTGTAGAATTCAGAACGGAAGAAACAGGGGTGCCTCCATTTATTTTAATACTGTGAGTGATTTAAGTTCTAAGTCCAATTATCTAACTAACTTTAAATGAATCATTGACTGTGCTTTGGTTGGATAATGCAAAACTGTACAGTTTAAGGAGTAAGCAATCTATGATTGTTCCATAACTTAGTTTTCAGGTTGATTGCCTATAAGCTGTTTGTGAAATTGTCTTAATGAAGTATAGTTAAGCCAGATCAGAGGGTCCTTGATAAAAATAGATTAGAACTGGTCATAGCTAGGATTTGAACTGAGATAGGTAAAGTTTTTAGCAATTAGGACCTTATTACTGTTACATTAGGATAAAGGAAACTAACCGGAATTTAGAAAGCTCTCATTTTCAGTTTTAAATTCTGTTTCTCCAAAAGGGTTTGGGAGCTGAAATGTTGTTCTGCTGTTACGTTTTGTCGAAATGAAACTTGGAAATTCTACCATTTGAATGAAAAATACTGCAGCTTTCATTTCTGATTTCTTCAAAATGTAAGGGGTTTAAAATGCAGTTTTGCTTAGTCATTGGTTTGGCTGAATCTATGTGAAGTACTTGATAGTTTTCCTTAAGTAAAAGGGTGAAATACAATTTCCCCCCTATGGTTTCATGTTTTGGACAGTTTCCCCCCTATGCTTTCAAAACTGACAGTTCCCCCCTCATGGTTTTGGACTGAAGTGTCCACTTAACGAAAAATGACTCCTCTAACGGTGTTAAAAAAAATGACTAAATTACCCCTAATAAAAAAAATTAAAAAAAATTGAAAGAAGGAAGAAGACTGTTCATCGTCTTCTTCCTTCTATCTTTACCTTTTTTTTTTTTTTTTTTTTTCCTAAACAACCTAAATCACTCCCGCAATTGATATGAAACCCATTTTGTTGGGTTTCATATCAGTTGCGGGATGCTGCAACTGAAATGAAACCCATTTGATGGGTTTCATTTCAGTTGCGGGAGCTCCCGCAACTGAAATGGAACCCATTTGATGGGTTCCATTTCTGTTCCTGCAACAGAAATGGGTTCCATTTCTGTTGCAGAAATGGAACCCGCGGCTCCAGTTTTTTTTTTTTTTTTTTTTTTTTTTTGTAGTTGGGGTTATTTTGGGAATAAAATTAATGACATCATCATTTTGCTTACCCCACTCTCGTTTTGAGCGCGTGCGGTTCACGCGCGTTAAAGGAGTCATTTTCCGTTAAGTGGACACTTCAGTCCAAAACCATGAGGGGGGAACTGTCAGTTTTGAAAGCATAGGGGGGAAACTGTTCAAAACATGAAACCACAGGGGGGAAATTGTATTTCACCCTAAGTAAAATATAAATGTAAACTCTAAAGGAACTGGACCTTTGTTGGAGTTAGTTAGAACTCAACATATGTTTCCACAGTTACAATCACATGAGAGTTTGGAGGGTCAAAGTTGTGGTTCAGTTTTCATTGGTGCTAAGCTTTTCGACACTTTACTGATCAAGACATGCTTCAGATTTGTTGGCTTTAACTAAATGCTTTCTACTACTGTCGGAATAAATTTGGTGCCTAAGAGTTTAAATTGAGAGGAGTAAATGATCATTGAAATCCTATCTAAAATAGGAACATGGGACAGTAGTTCTGAGCATAAACTTCTAATACTACTAAGGTTGATAAGGGAAAGTTAATGGGTATAAGTATAGGGAAGTTGAGAACTGCTTTAATTTCAAACATTTTAATACTGATTAATAGGATCAATTGAACGTCTAGGAGTGCAAGGAGTAAAACATTTCAGGTTTGCTGGTATCCTTTACAAGTTTCAAAACTTAGAAATTATCCATTGTTGCACAAAATGGTTCACAGAAACCTTAACCAAGAGGGAAACTTAGAAACTTTGTTGCTGAAATGTGATTCTGCAGAACAGTAGCCTTTTGAAAATTCACCATCAAATGTATACCTTAAGAAAAATTATGAAATTTTGTAGGTACTGTTCAGACAGTTGGTTTTAGCTACCTGCAAGTTTTCGTGCCCATTGGACCTGTAATTTTCGAGTTATAAATTTTTAAAGGTGACAGTTCTGTACAAGGATTTTTCAGGAAATCAGTGAATTACGAAAGCGATATTTGAATAACCCTATTTTGGAAAATTCTGAAACTTATGCAGTATGTTAACGGGACATAGTTCTACCTTTTTGGTCAAATTTCGTCTAAAGGCGATCTGTATTTTGAGGGATATAGGCATTTAAAGCTGGCTGCTCTGCATAGTGTTTTCAGGAAAACACGGGATTGCGATTTTGATAATTAATTATTCATTCTTCCAAAAAAAAATGAAAATTTTACATTATCTATTCTAATATGTCATTTAGCTACTGGTAAAAGTTTGGGTTAATCGGACTTACCAGTTGAGAGGAACATCCACTTAAATCTGACTGCCCTGCCTATGAAAGCTCTGAACTTGCAAATTTTCAGTATTCAATACATTTCCGTTGTCCAAACTTACATAGGGTCCTTGGACTTTGACTTTTGAAAATGTGCATGCCTCCATAGGCCTTCGGTTAGTAATAGTGCCCAACGTTGACTGATTAAGGGTTAATTAATCTGCAGGATTGATTGATTGAGGACCTGGGAGTTGCTTATCCTCGCTTGCTAAGGTGAGGGTTCTTGCTATTTTGACACTTAGCTACTACGCGTTTAAAGATAACTATATATATAAATATATACACGTATATATATGATATAGGTACAATTGTTTTCTTCAATGTGTTGAATTGCGTGTGAATGTATGGTTGCCCACGCCATAAAATTATTTTGGACAAGAATTTCCCAAAACACCATTTGCTATGTTTTACAAAATGAGAGACTTTTGTATTATTCTTACATGAATGATTTCTATGCTTGACAACCATTTCATAAATTGTTTTATGAATGATTTACTCCGCCTCTAATGCAACAAAATTGTGGATGTGAAATCCCCAAAATATCCTCTTGATTTGCTTTGCAAAACTGCCGTGCTTTGTAAGCTTCTGGTGTGGCTAAATTTCATTTCTAACCATCTTGTGCTGGTACTTTTACTCCAACTCTTTATTTGGCTATTTTGATTCCTCGAACTATCTCTCATGGTTGCTTATGACTACTCCTACTGCTACTGTTGACCTGATGGTCGCCTACTGCTATTGTCGACCTGATGGTCGCCCCTTGCTATTGTCGACCTGATGGTCGCCCCCCTGCTATTGTCGACCTGATGGTCGCCCCCTGCTACTGTTGACCTGATGGTCGCCCCCTGCTACTGCTGACCTGATGGTCGCTTACTGCTACTGTTGACCTGGCGGTCACTTACTGCTACTGTACTGGTGTATGTCATGCAACCACGGAGTCATGCAATTGTCCTTAGACAAGAAGGACTTTTGTATGATCTCCACCACTGCTCCTTCTCTACTCACTGCCGAGAAAATGATTTCTTTATTGTTACTGTTTTGAATTTGCGCTCGCTCTCTGGGGTAAAATTTCGACTGAATCGTAACTATGTTTGGTTTGAACTCATTCTTTTTTTGCCCCTGGAGTAAAATGTTTAACTTGGTAATTGCTCTTAATTTTTTCCATTCCTGAACTTTGAAATTCTTACACTGCTATTTTGAAATGGTCGATACTTGAATTGGTATTTTTCTTAACCGTTCAAATTCTTAATACTGGAACTGTGGGCTTTTCATAAACCTGAGGACTCTCACGGGCTATATTCTAGTAGCTCACCCTCTTTTTCAAAAACCTTATTTTGTACAGGTACCTAAGCTATTGGGTCTTTTCATACGGCGATGTCGACTAGACAAGGTCAAGGACTACTAGGACACCCTGATGATAAGACTAGATACTAGCTTGGAATGGGATGACCTTGTTGAGCGACCATCCCACTACTCATGGAATTATAATTTATATTTATTGCCAACGTGTTTTAGGAACCTAAAACGTCACACACATAAGAATAATTGATTGGGTCAAATTAATATTATGGGTTAATTTATTAGATAAATTAACTATAAGGACTTATTGATAAATATTTAATAATGATTTCCTATTTGTGTTAGGTTTCCTACTGGTAATAGGTTTATACCATTCTGATATCTATAAATATAACCCTAGTCATTGGAATGAGGTACAACAACAACATCTTGTATACAGTGATCTAGCTGTCAATCCTCTGACTGATCAATCCTTTGGAAGGATCCCAATTACGGCTCGTGATCAGTTTCATCTCCATGCATATCGTTCGTGGATGCCCTGAATATTGCTGATGGATTTGCTTTCGAGGTAACATCTGATCTGATATACTATATATTTCATATGATTGCAAAGTGATCTTGGCATGTTTAATCTATATTTATTCCGCTGCACATAGATTGATTAACTTACAGTCCGCCCCAGCTCCAGCCTCAGGTTTGGTATGTGATTTCCATATATTTGTGGAGTTAGTATTCAAAATTTTGGATATTTAATCGAAAGTTAATTGTTGTCTTGGCGGTGGCTCGGGTGTAAAAGGCAGGCAACAGTTTGTGGTTGGTGGATTGCTATCTGAGCAATATGTTATGGGATGTCGTCCTTGGGTTTCTCCGAATTTTTTATTTTATTTTTTATAGTGTAGACATTGATTTCTGTTGCATCATTCTTTGAAACCGTTATCAGGTACAAAAAATTCTTATGCTCCTAAGGTTTGATGTTTGGAGCAGTTAATCATATACAAATTGAACTGAGTCTTGATCGTGGATTTCTTATGATGGGGCTGTCAATGTGGGTTCATGGGGTGGAAAGCCGGTTGTTGCCTGTAAGCATAGGAACGTTAATTTTGGGCTTTAATTCCAACGGAGAACTTCAGCAATTAATCACCAGAAAGATGTCACCAGGATGTGAATAATGCAGTGGCTTTGTACCTTCTTTCTATAATTCAGAAGAGGGGCGGGGAAATGCACTTCTTCAAACCACATAAAAAGAGAAATTAATTAATTACTCCTTTTGGCCGTCCCAGTCCCAATGAAATACAGTACAATTAACCGTTTATGAAACAAAAGTTACGGAATTCAGACACATTTTCATACCGGAAGAATGAATTACGCGGAGTTGAATACATGAGTAATGCCAAAACTGACCCGATATATATATAATTAGGTCAAAGAGTGTGTACTTAGGATCCTTTTACGAGATTATTCCTTTAATTGCATGAGTAATGCATCATAAGGCTTTAATAATGAAAGAATATATAGTAATTTTGGGAAAAATTTATATAGTATTTCTCTTTAATATAATAATGTCCACTGCAAACCAAAAATTCAATGTCCACTGCAAACCAAAAATTCAATGACCTTAGATCTTTAAATCAGTGTTTCTTAAAAATTAGAGAAACGCTTAGTGTTTACCTCTGAAGATACGGTACCATATAAATTTCTTTATTCCGATCCTTCAAGTTTCGTGCAATGTATTGTACCCTATCTTCATATGTGACATGATCAGCTGAGAGAAACCCTATCCCCTTCCGGTCATTCCTTTCAACCAAATCATGTAAAGCTCTAGAGAATTTACATTATCATGCATCATTGGTTAGTCTATGCACATGGAATGCATGCTATATATAACAATAATCTGAAATGGGTTATAAAATTAAGTGGAAACTCACTTGGTGAACAATTGTATCAAACAGTTTGTGACCATGTTTTCTCTTGACAATAATTCACTGACATCCATTCGATCCATCGCAATAGGATGATCCACACCTATGATATCTCTTGTCAATTGAAACAAGAAGCAAGTGAAGTTCGAATCTTTCTCTATTCGGAGTTCTAACTCGTGTAGTGGATCAGATGTTGAAGAGGATGCCATTTCATTTGGAGTGGTCGAAGAAGATTTTATCTCATCCATAGAATTCAAACGAACTTTTTTCTTTTTTAAACATTTATCCACCTAACACCATTTGAAATAACATTAAATATACAAAATGGTATGAAGTAATTCACAAATAAATGAAAGAATATACCTGTTTTACTGGATCAGTAATAAGCTCAATCAAATGTATAGGCCATTCCACGAAAAAAGATTGGCACATTCCCATAGTTAAAGCCTCTTTCTCAGGAAATAATAGCAGGGCAAAGTCATCATATGAAATTTTAATTGTAACCCTCGCGCAACCTTTCCTTACCTCGCGGCCGTGGTGCTTTCTCTGCTTATAAACATTTCCCTTGGCCACAAGATTACATCTCTTACATGTATCCTCAGAGATGAACATATGACATTCACACCCGTCCTGAGATAATAGGCAAGCGAATGAACATTACTGAACTATTTTCGTTAACTTCAAAAACCAAGTGTAATCATGAAAAGCAATATCAAGCTTCTTTAGTAGTGACAATATGAAAGAAATTATACAAACAAATATGACAGACATAAATGTACTTTAATTACCTTGTAATCGCCTAAAGAACTCACATCTTCCAAGTTTGTTGGAATAGGGCTATTCTGAACCTCATCAAATTGATCGGGTCCATAGATGAAATAGGGATCGTAGTAACTCAGGCAAACTTGTAGGGATAATAGGAGAAAAATTTTGCCTACAAGGTTCTTTAGGGTGTAGCATAGGACTCACAGTGGAAACATTGCTTCCATGGACCTCAAACATCTCTGGGGTCATTCCGGTGGTTTCTGGGTTCAAGCTCTGAGCTGTGGCACTATTGAGGACAGTGGCTCTTGATGTATCATAGTCAGTCCCCATCTTAGTACATATAAACCCAACCATCATCTTAAGATGTGTTTGACATTCATCGAGCTGGGCAGTGGTTTTCTGAAGCTTTCTTTTAGTTAAATCTAGTTCATTTTTAAGCGACGGGATAGTTTTCGGGAAAACCTCTGTGATACGTGCCCTGGTAGAATGGCCGCGAACATGACCGGGGTGATCGGTCTTTCCCGTTGCCTTGATAAGAATGTCATTCCTACCCTCTGCAACTTTTTCCCCTTGGGACTTGAGCAAACATAGATTTTCCTAAACGTTTTGCCAAAAATATGAAATGTAAATAGATCAATTATAGTTTTAATTATATGCGTAGCTTAAAGAACTAAAACATAAGAAAATGTATGGTGTAAACTTACAATTTCACTTCCAACACGACCAGCCTCTGGGGTAAAGTATTCGGTTTTTTTGTTTGTGTGAGCTTGTTTCCAAAGTAGATGCCTATCTGGCCCTGCATAAGGTTCTTCCCCTTATTTTTCGGACGTACCGTCCTCTAAAGCCTTCTTCCCATTTGCAAGCAAAGCCTCTTCATGCAAATTCTTCTTTAGAAGTCGGTATCTACCGCGAGATAAATTATGGTAAAAAGAATTTAAAGTGGCATTCTTTTGCGCTTTTCCACGAATTGCCTAGAGAAAAATATAATGAAAATCGATTATCCATAAACTGAGCAATTTCAAATATCCAAAAAAAAGAAGGAAATGAATTCAAAAACCCACATTCCATTCTTCTGTTTCACGGCTAGCCTTAAGCCATGTCTCCCTAGGGAGATATTTATATTCAAGGCATGAGTCCTCACCCTTCAAGTCGCCATTTACATATCTACCTAAAAAAAATTTCCAATCTTTCCAACCTTTACCGGCATAAGAAATCCACTTGGTTTCGAGTTCTTCAGTTGATTTAAAAACAAATAATGCCTACAATAAATAATAGAAGTACAAATTTAGATAAATTTGGTTCATTTGTATGAATGGGTAAACAAACAAGCATAATTTTGTAGAATACCTGTATTTTCATCCACACTCTCTTCTTGATCTTGTCAGGGACTTTGGACAATGATGCATATTCCATAATGTCCACTTTGCTCTGGGCCGTGAATGCTACGACTATAATCCACTTCGTATGATAATTTTAGGCTCATTTTTGGAATTGAATGAAATCTCAAGAGTTTTCCCCTTCATACGCATTTCCAAAAGATCGTTGCAATTTGTAGGCCCTCTATATTTATTGTAGTTTCGTGGTTGCCACTTGCCGGTTCGAATTGATCGATCACCATCTTTGAGTTTGAGTTCATGATTTGAAAATTTATATTCGCCCCTTCCATAGTGTGTGTATTAAATTTAGTCTTTAAAGTACCGTGAGTATCTTATCACTGAATTTAGGTGATGATGAAATATCGCGTTTTCATTTTTGTAATGTTGAATTAATGAATTTAACATCTGAATTATGGTGTATATTGAATTAATGTGTTGAAATATTGCGTAAAATTTTAGATATTGAAATATTAACTTTAACTTTTGAAATATCGTGTGTATGTTAAAATAAAAAATCTCATGTGTGTGTTAAAATACAAGTATAGTGTATTTTCAAAATACTTGTACCATTTTTTGGTATTACGGAATTAGTTTAAAGTATTGACTTTGACCGATGAAGTATTGTAGTTATGTTTAAACAAGTATTCAAGGTGAATTAAGAAGACACGCCAGCTGTTTTCAGATGCGATTTTTTATGCTTGATGATAGCTACATTGACGTTTCATTTTTCATTCTTAAGATTCTTTGTTCACAGCAATAAGTATATTAATTAGTTAAGTAATGACTTCGGGAGACGAGTGACAACATATATTATATGTGAGCATGGTTCCAGAACCGCCGGTTTCGATTTTATAGAAAGTGAAACTGGAACCTTAACCTTGGGGAGGAACGATTTCGGGACGGTTCCAGAACCACCGGTTCCGGTTCTATCACGGTTCCGATTCCGATTCCGTTTCCGTTCAAATTAAAGTGATTTTAATTCAATAATTAGTTTATATTTGTATATACTTTAATTTAATTTAATATTTACTTATATTAATAATATACTTAATGTAAATTATACCACGAGTTTATATATTATTATAATATATGTAGTATAAAATAATTATATTATATAATTAGGTATTTTATAGAAAATAAACATATATTTAATATTAATAATAAGAAAATTATAACAAATGAGAAAGTGTTTGGAGTGGTTATTTAGCTCTTCTTAAATTTCATTATAAAGTTGAGGGCATGGGTTCAAAACCTTCCTTCAACATATAAGTTGTTATATATATTTTTAGCACTTTAAGTAGGGACCGCAGGTTCCTGGTTCCAACCGGTTCTAGAACTGCCGTTTCGCGGTTCTTTCAAAGGTGGAATCGGAATCTCCTTAGGTGGAATCATAATATTTCACCATCGTGTACAATTGAGATATGTTGTTTAATCTATATTTAACTTCATCAGAAACAAATTTGAATAAAAAATGACATTTTGTTTCTTGATGCTGTCTTTATCAACTTTTTATAGTTTCTTTTATCTCAACTTAGAATTATCACCCCCACCCCCCTACATTAATCGGTGGTTTGGCAGCTGTTTTTTTCCTTAATAACCGGTCTTCTCAACCAGCAGAATAGTATTAGTTTGAGAATGGTCAGGCTCACTCGTAGCCAATTAGACTTCATACTTATCATTTTAGTGCAAACACAGTGCAAACATAGTGCAAACAAAGTGCAAACAAAGTGCAAACAATGTGCAAACAATGTGCAAACAAAGTGCAAACAATGTGCAAACAATGTGCAAACACAGTGCAAAAGAATTTGTTTGTAGGAGAAACTTTGTAAAGATAGTTAGCCACATTGGTTTTTGACAAGGAAACCATACCAGGGTGGTTCGGGGTTTGCATTGATGGCATAATCTCTGGGGTCATTCCAGCGAAACCTGGTCTTCCATATTGCAAAGCATGAGGATTTGGCATCATGTAACCTCGAACTGCTGTATACCCAAGGTTGGCAGGCGGTTGATGTCCCATCTGACCATACACCAACGCGTTTGGGCTTACAGGCCCAGACACACCATACATCTGAAGTAAATACCAACATACATAAGTCACAAACATCTAATATCCATCAACTTAACAGTAGAACACAGTGGTCTAGAAAAATTAGACGTGACTGAGGTACAAACAAATAATTTGGCAAAGCTTTAAAAAAAAAAATTCAAAGAGAGAGAACTTGCCTGGGGATAGAAATATTCAGCTCCATAAGCAGGGTACCTGCAAATGGAAAAAGACTTGGATTTTTAAGGTCACAGCCAGTAAACTAAACAAGGAGCTAAAATACGTACATTAAAAGCACGCCAATGACAGCTTAATACATGCAGGTAAAGCGGTATCCTTATAGGCATGTCACAATTTTCCCTTTCACTGACCAGAAAAACTAACCAAACAACCAAATATTGAAGAAAATAATCCAGAGGAACATATGTTAAACAAGAATAACCAAAACGTCCACGAATTGCCAGATAATCAAGTTAAACAAGCCTATCTTGTGAATACACAGATAATTAAAGTACATCAAATCAATCACATCCACATATTCAGGCAGGAAATTAAGCACCTGTATGGAATACACGTGGAACTTGAGAATAGATGGGTAATCATCAAAATCAATAGTTTACCATACTGGATGACAAGAAAGGCTAATTAAGCCTCCAAATTGGGGACTATAGGACAACAGGGAGAACTTGTCTCGTGGCATAGACGTTTCGAAATACGCAATCTCACTACCATAAGCCATTTCCATCTCACACAACAAACATTTTACGCAATGGAAGATATATAAAACAAAGTAAAACCCAATTCAGATACCCATGCCACGTGTGAATTAAATCATAATTCAAAAACACAAAGCAGTCAACCTGATACTTCCGCAGATTCTTAGGTAACTGGCAGAACGGTGAAAAGGTTTTGTGTATTAAATTTGACCCATCAACTCAATTCTATCTTAATTTCTCCTAGAATTTATCTGGTAGAAGAATTAGGAACTAAAACAACAGGATGAACTAAACTGGGTCTATTGTATCCTCTCATTTCCAAGTGGAACAAATTTATACACTTTGAAGTGCCGAAGATGTTGTCTGGGCCATTTCACTTAGCACCTGGAAAACGTCAATGAAAAAAAAAAAAAAAAAAAAACATTGAATCAGATGATTCTTTGAAGCTTTCTAACTGGAATTCTTTACTCTTGATTCAGATAACACCTAATGAATGAGTGCAGGTTACAATACAGAACTCGAGCCATCAGCACAGAAGAATCAACTGCACAAACACCATTCACCTCGAGAATTAGTCCTTACCTGTATGGAGAGATCTGCATTCCGGGTTGGTAACCAAAATTACCAGGCAGCTGATAGATGGGGTTTGGAACATACAACCCCCTCGGAGTTTGTGAACCACCTCGATAAACGGGAGAAGGAGATCTCATATTACCTAAACAAAGACCAAATGATGGATGACATAGCCATATTCAAAATTAGATTTCATAATTTAAAAACAAAGAATTAGTTTTTAAGATTGTAATCTGAAGAAGAAAAAATGGCAATTCAAGAATTAAGGGAAGGGAAGTTTATCCATTTCTTTATCCCCAATTTCCGTTACTAATCCTCCTGAACAACGACAAAAAAATTAGTTGATATGCATGAAAGTAACGATCTTTTGCACACGCCACGAATAATAATATCACTGGATAAAAGATTTCGCGGGGAAATTCAAAAAACCGTAAATTGCAACGCAAATGCTGACACGTAACCGTGTGCCATTGGATGAACGAGAACAAAATTCATATCCCCATTGGCGCGTAATTACATAAAATCCGGACATATAAATATCAAAGGTACGAGGAAAATACCATGAGGGAACATCCGCACAGCCCGACCGAGTGAAGCCAAATTGCAGTTTGCCCTCCTGCCATCAATTACAGGGTTTGGATTTGCACAAGCTCTCTTTGCAGCTTCAGGGTCACGAAATGTCACCTGTCCTCAAGCCAATTGACATATGAATCAAGAACTTCACACAAAAACTAAACTACCACTGTGCCCTTGTGATTTGGGCTTCAAAGCAGAGTAATAAACAGAGCTGTGTTCTAATTAAGGCTGCAGGTCAAATTTTTATAATGATTATAATCCATGATCATCCAAATTTCCAGAACATATCCAAGTCCTTACAACCCTATGACTAAAACCTAAGCAAAATCAAAGGGTAACGTCAATTCAAGTGAGTCCCCAAGCATGCAGAGCACAAAAACAACTGACAAAAACACAAGATCAAAAAGTGGTGCCGGGAATTGCTTACAAAGCCATAGCCTTTGGAACGCCCGGTATGCTTATCAGTGATGACAACAGCCTCAAGAATCTCCCCAAACGGCTCAAAAAACCTGCGAAGCATGTCACTCTTGGTCTCCCAAGCCAACCCTCCGACAAAAATCTTAGTATTGGTAGTATCGACAAAGGGTTGCTGCTGCTGCTGTTGTTGCTGATGCTGTTGACCCGCGAATTGCATGCCCGGAACCATTTGATTCGCCATTGAAAACAAAAACCCAGTTGCCAAACAATGAAAAAGATCGGATTTTTATGATGCCCAAGAACAATTTTGATCGAACCCAGAAAAACCCTTGTAAAACCCTCCGAGAATTGAACGTGCCGAAACCAAAGCATAAACTACAGAGGCCCCCCCCCCTTTTCGTTTTTTGCTGGTCAACTTAAAAACTCAAAAAATGGGAAAAGAGGAAGAAGAAGGTGGGCAAAAGCGAGGTGTGCTACGGTTGCTACGCGTAAGAGTGAACCTTCTAGTTTAATATTTTATTAATAAAATACTACTGTAATGATTAATGCGTCTATTATTTATCTGAAATTAATAGGAGTGGGGAAGCACAAACAGGGGAAAGCAATATACAGTGATGATTATCCAAAAAATAATAATAATAATTTTCTTATTATTTTCTTTACTGTAAAATTTTGGGTTCAATTTTTGTTGAATTAGTGATAAAAAATTTTCCTAATTTTGGGATTTGTATTTATTTTGTTTTAAAATTTTAATAATGAATAGTTACATAAATTTTCAGGGAAAAAAAGAAAAAGACAAAAACATCAAATTGGATCCTCATAATGCTGTCTGAAAGACTGAAACTGGAGTTCCGGGACCATAGCCTTCCCGGTTCCATAGTTACAGTTCCTTGTAAGGTTTTTACTATAATAATAATATAATAATAATAATAATGTTTATATATATATGGAAAATATTTATTAAGATAATTTTGATAAAAGGCTTATCAGGGACCCACTTATATGTTCCCACCTAATATATTTGATAATTTGATATCAGGACAGTTTGATCATTTTTTCCATTGATATTTATTTTTAATAAAATAAATTTTGTGATTTACTTATTTATGTATAGGGTATAGTTATTTTAGTTCTTTAAGATAACAAATTAAAAAATACCATGAATTTATAATAAAATATTAGCTAAGTGATTTTAATAACATTTAATATTAAAATTATGTTAAATGAAGATAAAATATGAATGGTAACAAATTGTCAAATTATCCCCAATAATTGTGTATGTTAGTCAAATCTTGAGGTGAATTTATAATTAAATATTTAGTTGTAAAAAGTTTAAGAGTTTTGACTTTATTTCCAGTATATATATATATACTAGATGGGAACACCGTGCGAATGCACGGTGAATGCCCGATAATATTATTATGTGACAGTATAAATTTATAAAACAAAAACTATAATTATAATAGTAATAAATTTTTTTATTATAAATACAGTGTTAAAAAGAAAAAATATATGTCAAATATAATGCAAATACTTGAAATCTTTTCTGAAATATATAGAATTGGCGTGCCTACTCTATTTGCTTCCTTTTTCCTCGCATTTTGTCAACTTTTTCTTCTTCTTCTCCTGAAAATTAATAAAACTGTTGATTTCAATATGCGTTATAAGTAGACGCCAACGGCATGAGAAATTCTGTTGTCAGATGAAGTGAATTTGGAGACATATTTCGTAGCTTTGGATAGGGAAAGCTTGTTTTTCATTGGAGTAGAACATTCACAAACTTGCAAAATTGAAGAAGAGATTGAGAAAAATATATTCTAAATGGATGTATATATATTATGAAAAGTTGCCTGCATGTTAACGTGAATTGGACATGTACATAAGGACTCTAAACAAGAAGAAAGTTTTGTTTGATCTCAATGAATTGAAGATATATAGATTTTAAAGTGTCTATTCATCTTTGTGTGGATTACCAAAAGTATTCAAATAATTAATCATTTACTAATTGTATATTAAATAAAAGAAGTTGATGTGAACAAAGTAAATAATCATCATATAACCAAGAGTCTTTAAAGTAATTTGAAATTTATAGTACATGAAAAGTCACAAAATTAAAAAGAGTTTAGTGGATGACAATAATAAAGAGTACATAAAATAAAAATAAATTTAAATTAACTGATATTAATTTCACTCGCCCTTACATAAACACAAATATGCATTACATAAAAAGTTATTTATTTATAATAATGTATTTATTAGTAATAAAATAAACTTATGTATCAATATAAATGTGTAATATTTTACATACATTTCTAACCCAAATTTTATATTAAGTTATATAAATATTAATAGAAACATAAATGTACATATATATATATATATATATATATATATATTGTTATACTTATAGATGAACACAATTAGTCATACTGATAACCTGCTTTTTATGCTTTTGTTGTGGGCTTATTGGCATATCTTTACCTCAATGATTAATGGCTTTGTATGAATGAGTATTATTTGTCAAAGTAAAGCCCTTTTGTTTGTTAAGATTGGGGTTATCTGTGTACAGTATCATTGCCTTTCGCTGTATATTGATTCATGCAGTCCATTTGCATGACTAAACAGGGCATGCTTTAAATGGTCATTAAGTTTTATGAATATGATGCATTTGCTAATGTGCACTATTTTCACTGGACCTTTTATGTTTGCTTGAAAAGGAGCCAGAAGGATGTCATTATGCGAGCCCACAGAATATGGGAAGAGATCGTCTTGGAGAGGTATACAACTATCCTTTTCATGTATATGTGGCAGGGTGTCTGTGTTTCAGGAAGGGAAGAGTTAAGAGGGCATAATCTTTTCCTTCGAATTATGAGTTTGTGTTCATGATCTTTTTATTCAATTCTATACATATTTTACAAGAATTCATTAGGCCTCTGCTATCTAATTCCTCGCTGATGGGTATTACACATTTTACGGTCTTTAATATTAAAGGTTTTCTCTTTATGCGGAGATGCAAGATCCTTGATACTATACTGTACCTTACCCTACAGAAAGTTTTCTGTGAGGAATGAAAATGACTTAAAAAAGATGATGTCACTCTGATACCTGTACGTCAGTTTTGGTTACTAGCCGTGCTCTAACTAATACCTGTACGTCAGCTTCATCATGCTAATTGTTTCAAGAATGTTCAATTTCTGGCACTGGAATCTGGACTGCAGATGTTGCCATTTTTGGGTGTTATATTGGCCAAAAGTCCTCAGGGTCTTGACATTTGGTGCCTCCATTCTGATGGAGAGCCATTAGATTACTTCAAACAGCACAACTTTTATGTTCTGTATCTTCTCTGATAATGGTCAAAGAAAGAGTTGTCTTCTTGGATGTCATTTTTTTACTATTAGAAGCTACAATAGTGGATATTGTCATAGTCAAATCTGAGTTCTTTTTCTTTTTTATTTTTGGCTCTGTAGATTAAGGTTGCAGATGACCTTTTTGCATTTCACAATCTCAAATATTTAGAGCTATTGACTGAGTATTTGAGAGAAGATATTCTTAGCCTGGAAGTTCTACTTAAGAAATGTCCACAGCTAGAGACCATGGTCCTTGTCTATTGTTACCCCTCACGTTTTATGGTGAGTATGTTATGAAGTCTAATCCTTTGTTTACTTTTTAATGTGATATTTGGATGCTGACATGCTTATTTTGTTCAATTTTTAGTCTCACTTGGCAAAGGATATACCTGGCAAACCGATCGCTTTGCATATGGCTAGCCTTAGGCTAGTCAAGATGAAGGAGTACCATGGAACTGAAGATGAATTGTATCTGGTTAGCCTCCTGAAGAAGCATGGAACCGTGTTGGAAAGAATCGTAGCGTATCCTGCAAAAGAGGAGGATGGTCCTCCATTTGTTCTTTGGTCGTCAGCCTGAGAATGCCTTGTTCAGTCTGGAAACTTGTTTTAGATTTTAGAGCTTGTGTTTATGTTCTCATTTTCTTCTAACTTGGCCTAGCTTTTGATTGTACATTCTTGGAGTCCTTTTTAGAATGGTACATGTCTGATTTCTTTTTTTCACTGTTTCAAGAGTTGTGCTTGCCTGTAATCTCCTCTATGATTGCATCCAATAGGGACTCATACAGGTACTGATGCCTTCTGCAACTAAGCAGGCATTTAGAACCGTTTACAACTTTTCTGCGCAAATTCTCTTGCCAATTTTTGCCTTGTGTTGGGCAGGTGATTGTTGTCTCTTTGATTCTTGTAAATGTCTCCTCGCTAGCCATAAACTCTGCCACCATCACTTCTGACCGAAGGTCTTCCAGAGGTCTATTACCCAACCAATTCGTAGTTCTAGATGATTCTGGCAAAGACCACATAAATGTTGACCATAAGGTACCATCTGTATGTAATTTCAACCATAATTTGCAGGAGAAACTCTCTATTTCTGGAACCGGAAGTCGGGTACACCATCCTTGTCCAGGACATCCACCATCGGCGTTGCCCCAGAGCCGAAGACCCCTAGAAGAAACCTGAAAATACCCTCTCAAGCTACTGAATTAATCCCTTTGGGGACCGTACCACTGCCCAGATGTGCAAAGGTATAGAGGAAAAAAAGAGTTTTTTTTTTTTTTTTTTTCCATAATAGCACTATTATAAAAGCTAATTGCCAAAATAACATATTTGGGATACAAGATCAAATCGAATGAGGGCCAATAGAGCATTGAGATTTGAATCATTTTGAGCTCAAGCAAAAGTAGGAAGGAGTATAGTTGGGCATTTTTGGAAAGAACCACTGATATGAACAAGAAGCAAGGATTATTAGCAATGGAAATATTCCCAGGTACATGCTATAAAGGAAGCAATTGTTGTGTAAGCCTAGGCCGCAATACTTCGTAGGCAGATTTTACTGACAAAATGATATTCGTCTGAGGAAGTTCTGGACGATTCCGGCAAGGACCACATAAATGCTGATCAGTGGCGGAGTCAGAAATTTATTTTAGTAGGGGCACAATATATATTGTATGGCCAAAAAAATTATATTTTAAAATAAGGTTAAACTATCAAAATTTACGAAAATAATAATAGAGAACGAAAACGAAATTTATTTAGTAATTCTTTACGTTTTTCGCTTTGAGTGCAATTTTAGTTCTAATCAATTTAAATCTTACTAATACTCAAGGAAAAATAATCACAATATTAATACAATTTGCATATGTGTTGTGAATTTTACTAATACTCTAAAAAAATAATTATAACCTTAATACAATTTAGCTGTGTGTTGTGTATTATTTATGTTTAATTTATAATTAAAAATGGTGGGGGCACATTATATTAATTTAACAATTTTTTAAAAAATTTGACCAAATATATAAAGGGCGGTGGGGGCCACTGGGGGCACCATTGTAAATCCGCTAGTGATGCTGATGCCTCATGTCTGTAATTTTCACCATAATTTGCAGGAGAAGCTCTGTATTTTTGTAACCAGGCATCTGAATCCCAAACCCTTTTTAAAAGCCGGGTACGCCATCCTTGTTCAGGATCTCCAATAGAAGACCCCCTGAAAATACCCTCTTAAGCACAAACACGAACAGTAACTCTTTGTATTCGGTGCATCTTCATCGCCTTCCTTGCAAAGAAAAACTCTCTTACACAAAACAACCAGTATATCACTCCTTGTGGCAAAATCAAACTTGAACGGAGGTGCTCAAAATTTTCATCATACCCTCTTATCAAAGCAAGTCAGCAATGAAGATAGTGATCAACATGACATACGATTCATACCCAAAACAATTGTAGATCCATATTTGTTGGAACATTTTACTAAATTTTTTTTTTATTAATTTGAATCAATTATATTTGGGCTGAATTGATGCTACCATTTTTATCTCATTAAACATGAGTTTTCTAAACAAACTTTAATTGGATAATAAACTGATGCAAATTCTTCAATTTAAATAATTAGAATGAATGTGAATGCTAACGGTTCTATTTGGGTAAGCATTATTTTATATATTAATGCATCATAATTTTATAGATAGAATATTGTTTTAATGTATTCAAATAAGGCATTCATTTGATTTAATGCATTAAATTAATAATATCCGTTCAACATATTGATTTGTGAAAGAAACGGTTTTAATTTGAATTACTTCATCCTTCCGTTTCATTAAACCATTTGAATGAGAGAAAATTCAGATTTTCCTATTTATACATGCATATGAGAATGCATGAGGTGTGAGTGAAATTGTTTTTTTTATGTTCTTTACAACCCCTAAAAATATAGCTTTGGCAAGATAGAAAAAAAAAAGTGTTAGTAAGAGTTGACAATTCCTAATAGTTGTGCAGATTGTTAGGAAACACAACTTGGGTGTTGGGTTGTTGTATCTTGGGATGACAAGTCGTGTTGCTCTGCTGCACCGAAGTTGATAATTTGTAGAGGGCTTAAATCATCAAAAGAGAGCGAAAGATCCGCGCCTCAACCTTTCTAACGATTAACGTGTTTGTTTTTGTGGTTTATTTTTGTGTTTTGCAGGTCACTTGGACTGTTGGGAACAACAATATTTGAAAACTAACCCAACACTGAGCTGTTGTAGTAGTATATTCCAAAACAACCCAAATCCTTTTTTTTTTTCCTTCTCTCTCAAACAATAAATCTGTGTAGCTCTAGAATCACCAAAATTTGTAACTTTTCTGAATTCTTTCTCATTTTGATTATGTCTCTGGTACCATGTTAGAATTTGTCTCATTATATTAGGAGAAAAGGCTTGCATTCATGATTACGGTTAATGTCTTCCTTCACCATTCTGCCTCCTTCCTTGCTCCTTTGGGCAAATGGCCCATTCTTTTTGCATCTTCTCTCCTCTATCTGTTATTTCTCCAAAATACCGTCAGATTCACCACAAATATACTCTAAAATTCAGCAGCTAAAGGAGACATATAAGTTTTGTTTGCATCTACGTCTTTTTCTCAAAACTTCATTTCCTTAATAATCTCTGTCAAATTTATGGAGAAGATTGTGATAAAAACCAAAGTTTGACAACAATATATACGTATGTAAGATCTTGATAAAAACCAATGTTGATCCATCATATGTTAAGATCTGTCTAATTTCACCGTTCATCATTTTGAACTTCCCGAAACTGGGAATATTAATAAGAGTTAAAGCAACTAGCAGATAAATGAGAAGTTTTGACCAAAATTTAACATATACTCCCTCCGTTCCATTAGAAGGGTCCAGTTTGACAAATATTTTTTGTTCCATTAGAAGAGTCCACTTTCAAGTAACGATATAAATGGAACAAATGGTGACAAATTAAGTATTTTAGGTATTGTACATTGAAATTCATAATAAGTTGTACATAAGTAAAGATGGACCCTTCTAATGGAACGGAGGGAGTAGCTTCGAATTGAATTTTGGTTTGTTCGTTTATTGGTTTTTATTATCCAGATCGATGTTGAAGTGGTCTTTGTTGTGAAACGCTGGTGAAATCAATTAATTCAGGGGCGCTTGACATAAATTTCTCAATGGAAATGGCAATGAGAATGATTGAGGGATCAATGGCAATGGAAATGATTGAAAAGTCAATTGTGCTTGGTTGAAATTGTGTAATGGGTATCATTGTGATTGATAATGCTTGGTTTAGCTCATCATTAGCAATGACAATCAGTTAAAATTTTAATTTTACCCTTCTAACTATATTAAGAAAATAACCAAAGTGAAGTAATAAAGTTAGAGAGAAAAAATTAAAGGAAAAAGATAGAGAGAGAAGAGAAAAATGTAGAGATAGAAAATTAAAGAGATAAAATAAAATAATGGATGTAGAGAGAGAAAATTAAAAATAAAATTAGAGGGGGAAAGTGTAAAATAAATATGTAGAGAGAGAGAGAGAGAGTAAAAGGAGATATACTGAGAGAGACAATGAGACAAAAATTTAGAGAGAGAAAATGAAGTAATAAAGTTAGAGAGAGAAAAATTTTAGAGAGAGAAAGTAAAATAATAAAGAGAGAAAAACATTTAGAGAGAGAAAGTGAAGTAATAAAGTTAGAGAGAGAAAAAATTTAGAGAGAAAGTAAAGTAATAAAGTTAGAGAGAAAGTGAAGTAGTAAAGTTAGAGAGAGAAAAATATTTAGAAAGAGAAAGTGAAGCAATAAAGTTAGGAAAAAAATATATTTAGAGAGAGAAAGTGAAGTAATAAAGTTAGAGAGAGAAAAACATTTAGAGATAGAAAGTGAAGTAATGAAGTTAGAAAGAAAAAAAAAATTTAGAGAGAGAAAATAGAAAAACGTGAAAAATTAATTAGAGAGAAAAAAAAAAGAAAAGATATTTGGGCATTTTTGGGTTGTAGAAATAAGGCATTTTTGTAGAAAAAATAGAGCTCACTACTCCTCAATGGGATTGGTGAATATATATGGGGGGGGGGGGGGGGGGGGGGGGGGCGGGGGGTTTGTATGTATTGAATTAATGGAGTGATTGAGGAATTTGATTCTCATTCCACCCAACTAAGCATCATCAATCGCATTCATTCTTAAGTAACTTCCATTGCAGCATTCTACTATATCCAACCAACGGCTCCCTCAATATGTTTGCCAGATCTGCATTCAAAGACTTCATTGAACGCATATAGGGCGCCACCAGTGTATAGGGTGGTGGGAGTGGTAGGTTTATGTTGGGTTTAAACCTAGCTTTAAAATAAACCTACCACTTCCTCCCTTCACGTAATAAACCCAGCTTCAGAATTCTGAAACTGGGTTTATGTCCCCTTGTGGGCCCCACCTGCGATGGGAGTGCAGCGTCGCATGTTCCTCCCACTCGCGCGTGGGAGAAACTGCTGGTGGCAGACACAACCATTAGTGATTAATTTTTTTTTTTTTTTTGTTTCTATTCTACCGTTGTAGCCTTGAATGAATGATACATGTTTATTTTTAATTTTTTTTTCGTTTCTTAACGGTATTATATCCGTTTTAATTATGTATTGTTTTTAATGTAATTTTCTTTATACAATATTGTAATTATTTTGTTTATGTGATTTATTGAATTATGTAATTTTACGCAATCAAATATTTTAATAAATTTATAGTTGATAAATTATAATTAAAAAAGGTATAAATAAATGTGTATAGATTTGTTTATTAGTGGGACCCATGCTGAAGTTGCTTTTCTGAGTTTATTGTTGCTGGAGTAAGTTTATAAAAGCGGGTGTGTTTTTATTTTTGATGTGGAGTGATAAACCCGCTTTTCTAGATTTATCACTCCCACCACCCTTAGTACGCGCACATCAAGGCAACGACTTTTTTTTTATTTATAATCATGTCAAAAAAAAGGTTTCATTCATCTCCATTTCAATCTTTTAATTATTATGATACAATACTTACATTTCTTATTAAATATCACAACAACAGCAACAACAACAACAACAACAACAATAATAATAATAAAATCTATTATACTCTAGTGATAATTAATTATTCATGTTCTAAATTAAAAACGTTATATATGTCTATATTAAAAAGTTAATTAAGTTAATACTTACATTTCTTATTATTTATCACAATTGAGTTAATACTTATTATATGAAGGATAATTAATACATCATGTTTAAATTATAATTATACTTAAATGTCTATATAAAAAATAATAATACTAATTATAAATAATATTTCACTATAATTATAATAAAAAAATAGTGCTAGGGTTTTCAAACTCTAGGGCGCCGCACTCTGGGGTATAAACTCCTACAAGATGCGGCTACCTGGAGATGGAATTACCCCAAGCAATAAACCTTGGGGCAATTATGGCTTACGCACGTTGGGGTCATAACTACCCCAAGGCGTAGCTGCCTAGGGTGGTTCCACCCCCAAGGCAACCTCTTGCTCGGAGAGTTTCCGACGAGCTTCAGAGAGCATTTTTTTTTTACCTACTGTAAATAACTAAAATGCTTGGGGGAGTTTTTTTTCCTCTCTTTTTCTTCTCTTATCTATCCATATGTAAATAATTGAAAATTTTAAATTCTAGCGTATGTCAAAATATTCATTTACCATAAAATTTGTATCGTATTCATCGCGGTCTTCCTTCTTTCATACAAAATCAACATTTTAATTTTGGGAAAATCGCAATTTTGGTCCCTCAACTTAATCCTATTTACATTTTCAGTCCTTCAATTATTGAAACTCGCACTTTCAGTCCCTTAACTATCACTCTTTCGCCAGTTTGGTCCCTCTTACCGGCAAGTTATCGATTGACTAACAAAGTCAACGGTAATTTGGACCCTTTTGAAAAATTTATAAAATATTTGGCCCAAATCAAAATAGTTTTAAAAAATTTTAAAAATAAACTAAAAGTGAAAATTTTCTCAATTATGCCCTCGTTCCCAGCCAAGTTTTTACATATTTCCTCTTCCTGCGATTTTCAGTCCCTCAAGGAAGAGAGGCCATGAAAATGACGTCACATCATCATCTTCTTCATTTGCCTGCATCGCCTCTCCCGCTTCGAGCTCGTCAAACACCACCAATTCGTTAGCATCATCCACAAATTAATCAAGCTCCATCCCACCCACTATTTTCCCATATTCATCTACTTCAGCAAGTTCCAAGCACTACCAAGTCAAAGAAGAGTTGTACAAAGGTGAAGAAGAGCTTGAAGTTCAATGGATTTATCGGTATCCAATTGAGAACATAACGAAAAAGCTGAGAATTAAAATTGATGTTATCGGACTGCACAAAGGAGTTCCAGAAATTAGACCCATTAATTAAAAAGAATCCCAGCGGGTAAAATTTTGAAACCGACATTAAGCAAAAAAAACTGAATCAAAAACGAAAAAAAGAAAAGGGGAAAGAAGAAGAAGAAGAGCCACTGTAGGCGGCGGTTGCTGTTTCCTTTTTTTTTTTTATAACAAATTTGCCAAAATGCAACTCACAGTGTCTATTTGGACTGCATTCATAGGAAGCTATTTTGATATAGCCTCAGATTTTGAACATTATTATGCACAAAATCTGGACTTATTAAAACAACAGCATGCAACAAAGTATACCATCAACCAGATGCTTCAAACAATGACATCAATTTAAAGTTTGAAGAGTTTCAGCGCTTTTTGTGCCTATGCACAAACGCAGAGTTCTTCTCGTCCTCTTAGTGATGATGGTGCCGGTGACGTCGAAACCGACGAGGAAAGGCCAATTCCGATTCCATTCTCTCCTGAAAAACACCAGCCACGGATCGAATTTCCTCGTTCTCCTTCGCTTCTTGTTTGTTGGTGTTGAAAGTCTCAGCAGAGTCAGGTCCCGGTTGTTGTTTCTTAAAAACAGAGACGACACATGATGCAGATATGAAGGCTTGAACTGCCATTGCCGCAAATCTCTACAAAAATCGGAGCGGTCTCGACTATTTCAATAAAGGTCGCGATCGCTGAAACTAGATTTGGAAAGGCTGTCAGAGAAGACGAACAGTGCCAGTGGCGCGAAGAATTGCTAAGACCCGCGGTACTAGGAAGAAACCTAGGGTCACCGGAAAACATGGAGGAGCGGCGGCGATTATCCAAAAATAGGGAAGGAGTGAGGGGGAAAGTTCCGGCCAAATCGGAGCTTCCTTTGTAGCAATCCAGAAAACCCAACACGAAGATGAGCACTCCAAATTCGTCAACCCTCAAATTGAAACCCATGTTAGAAAGATATCCCCATCTCCATTTCTTCATACCTGCAGCTCACAAATTGAAAACCCATAACTGCAAACCCACAGCAGTCCATATCCGAGAGCAATTCCAATTTGGAAGAAGACAGCCAGGTCCGAGAGAAAGACGGCTTCTTCAATACCGCGGCTCAGAAAGGCTTCATTTTTCAGTCCCATATCTCCATTCTTGCCCAGATTATAAACCCAATTTGAAGAACTCAATTTCCTCAAATATATGGCCCCCGAAACTTGACCCATATTTGAAGATGATATCAAAATTGGTAGAACCGACAAAGAGAGCAAAACCGAAAATGGATCCCATCCAAATCGGTAGATCCAATCAAATTTGGTTGAAAGAACTCTCTAGAAACAAAGAGTTCTTGAAACCAAAATTTCCAAAAATGAAGAAGTTCTCAAAACCGAAAATCCATCTACATCCTATGAAAACATTATTAAGATTCAATTAAGAACCTCAATCTTGCTTCCATTGGACATATTGGAGTAGATCGGTGAAGAATATGAACTCGTGTGTGGGCAGTAGGATAAATTTTCACTTTTTGTTTATATTTTAAAAAAGTTTTGAGTTATTATGATTTAGCCCAAATATTTTATATATTTTTCATTTTGATCCCAAATGACCGGTAACCTGGTAGCTTGCCGGTAAGAGGGACTAAACCGGCGAAAGAGTGATAGTTAGGGGACTGAAAGTGTGAGTTTCAATAATTGAGTAACTGAAAGTGTAATGAAAGTCAAGTTGAGGGACCAAAACTGTGATTTTCCCTTTTAATTTTTTATAATGGAAGAAAAGTGGATATGAAATATTTGGGGAGTAGGCATAGCGAAAGAAACGAACGCAGTGAAGAGGAGAAGAGAAATTTCCCTCCGAGAACCCTGTTTGGCTGGAAAGGGAGAAACTATTTTAGTTAATTTTTTGGACTGGAGCACAACACAGAAGAAAAAAAAAAAATTACAATTGCCGGGAGAGAAACGCATGCGGAGGCCTTCGGCTGGAAAGGGAGAAAATAGAGATTTGACTGGCTAACATTTTTTGGAAAAAAGGGTAATTAGGTCTTTTTATTTTTTTGTATTATAAAAATTGGGATTGCATTTAACGCTGTACTTAACACAGCCAAGATTTTTTTTTTGTTTTTTTTATTAAAAAAACACAGCCAAGATTATCTGTACATATAGACTGAAATCCAAATCTCCCGCCAAAAACTCCATCTTCTGCCACAACTCCTAATTCCGGCCACTTCATGCATAATTAGGATAGATCATTGGTGTGCAGCGCAATGCAAGTTCTCGACAAGTTATATAAGCGTATTTTGAGTAGGTACCCCATGCAAGTTGTATGTAGGTGCTCAAAAATAGGTGAAAAAACTGTTAACAAATCAATCGTGACTCAACGAATTCCAGTACTTTTCAAAGGAAAAAAAAAAAAAAAAAGAACATTTGAAAAATAGCAATCCTTAATGGGTGCGTTTTAAAAATAAAATTCCGCCTAAGTTTACTTTTTTGAAATTGGAAGTACAAAAGTTTGATCGATGCTTAGGGTGGTTGCAAAAAAAATAAACCTACAAAAGCAACTTTATCATGCCACATCAAAAGCAAAAACCATCAACTTTTATAAACTTATTCCTAACAACAATAAACTCAGAAAAGCAACTTCAGCACGGGTCACACTAATAAACACATTGATAGGTATCGTTTCAACTACCAAAACCATTTACAAAAATCTACTAAAAACTAGTATAGCAATAAGTAGGATCGTCTCCACAGGGACTGGTAATTTTATTTCTCCCGTTAATAAAAACACCTAGAAAAAATTTTATTTACTACCATCAGACATTTGCCCTATTATATAATTAGTTTATATTTGTAGTTTGGAGTATATGATTTATATATGGTTGTGTATGACATACAGTATAGTTCTTATTAGGTTTGATAAGTGTAGATGGATATGAATTCCATAAGGGATTAATCTTTGCAAGACAGAGAGGGAGAGAGATGATTCCATATTACACGGAGTGTTTTGAAGGAAGAAAACATAACCAGGAAAAAGGGATCATAAGTTTTGGAAGGATCCAACATTAATAGTATAGAATACTACTGAAGGTAACCACATAAGGGTTTAACTTACCAAAGACACTACATTATTTAATAGTATAGTTTGTAGTGATTGTCTAACACATTGAAAATTAAAAAGGGAATACTGTAGAGGAGTATTATTGCATATTCTTGTAGGTATAATCTAGGGTAGGTCCTCTTGGTAGGTTCCTTGGGGTTTCTTTAGGGCAGCTTCATTGACAGTGGGATTGTTTGGGTGAAGACGGGTGCCAGAAAGGTGCTCCCCTTGGGGGTTTCCTCGAGTCTTTTTCAGTGCAGATTCATTGATAGCGTCAATGCAATGGTCAGAACTGGATGGAGTATCATCATGAACAAGCCTTTTGTTGAGGGAAGTGGTGTTGTTTTCTCCAAGCTGTGTAATGGGTTTGGTTATTGTTGGTTGGATGTTTTGTAGCTCTTCCTCCGTGTAGACAGCTCCGATCGTATGCTTTCTTTCGTCCCTTCCTTGAAATGGTTGGTCATAACTTCGTAGAAAGCAAATGAATTTCTGTCCCAAAATGTGGGCAGCTACTTTCTGGTGGATTGGGTTTCCCTGGACCAATTTTGAGTATTAGGAAGTGTTAACAATTGTTTAAGATTGGTGTGTTAAAGTTTTTTGGGATGGGGGATACCTTTTCAGAAGCTAGCAAGAGTTGTTCCATAGGCATTGGCATCAGCTTCTCTGCTTCATTTCCAAAGGCATAAGCTGGTAGCGTTCCAGTCTTATCATCAAGTAGGAGTCCAAGTTTGCATCTGGGTTTGATTTTTCCAAAAGTTAGTTATTGAAAATGATAAGAGTTTGATTTTGTATTAATGAATGAGTGTATTTGTAGTATGGATGGGTACCTATATTCAGCTGTTGTTTTTGTATTACATGCTCCACATTTAAACTCCCAGCCAGGTTTTACTGCCTGTGATTTTTGGCAATTGACACATGCAGTGTACCAGTACTTGAGTTGGCGAGGAAGCAATGTTGCTGTTACTCTGAGCCAAATTGCTTTGACCTTTAAGATACAGTATAGAGTTAGGAAAAGTTTGAAAGAATATATGTTTGGGAGTGGGTATAGTAACGTACCGGTTTATCTGCAAGGTGGATTCCTTCTCCTATGGTGGCGATGTCTTCTTCTTGTGGTGGGGGTAAGAGAAGGTTTGTGTTTTGGTAATCTCGTCTAGCTACCATTTCCAAGATTGTGCGTCTTTTGCTGAAGTACCTGCATGATTAGTTATTCTATTAGTTAATATTATGTAATTAAAAAATACTTATATTTGAAAGTTTTGAAATGTTACCATTCTTTCATAGCTAGTAGATTTTCAAGGGGTGGGTTGATAGAAAGGCCAGATGTGATCCACGTGCTGAGTGAAAGGGCTGTGTAGGTGGAAATGATTATTAAGTATTAAAATGATTTGAAAGTGAAAGTGGGAGAGTATTTGCGAAAACCTTCATTGTTAGGGAGTAACAATTGGTGGAATTGAAATTGTATTTTCTTACCATGGAATGTTGTTACTTTCATCCTTAACCCCATAATAACTGGTGTAGTTGCCATGGTACGTTGGAGTTGTGGCCCTTCAGTGTCTTCAAACTCATTCCAGAGAGTGAGGATCATGGGTTTTTCCCTTCAACAAATCATTTGATAAGTTTATAAAATATTACAAATGTGGGAGTAGAAAGAATGCAAACTATGTACATGGTATTAGTAAGAAAGTATTTGGCTTACTCTTCATTCACAATGATATAATCCCTCGAGTTAGTGGAACCCTTTCCCTGTCTTTTTGTTGGGAGTACACCAATGACAAGAGCGAGAATGTCTGTAAATTTATGGTACAACGGAATCAATTGTGAATGGGATTGATAAGGGTGTATTAGTTATGATGTGTATTAAATTTCTGGTAGAGGCTTACTCTGAGATATGGCAGAATCTGCATAGCGGTGTAGGTCGGTCCATTTTGCAAAATCAAGCTTGCAAGGGATTGTTGGGGGAAAAGCCTCACGATATTCCTCGACCACAGAATTTCCTCTAATGAGCCATGTGAAGGGGTAGTTCGGGTCACCTTCTTTGTCAACTGCTGCTCTCACATTGGCGTTGGAGATGTAATATCTCCTATGGGGAATGAATTGTTCGTTGAATGTGTTAACATCTGACCCATACAGAAGGGCGATAACTTTGGTTCCCTGGAGTAAATAATTTTAGAAGATTGTGAGTGTTTAAACAATTTGTTTGAAAAATAAAGGTGAATATGGTGAGAAGTATCTACTTTATAAAGCATGATAAATGATATTTAATAATAGGGAGGTTATGTAATAAATCTGATCATCATTTATATAGAAATGGTACACGAAAAAAGTAATAGTGCATTTGGAAATGAAATTAGGGACAAAGCAAGTAGTGACAGTACAGTTTCTGAATTTTTTTTAGCGATTAGAATCATTAAACTCATAGGGTGCCGTGAATTCAGAAATGATTTAATGATTTTTCACAGTATTTCATAATGGGAGGGGTTTGAAATGGTCAAGAATCATAAAATAGTTTGGGTGGGAAAAATATTTGTACAGAAACAATTCATCTGAACCACACTATAAGCTACAAATTTTAATGAGAATTTGATATCAAAGGTGATTAAAGGTTGTAAGCAGGAAAAATAATATGGATGGCTGAAATATTTGTACATATATTTTAACAGAAAGTTAGATTCAGAATAATTTCAGGTCCTTCATGGAACAGAACTTCATACATTGATAAGCAATAGGTCGGCGTATAAACAATAAAATAGAAGGAACAGCATAGGCCGTAAGGGGTTTCCTATGAAATGACACTGACGTTGGAGTTTCAAGTATGCCCAATGACCAGCCTATGTTAACAGTAAAGACTTTTAGTAAGTAATAGGTATTTTTCCCAATGAAGTGGTTTAAGGGATGGAATCGGACGTGGGTCTCCCTGCAGTTATGCTTGAAGGAGGAAGGGCTAAAAATTGTATGCAATGAATTATATATATGTTAATAAAGTGTGTAGGCCAAAAACCCTCATAATAGGGAAATCATATTTGGTGCTTATGCAATTAGCAAATGTAATTAGCACGTGTTAATTGTGATGTAGTAGAAAAAAATTACCATAAAGGGTGTGGACGAGTCTAAACGGAGAAGGTATTTATCATAACATAAATTTAAGAGTAGATGTACACAAATCAAAAGTGGGGGGGACAGTTAAGTTTGTAGTCCATACCTGTGCATCAGTGAGAATAAGGCGACGATACTTTGCTTGGTGGTTTGAACTCCTGCTTGTGAGCACATTGGTCCTGTCTACAACTTGCATGAGGGTGGTCCATTCCATGTTGTTTTCATCGACGATCTGGAGGTCAGACAGATTGCGTTCCATTTTCAAGGATCTGGAGGTAAGAAGAGAATCATGTCAATGGAGCAATATTAATAGGGTGTTGGGGGTTTTTTTTTTTATAAGGAGAAATGTTACAATTTACAGATTGGGAATGATAAATTTCCTGTTGTTTAACAATGTAGTTGTTCATGCAAGAGTGACCGAGAACAGTTTGAAAGACCTATCATTATCTACAATGACTTGAAACAGGTTGAAACACCTATCTTTTTTAAGTAAAGAGGTCTCAATATGCCAGCAACTGATGAGTATTCCAGTGAAGAAGAAAGTTAAGCAAGACTGTTTTCAGTTTATTGGATGGATCCCATTCATTTGGTTTCAAAACTTGAGTCAACATTCATTTTAGTTTTACTAAATAAGCATAAGCAGGGTCACCTCTGCTTCACTCAATCGAGCTTTCACATACAACATTCATATAACATCAGCTTTTCTTGGTAGCCAAACACACATGGAAGAAAAATTCGGCAGTCACAAATGTACTTAAACCAACTTATTAAGATGGAATTGATTATTTAAGTAAAGTTTTGAGCTAGGTACCAGACAGCAAAAAAAATATAAGAAAGTGGGGGTAGCCTCAATAGATGAAAAAGTAATAGAAAAATTCTCAAAGCAGTTGGTTAGATACATCAGTGCGACATGTAGAAAATAGAAATTAAGATGGGTAGCCTGGTAACAGAAACTCCTACATGCTTGGGGTTCAGGAAAGGGTAGCCATTCAGACCTAATCTATTCAACTAAAGTGTAAACAGATAGAGAATTAATAACTCAAATTAAAATGGGAAGGGAAAGCCCTAAAAGACTTGTAAAGGAACTATTAAAATAGGCATCTCTATTCTGGGGGAGGGTGTATAACATGTTAATGTCAACACAGAATTGTCCATTTGATTTATGGCTAAACAAGTGCTATGTACCCAAACGAAATCAGACAGAAAAATGCTACAGCATCTTAATGTTCCTACCAGCTTTTTGACTAATTGAGGTAGTTCAAATACTTGTGATCATAAATGAAGGTTAAATAAATGTACACCCTCGAATAGCAATGAAGGAAATATCAGTTTCCAGCAAAAGAGTACCAATGATTTATCATGCACAATTCTCACATGCATTGCCAACCAGACGAGGAATAAAGTTTTGAGACGAGGAATGACAGTTAAACATAAGAAATAAAGGTTCATTCTGTCGCAGCACCTTTGAGGGTACCTAATCCTAAAATATGAGGAAAGTTTCAGTTTGAAAGGGGGATATTGAGGGAAGAGATGTAGGAGAGTTCATTATTTCATTAAATCAGTCATTATACGCGAAGAAAAAGTGACAGTAAAATATATATATATATATATAGATATATAACTATAACTTATAGAGAGGGAATTTGAAAAACACTTAAATGAAGCAAACTGATCGTTGAATTTGCAGAGCTAAAAGAAAATATTTTTTCTGGTAGTATGTTTTTTTGAGTTTGCAAATGGATTTTGAACATAGTGTACATCTAGATTTCACTTGAAAACAATTACTATGGCCGAGAGGCTATGAAGAAATTTCAAAACAGAGCTTTAAAAAGGGGAAAGAGTGGGATTCATCCAGCAAAATTTAGAAGAGAGTTCAAGAAATTGCATCTCTGGCAAGCAAAAATGATAGAAATAAAATATATGTGCATGTTAATGAAGCAGACAAGAAAAGGACAGTATATTTCCCAAGACAAAAAATTTCAAATTTACTAATTTTACCCAGGGTAACCATGCAAGGCATGAATAGATAGAACATAAAAACTTTTCTACCTTGAAGCACCAAAGACATTTACTTTAGCTGCTCCATAATGACATGGAGTTTTGAGCAATGGAAAAAACTGCAGAAACCAAAATGCAGTAAAAGATGAGCATCGTGATAGTATACTCGACATACCTGATTGCCAGTAGTTTGAGACACCAAAATGCTTCGTGGTTGATTTCCTATGTCTGTTCTATTAAGAAAGATGAGCAAAAGAGTACGGTAAACAGACAAAATTTGTAATAGAGAAAACCAAAACTTACCCTCTTTGAAGAACTTTGCAACAACTGGGGGCAGATTACAGAGGTTTCCCCCTATATAAATAGGAATTCCAAGATGGCTTTTCATATTTCGCAGTTGATAAACCACTCCTTCCTTTATAATAACCCAATAAAGATTCATAATTGGTTTGCTGTGTTTGAGGATATGAACGGATTGAGAAGGATGTAAAGGGTTGTCAGTAATGAATAAATGGGGGAGGGGAATAGAGAACAACAATAGGAAAATGAAGATTAGGAGATGAATGGGTAAGAAAGAGTTTGATAAAGAATTTCATAAATGAGGGAGTGTATGAAATTAAGCATCACATAAGGGTTATAAATCTCAAAGTTAATAATAAACTTTATCTATCAAATTTGTAGGAAAAAAAAAGAAGGAAATAAGCTGCTTCACTTCATTCGCATTAACCTTGACCTCCGTTACCTACTGAGAAGTACTATTTAATACTCCAATTGTAAGTGTATAGTGATTGATGATTCTGGACTTGTTCGTGTACTTTTACTTCTGGTTGAACTTGGAAACAGCAGAGAAGGAAATGGAGGGGAAAAGAAGACGAAGAAGGAGCTATTTTCGGTTGGAAGTATTCTTTGAAGTGGCAACAAATTTTCGGTGCTGTTGTGGTTGGCCTTGGCCCAGTGTTTTAGCTAATTGCCCTTCAACTTTACTTCATATTTCAGTTTGGTTCTTAATATTTTAAAATATTCGGTTTAGCCCTTTTAATTTTTAATTATATTCAATTGACACAGTAAATATAAATTATGCATACGAAATTATATGAGCTATTCATTTGTTGCAATGTAAGAAAGGAATTGATAATTAAATTTAAAAAATTATTTATAAACATATATAATTACCTACTTAATTTGTTACCATGTAAATAAATATTGGTGTTAATTATTAAAAAAAATTAACAAGGAAATTTGGCTTTTACGAATAATTTTAAATAAAAATATGTTCCAAAAAATTAATAATTATAATTTAGAGGGTTAATTGCATAAATTAAAAGTTCATATGACAATTTACAATCGAAGTAATTTCTTACAATTAGCTCCTCTTTGAATTGTTTAAATTATAATAATAGTTAACCGGATGAAGTAATAACTCCCCCGTTGGTACTCCAACCCATACCACGTCCATCTTTCATTTCATATAATGTCATTTTTTATTACACAAAACTTGTATCCATTGTGCTGATGATGCAATTATACACGTATTAAATTTAGTTTGAAAAGTATCGTATGTGTATATGATGAAAGCACGCATAATGTTTACAGCTTTTAATATATTATGTATCATATATAGCGTCTATTATGTTATTGGTTGATGATGTATCACGTTTATAAGTATGACTTTTGAAGTATCGTATATAAGTCTCTATAAATGTATTAAATTCACCTTCAACCTCAGTTTTGGAAAATTACTTAGAACCCTCTTCTGCTTTCAAAAGTGTAAGGAGGTTCTTCATAATTTCTCAAAACTACAAGGGGTTCTAACTATGTTTTAAAACACGAGGTTTTTGGTAATTTTTAAAACTACAGGGGGTTGTTCATATAGGTTTTTTTACCACGGGGGTTATTGGTACATTTCTAAAACCACATGGGAGTTCTTGGTAATCAACCCAGTTAATATTGAAGCAAGCAGATAATGCCTACAAGGAGATTAAGAAGCAAAAAAAAAAAAAAAATGGAACAAGTTTTGCTTCAACTTCATGATCAATTCCCCTCTCTAATGAAAATAGGAGGTTGGAAAGAGTATTAGGCCTCTGATGTATGCTAACAGTGACAATTTTAGAAAAAGTACAAATTACAACAAATATGTGGTACCTCAACAAAGTAATACGAAGTTGCAGAAAACTAACAACTTTATCACAGGAAATCAACTAATTGAACAAGATAAGTTGAAGAAGTTAGTCATAGCTTTCGCTTCTATGCATGCTGAGATTGGTAAATTATTCACCAGTTTAAATCTTTCACAAAGCAGCACTTGTTCAAAGACTAATTAGTAATTTATTTTTGAGAATCTGTAGATTGTGGACATGGAATTGACCTTGCATAATCAGATCCCTTCAAATGAGTCGCAGCTAATGTTGCAGCATCAGTCCAGCATCCGGCATCTTGCCGCTGCAAATGTGTGTCATATCAGGAAGTCAGAACTGGAAATTCTGAACAGAGGAAACTAACCAAAAAAAGTCTGGAGCCAACAATTAATCAAGCATACTCTTTAGTCATTAGTAATTTAATTAGACAACTTAACATCAACTCTAACAATCTGACTACAGTGCTGCCAAAATGATATCCAAAGTCTTTAGTTTTCTCTAACTATCTTTTATTCTTTGAATTATGTCCTATTTTAGTTGGTCTATGCACTACAACAAATCCACAATAGCGAGACATGATCATTATAGGTGACAACATAGTCCAATAAATGTTTACTTGTTGTAGTGTCTACCTTGAAATGGTTGGTCATAACTGAGTAGAAAGCAAATGACGTAGCAGTCCAAGTTTGCATCTAGTTTTGTTTTTTTCAAAAGTGAGTTACTGGCAATGATAAGAGTTTGATTTTGTATTGATGGATGAGTGTATTTGTAGTATGGATGTGTACCTGTATTCAGCTGTTGTTTTTGTATTACATGCTGCACATATAAACTCCCACTGTAGTTGGAGCCTTCGATAATTTTGGGAATTAACAGATTCAGGGTAGCAGTAGTTTTGCAAGGAAGTAATGTTGGTGTGAATCTGACCCAAATTGCTTTGACCTTTAAGATACCGTATGGAGTTAGGAGAAGTTTTCAAGGATATGGGGTTGGAAGTGGGTATGGTAACTTACTGGTTTATCCACAAAGTGGATTCCTTAGCCTATGGTGGGGATGTCTTCTTCTTGTGGTGGTGGTAAGAAAAGGCATGCGTTCTGGTAATCTCATCTAGGTACCATTTCCAAGATGGTGTGTCTTTTGCTGAAGTATCTGCACAATTAGTTATGTTATTAGTTTGTTGGATGTAATTATAAAATAATTATATTGGAAAGGTTAGAAATGTTACCATTTTTTCGCAGCTAGTAGTTTTTCAATACAAAATTGATGCTGAGGAATGGACACCACTGTTTTTTGCACACCCAATCATTTATTGGGAAATTCATTCTTCATTATGGCTTGAATTCAGCAGTTATATATTGTGCATGTTCCCAAATTTCAATGCAGTCTCAAGAAGATCCTGAATTGTCAACAGTTAGTATAAGCATTAAGGCAATCAGTTTGCAATTACAGAGTATGATAGATGATATGCATATAGAAAGAGACTAAGACTAAATATGTTTATGCATATTTGTACTACAAAATTGACTGGTTTATGAATGCATGTACGTGCAGAGCCTTATGAGGGAGTGTTTTGAGATAAAAAGTGTGAAGAATGGCACTATGTAGATGTGACTTTGTCACATTTGCTAAAGAGAAATCAGCACCTCTAAGATAAGCCCCTGAACGAAACATAAATTTCTGAGCACTCTCTAAAGCTGCAATGAAGGACCATATACAGTAGATGGGTTTGATTTTTTCTAAAGTGAGTTAGTGGCAATGATAAGAGTTTGATGTTGTATTGATGGGTGAGTGTATTTGTAGTATGGAGTCTGCATTTCCTCGATCCTTAGGGTGTAACAAGAGCTTTAGTGGAGAACTGAAGAATATTGAGATTGCCCACCCACCTTCACGAAAGACTAAGCTTGATCCGTAATGCTAAGGTCAGGCTGGAAGAGAAGGGAATAACTCCATTGAATGATGTAAGTACAAGGCATATTTTGATGTAACTTGAGCAGCTGAATTGTCCAATACTTTTACATGGAAACCACTGAATACTCTTTGGTTGAACTGAAAAAAGCGGACTTCAGATTAATGATAACCGTAAAAAATTGTGGTTCTTAAATAATCTCCCTCAAATGCCTATTTTCTCATGATGAATTGTGTTCTTTATGCATCAGAAAATTGCTGAATATTTGAACATGTCTCAGAAGAAAGTCAGAAATGCCACCGAGGTACATTCTTTATGTATTTATATAATTTTGTAATTCAATTACTGGCAGCACTTTCCAGCCACATGGAATGTCATGCCCTTTTATAGTTACATCAACCAATCCATTCAAAGCAAACATTTAGTACTTCAGTTAAGGCAAACAAGTTTGAAAATTTTCCCAGGAATATCACATTAATTAAGGGAATTGGTCACTTCACTTACCTTTATAGCGCACATCTGTGAGAGCTTTTGTGTGCAGAAACCTCACCACACTTCCCAGTCTTAGTGTTTCACTGATAACCTTCAGAAAAAGAAAGAAAACATTACTAAAAACTGAATTTCATTATGCATATACGAACTGTGATGATGCAGTTTTTAGGGAGCTTACAGATTGAGTAAATTACATTTTTTTTCACTCATCCCAGGTGAATTATGTTTCTTCAGATTGATTATTGGCTTTGGAAATTGCCGTGGGTTCTTCCTGAAATCACCAGAAACTAAATAATCAATGTTGGTGTGGTTAACTTGTACCCCTTATGATCTCATTGTGAATTGGGATTGGATTAATATATGCTTACTCTCAATTCTTGAACTGCTTTAGGACAACTGTGGAAGAAGTAAATGCGTATTGATATGGAAACAGATGAAGTTTCATGTCCAGCGAAGAGGAAGCTCAGAACCAAATCAAGAATCTAATATTTGGAGACATTAGTATTGTTGAGGACCCATTCGAGTAAATCATCTTCATCTGTACACTTACTCTTCATCCTTTCTTCCATTCTTGTCTCAATGAATTGAAGGATTGTTGATTGAGACTATCAGTATTGATTAAAAAGAAGTGAATTAATGCATTGTTAAAACAAGTAAATTAAAGCTGGTTGATTAGCTCTTTTAGTAAAACAAACAAGTACCTGCATGGGTTTTCTGTATGCAGTTGCTGGGAAATTCAAACGACCACAAACCGCTCTTTTCATAAAAGTGATGTACTCTTTCTTCAGCTCTCCTATCTCTGGGTTTCCAAGATCCAAACTCATGATGTGTTTTTCCATCAAGTTAAATGTAAACTGCAAACTAATTCCAAATATGCTTTAGGAAAAAACCCTGAATTTTGCATATTGCAAGTCTCTTAAGAAGATTACCTTTTTGGCTTCATCCTGAGCAGAGATAACACAATTCTCCTTCCAACATCCCAGAACAAGCAATGTGTGTTTTTCCACTTCTTGTAACAAATGAGTCCTTAGCCTAGCATTGCTCAAGGAATTCAATGATATGATCCTCATGTCCCTATGCATATTTGCAACCAAAACCAGCATATACCATTTCCCAAGAATTATCCCAATACTTGTAGGGTAGCTGCACTCAAACAGCCTAGCTTCATTCCTAAAAATGAACCTCTTCCAACGCATGACAGAGGGGTACCTGCTCACAGAAATTGGCCTGATGAACTTCACGGAGCAGGTTCTGTGTTTTTCTCACAGAATCATCATCACTAACATGTTCTTTCCTAGTTTCCTTACAGCCATCATCCGAAAGAGTTTGTAAATTTTTTACGCTGGACTTTGTAGCATTATATGTTGAATGTGGCTCAAGAAACTTAAAAACAAGAGAGCGACTTGACTTTGGAGGCAAATTCACTGCTAGCATTCCTGGTGAATCATGTTCCACACGTATAGAAGACATAGAGGATCGGTGGGTTGCTGTTGCTGGATCATTCAATGAACTATCAAATAAATCAATGGACAACCCATCGTTTGCAGAGGCAGCAGCCACGACACGATGCCGTTTAACTTTTCAATTTTGCTGTAATCTATCAGCTCATCAGGGTCCCATATAGAAAAGATTGAAGAGCTTGTAAAAAGGAAGCAGATCAACATTTTCATTATTCCTAAGACATAAAAGTACTTACCTAATGAGAGGACCCTAGAATCGGGCTTTTGTAGCCACCTGTTGCTACAGAGCTTTGGCAAATTGCTTAAAATATTTCCCCAGATGCTGTGAACCAGAAAAATGTCAGATCATACACAACCTCGAAAAAAAGAGCCATATATGTTAACATCACTTCTCTATTTTGCACCACAAATCTTTTTGGTCATCAATGTATACCATGCTGTGTGGAAATTCACAATTTTATAGGGGCAACAACAGAGTTGGTAAAGTGGTAAACAAGTGAAACAACATATGCAAGATTCCTGGAAACATTGGAGCTTTGTTGTGATAGACACAGCAAGGTCAGACAGATGCTCAGTAGGTAGCTCATTTAGCCTGGTCATGCTGGCCACTGTTACTGCATCGTTCGCCTCTACCTGTCCAAGTACTAATGCGTTATTACACAACAATAATTTCAAGGATTAATTAATTGGGATATTAATGGAGCGACCATAATTTCCTATACTACATCTTAAACTCAGTAAATAATTGCATGCAAGTCAATACAAATTTGAAAAATACATAACGCTTATCTTTCTCCTCAATGGAGAAGCAGGACTGGAGGAGCCTCGTCTTCCTTATATATTTATATTTTAAGGACATGTTTGACCAAATTTGTGTTGAAAATAAAATGTGAAATTGATTAAACAACTGAAATTCTAATATGAATGACCGAAAGGGAATAACCTAAAAACCAAGCACAGAGCTACTGACTCATATTATGTTTAACTTCTGACTCAGTCATAGGTTTCTCGATCTCTACCTATCAAGTGTCAAGTTCAATGCCCGTTCAGCTATCTCTGATTCATATTATGTAAAATATTAAGAATTTTTGTGTTAAAAAATCCTGCAAAAAATTTGAATTCTGCTACTGTCTGCATTCATGTGACATGTCAGAGATAGCTTGATGGCAAAACACATCATGAGTTTGTTGTGCATTGTTCAAGAAATTCAATGATATGATCCTCATGTCCCTATGCATATCTGCAACCAACACCAGCATAGACCATTTCCCAAGAATTATCCCAATACTTGTAGGGTACCTGCACTGAAACAGCCTACCTTCATTCCTGAAAATGAACCTGTTCAGCCCTCCATCTGATTATACAATTTTGGGTTCACCAAACAAGTTGGACTTGTAAATCTTTCCATACCTGAATCAACGGAGCAACAAAAATCCATATTGGTTAGTATTTTCTTTCCACATATTGTGAAAATGAATAAAGAAATTTCTATGTATAATTTGAATAACTTTCCGAGAATATTTCTGCATTCTGGTTCTCTGCAATTTGCTTGTAAATTGGACGAAGCAACTGTATGATATTGGAATATGTCAAAAAAAGAGTATTACAGTTGTTTAACCAAATGCAAAATTCCCTGATTTTACATCATGTTCCTACTATGTATTCTCAATATAACTCAAACCAAATTCACACACTATCTTCGATGAGGGAAGGCACAAGAGATGGACAAAAGCATCATCAGCATTAAATACTTGAATATGAAATAGACTGCTAACTTTCTGAAGCTTAAAGTATGCAAAAGCTTACCAGGCGCCCCCCAGCAATAATCGCAGATATAGGAACAATTGCCTTCACGGCAGCGAGTCCAAGGGCTTCAGCAATTGCTTGAAAACCAATCTGGAAAAGTATTCACCCATACTTCATGAGAGCTGAAATTTAGGCTTTAAACCACCATTTCATTGAACAGTTGAACATGGGCGAGTTTAAGGATTATCTCAACGAAGACAAACATGACCCAGGTGGGAATCTAAGCCAATCCATACACCCAGAAAGATAGAAGAATGGAGATAAAGAGTACAAAATTCATGACTTTCATTAAATAAATTACAAAAGTTGGGTGAAGAATTTTTTACCCCTCCTTTAGATGAATTTGGTGATATAAGAGGTATAAGAATAAGCAAAACCACCACAGCCAATTCCTGCAACAAAGTAGAATTGGAGGTATAAACTATGCCATGACAAGTCAAAGACTGAAGTCCAAGAAAAAGAGAAAAGAAAGGCAACAGAAAAATTAGAAATGACCTTGATCAAGAAAAAGGGTACACTAATTTTCTGCTCAAAGTGTCTACCTGGAAAAGTAAAACAGAGAATGTCGCTCGTCCATGGCGTGATGTGCTCTCACCTCGTTCTTGTAATACCTGCAGATATCCAGTACAATTGTTATAATGCCTCCAAAGAACCAATTAATAGAGTGCGATATGAAGATGAAAAGTCAACCCAGCCAAACATCATGTAAGAAAGAGCTACTAAGAGACAGGGAAGACAAAGCAACTAAATACATCATAACTTCACACTATTTCAGAATAAGAGCCCAGATATTGGAGGAAGAGCTTAAATCGAACAAGTCTTTCAAACCTTCTATAAAGAAATCAACCGAACTACAAAAAGGTGGCATTGATTTTAAAATCCATAGTAAGAGAATATATTTATGCTTCATTAGTGAATACTGAATAGCATTGGGAGAAACTATAACTGAGTTTGATGAATCAAGAGAACCACTGGATATTTTCAATTAGGTCATCCCAATTAGGGCCTGGAGAGGGAAGTACAAGAGATGGCCATGATGATCACTCAAGCAATATGCAAAAATTTGAAGCTTACTTAAGGACAGGAAAATTAAACTTTTAATTCCAAAAATATATCACATAAGCTACAGGATTGGACTGGACACCAAAAGAAGGGGACCAATCAACAAAATCATGCAAAGAACTAAGGACAGATATTCAGGTGCTGAAATATCATTTGAGATAGTTGAGTGCATGGCACAGTTGTCTAAAGAAACAAAACCTGCAATGGAGTTATGAAGTTTACCTGAAGGACAACAGATGTGGATGACATTGGTAGACCATTCCCAATCACAATTGCAGCTGGACCAGCCTGGCCAGCAACACAATGAGCAACTAAGCCAACCACCATTGCAGTCACCAAGACCTGCATTGTTTGGTAAACGGAAGCGTTAGAATTAAGTAGTGAAAGATTCACAGAACAAAATTAACAGGCAGCCCTATGCAAAAAGAACTTCACAGATGAGTAAAAAGTCTTTCAATCACCTGAGCAGATCCCAATCCAAAAACATATTTCTTCATGGAACTTAATCTTTCTGCAGAAAGCTGTCAAAAAAGGGGGAGATTCACCTGTCATTGGAACTTAATGTAAAATCTGAATCTTAGGAAAGCAAAAGGTAAATTATATTGGATTCCACCTCAAGGCCAATGTTAAATAACAAAAACACAACTCCAAATTCTGCTATGGCCTTTGTCCCATGTACATGACCAATGATTGAAAGGCCATAAGGTCCAATCAAAATTCCAGCAGCAAGGTACCCAAGAACGGGACTCCCTGAAAATTACAATCAACAGGAAACAACAACATGAAGACATCAATTATACATTTCTAAACAAAAGACAACCTCAAACAGCTTTCCAGATAATGACAATATGCATAAAGGGAAGAAGAAGAAAAACTTTCAGATAAATTAATCATATTTAGCTGCATAATATAACCAAAAACAACAATAATCTTTTGATCAAATAAAAAAATTTCTACTCGGTGTATTTGAATGAAAGGCAGCTAGGCAGAGAGCAACAACAACTAAGCCTTTGTCCCACAGCCTGTAGCTTATGTGACAGTCGAAACACTTTAATTCATTTACATTTAAATATAACATGTCATTATATAAAGTTGTTTTCCATTGATCACTTGCAAGGCAGAGAAACTTGCAGTTGGTTTACACAATTATCAAAAAGGGTGAAGATGGATTTAAACAGAGAAGGTATTTTTTAAAACAAAAATTTAAGAGTAGATGTACCAAAATGAAAAGTTGGGGAGGAGGGGGAGGACAGTTAAGTTAGTCCATACCTGAGCATCAGTGACACTAAGTAGGGGTTAGTTTGCTTGGTCGTTTGAACTCCTCCTTGTGAGCACATTGGTCCTGTCTACAACTTGCATCAGCTGGTCCATTCCATGTTCTGTTCATCGACGATGTGGAGGCCAGGCAGATTCCCTTCCATTTTTGATGATCTGCAGTTAAGAAGAGAATCATGTCAATGAATCAATATTATTAGGTTGTATGGGTTTTTTTGTTTGAAATCTTACAACTTATTACGAAAAATCTTACTTTTATGTGGATGTACAATTTTGTAATGCTTCTTTGTAGACAACATTTTTTGTATGGCAAATATTATGGGGAGCAAAAAATGGGGTTTTAATCAACACTCTAACAGCAGCTGAAGTTTTTGCTCGAGAAAGGGCCACGTAGAGCTGGCCATGCGAGAAAACCGGTTCTCTCAAGTATATCCCAACAAAATCCAATGTTTGGCCTTGGGCTTTGTTTATAGTCATTGCAAAGCAAAGTCGAATTGGGAACTGGGTCCTTTTAAAAGCGATGGGGTATTGCTCATCAGATGGTGGTTGCAATGGTATTCTGTGGATGAAAACTGATTTTCCTTGGAAATCTCCAACTGCTATTTCAGCACGAATGACATTTCTAGCCAATTCCCTACATGTTAGCCTTGTACCATTGCACAGTCCTTCGGAAGGGTCCAAATTTCGAAGGAGAATGACCGGGGAATTAGGTTTGAGTATCAATTGATGTGGGGGCAGGCCATTAGGGGTTATAGAATTCAAAAGATCTTCATACTCCGCTTGGTCATTCGGGTTTATAGTTTCATCGAAGCTGAGGTATTTGACTGGGTCGCCTGGGAATTTCTCTATTATGAGGGCATTTATGTCATCCACAAAGCTGTTTTTTGTGGTTAGTATTGCTCTATTAAGTGGGTGATTATCGTCATTTGAGCAATCTCCAAGGTGTGGGAAAACAGTTTCAATGAGTGTGGTCATCCCGTCAGAGTCATCATCATGTTGGAGTAGAATGTTTGGGGGAATTTTGACACACCCATCGTTGGTTATTGGCTCTGATCCATTTCCTATTCGGAGGAGGTAGCTGCTGTAGGGCTGGTCCATCCTTGCCCGCATGTTATCGGTTAGGTGTAATTTTCTCAAAGATGGCCACAATGGGGAATTAATGAGGGCAGCGTCTAAAGTTTCAGATTTTGTTCCTCGCCTGAGAACAGGTAGTATTTGTCTGAAGTCTCCTCCGAAGACAATGACTTTTCCTCCAAAGGTTGCATTTGTATCCATTAAATCTTTTAGCAAGTCATTCAATGCTTCTATGGATGATCTCTTGGCCATAGGTGCTTCATCCCAAATGATGAGCTTTGCCTCCCTGATTAAAGTAGCAATTGAGCTTTGCTTACTCATTTTGCATGTTGTTCCATCAGCCAAATCAATAGGTATTTTGAACCTAGAATGTGCCGTTCGTCCTCCCGGTAATATTGAGGCTGCTATTCCGGATGTTGCTGTTGCAAGTGCAATTTGGCCTTTTGAGCGAACATGAGCTAGCAATGATCTGTACAGAAATGTTTTCCCAGTTCCTCCCGGCCCGTCAACAAAGAATGCCTCACTCTTTGCACCATAGATTGCTTGGGAAATTATGTCAAATGCCTCTTTTTGCCTATGGTTTAGCATTGGAATATTTTCCATGTCTTTAGGGGATACAGTGATGGACCTCTCAGCTTGGATTTCTCTTGTTTCACCTCTAACCTCAAGAGATTGGAAATGATGGGGGAGAATATCAAAATCTTCAATTTTTTTACCCATGGTTTCCAAGAATTTGGCTATTTGGCGGAGGACTTTTTTACTAATTTCTTGTTTGGGTTGGGGTTCTTGTTTGGCAAAATCTTCAGACATAGCCGATTCAAATTTTTCCCACAAATCTTTAGGATTATTCGGACAGTTGAATACCAAAAGTGTTGCAAATAACCTCCGTAATTCGTACGGCATTCCAAACAGAGAAGCTTCTTCAAGGCAATGCTCTTGGCTTAAATCATCCTTCAAGAATCCATGTGCAAGTGCGGATTCACGAAATGTATTGTAATATACACCGTCGTGGGTCTTCAGATCCTTGAAAGACTTTGGGCCTCTAACTTTGGATAAAAGTAGCCGTAAGAAATATCTCTCCCCTTCACTTGGGTGGGCAGCAACAATTCGTCCCACAGAGTCTCCCTTTTTCCTAGGGTCCCATGTTTTTTTGTTTGGTTTCCACACAAAGTGGCTTGGGAATTCAGCATATAGGCAATTAAGATTTTTGGCAAGAGTGTTTGATCTATTCTGTTGAAGAAATTCTGTCAACATAGTCTTCTTCTGGAATGGGCTGTTGATTACATCTTGCAAGTTATCCTTGTTTTTGAAAACTACCTGTTGGTAATTTTCCAAATGTAGTTGCAAATGTATTACAGCTGGTCTCATTTCGTTTACATCGAAGCGAAATATTCTCCACATGCCTTCGGGTGGGGAAATCCAACGGGCTGTTACAAAATCAGATATTTCATCAACATCTGCATTTGCGTCTCTAGAATTCACTTTGAAGGCAATTTTGTCTTGGCCTTTGCACAAATACTTATATATATATTTGACTGCCTTAATTGTTGAACATATCTCCACATTTATATGACAGTCAAATTTTGCCAACAAGTATGGGTTGTACGGTACTACCCATCTATTATCCAACAAAGCACCTCTTACCTTGACTTTCACATTATTATTCCTTCTTCTATATATTGGATAAGCGTCATCACTTTGATTGGTTTGCTCACAAAATTCTTTTGGGTAAGAGTTTTTGCATTTTCCCTTACTGTTCATACACACATTTGTTGGATTTAGTGATCCACATGGGCCATGAAGCATGTGCTTCATAACCATGCGATGGAGATGTGGGTTTTGGTTCTTATCTGGAATCTCAGCAGATACAATTTTGTCATATTCATCTGGTGAATAGAGCTTGTGCTGGTTTCTCAAAATAAGGAGTATATGTGCATGGGGCAAACCTCTTTTTTGGAACTCTATTACGTAGCTATAAGCTGCTACCTCTCCAAAGATTTTTTTCTTGAAGAGTTCATTTTTCAGCTCATCTAGTTTGGCACGAAACACTCTTACAACCAAGTCTGCCCTATTGTGCACCAGTTCGCCGTTGATTAGATGTTCTTTTATTTCAGCCCAGTTGGGGTTGCACGTTATTGTTATAAAGAGGTCAGGTTTCCCAAATTTAGCAACCAATGTCATTGCATCTATGTATTTTCTCTTCATGTACCTCGGACCTCCTACAAATGTGGCTGGGAGTATTATTCGTTGGCCCACTCTACCACCCCGTGTTTCACCAGCAGCAATTGAATCTACGATTCCTTGAAGAAACTCCTTGCGTATCTCTGATTGCTGACTTCGATAGAAATCTAGCCGTTGTGCTTCTAATTTTGCATACATGTCAACTATGAATTGTTGGAGCAATCGACCAAATAGCAGGAGTGACGAATCATCATCGTGCCTCATTTGCAACTTGTAAGCATAATACTCCCTCACTGATACACAATCAGGATTGTCTTCCTTGTTTGCCATGACTGTTTAATGGTAGAATCATGTTATCATAATCTACATATAAAGGTTGTGTACTGTTTTCGATGTGGATTATAATTTTGGTAGGAAACGTTTACTTACCAGCTTCTTCCATAGCAAGCAATTCTTCGGGGTTAGAGGCACTTTGGGGGGCAATTGATATGTCTTTCATGATTTGGTTGGTTGTGTCCCTTTGGGGGTTTCTCAAATGGTTTTTAAGGATTCCTTCATGCCAACCTAGTTCACCATAAGGGAATAGTAATGGATACTGTAATGGGTCATAGCATCCATAATAGTATTTTACACATTGGGGTTGACCACTCTTAGTGTAAACTTTAATGTCTCTTTCACTTGCGGCCGTATTCTCCTTATTTTCAACCCACAAGGCAGCAACTTGTGAAACAGTGGGCTTGTTGAACACTCTTTGGTCAAGTTTAGGGGCTGTTTTAAGCACTACTTCATAAGTGTTCAGGTTTGGTAAATCCTTTAGCCTTCTGAAAAATCGTGCATATGGGTTATGCTTTAAGGAAGTTATTATTTTTTCCATAGTATCCTTCCACAACCTTGGGCATGATATGGTTCGATTATGTGCCTCATGCTCTGTGTCATAAAAGTAAAGTTGGAGATTTTTGTTAGCTCCTTCAGAAGGGCATAAATCATTTAAGAAGTGGTACACCTGCCCTTGGATTCTAAATGTGTAGATACCCTTGTTTTTCTTGGCCAAATTTTCATCGGATTTCACTCCCAATGAGGTGAAGGCAAATAAGTTGTTGTAAGTTCTTATATAAGTCTTGAAGTGCATTGCTTCTTCTGATGTCGACACTAATAACTCCTTTAAGACATCCGGTAACTTATTTGAAGCCAGGGTAATCTGCCCATTTAAGCAACAGAAGCTTGCGCTTTCATGGTAGATCTTTTTTGCACCACAATGTGTACAAGGGCTTTGCTTAGGGAGTATGTCTGGGCAGATAGGAATATGGGATAGATGAATTCTTCCATCTGTAACCACTGCTTTTACAGAGGGATGAAACGTTTTACAATGGGGTAAAAGTTTTCCTCTTCGGCTTTTTGTTAATGGCATGCCATTCATAATTTAAATGGAATCAAGTGAGAAACTTACTTGTATGGTTAGCTTGGGAATAATGCGTACGAAGGTGCTTTGATGTTGAAGGGTGGTTGCCTACATTTTAATAAATATGTTAATTGGATAATTGGATAATTGGATAAATATGTTTATATGGGGAAATTACCTGTACATGTATTTGAAGGGTTATTGGGTTGTCTTCTGCCTTTTTTAGCTCTCCACCTTTGTATTGCATTCTGCCTATAATTTTTCTTCATCACATCGTTCAGATTGTTGATGTGATAAACATTGGTCCAATGGGGGGTGCTTGTAGATAATGCTGCCAATGGGGATTGCACTTGTGTTTGCAAACCAGTGGGACAAGTACTGGTTGTTCCTTTAGAAAAGTCCTGTTGTATAATATGGTTGCTGGGAGGTACGCTTGTCGTATCAGGAACGGGGATAGATATTTTACGTCGTTTTCCCATGACAATTGCTGAGATGTGTGAAAGAGAGTAGTTATTGGGTAATCAACTAATACTATGTAATTATAAAAAAGGTTAGGTGGGGTATATATTCCTAAGTATGAATACTCTTAATAGGTAAAACACCTATGGCTGATATGCTACTTTTGCAGAATATTGGACGTTGGAACTTATAAAATTGCAAGAAATTGTATAAGGCATGTATTAAATAACTGGATATTACTTTCTCCACATAATTATAAAAAAATGACTAACCTGGATATCATAAATGGGAATTGCCAAGGAGCGAACAAATTTAAATACAATCGACCTTGTTCCTGATACCTGAGTATATAAAAATATCAAATATATTAGTTTGGAGCTACAATGTTATTGGTTTGGAAGTTGTCTACATATGTATGCCTCAATTACATTGGCTACATTGTCTTTTATGACATTTTTGTTCAGTTCAAACAAGACTCTTCAAAACACTTTAAACAAGGATCAAAGGACAAGCTCTGCCTCACAGCAGGCATACAACAATCTTAGTTCTATTAGTGAACTATAAATGCTATAAATGTATCCAAACTATAATCTGAAACTAAAATTCATCATCAAAGCGTAATTTGTATCCTTTTCTATTTCTGTCCACTTACATAGAATAGGGGGCACAATGGAAAGGACCGGAACAAATAAATTAAGAAACGTAAACTATCGATCCATTCTAAAAACATCTCCTATGTAAGGCTGGAAAAATATTTTTGCCAATATACAACAAATGACGAAAAAATTCTGTCAATGTAAAGAAGGTGGTTTTCAAGTCTAAATCATTAGATATGACCGCAGTTTCAGTTTAAAAGAGGGTTCTGGAATTACTGATATGGCTTAGGCTATATGACCTAAAAAGGTGACAGTTGTATATATACAAAACTTATAGAAAGTCAATTCCCAAAAAATCTAAATCAAATTCTCAAAATTTAACTACAAAGATTTGTCTTTAGAAGACTGTCAATTGGTTGGTAAGCAGAAACAGGTATCCAAATAACTCCTGTAAAATAACCGTACAAAATAACACAATCCGAGATTAAAATTTCATTTAAGAATTCATATGATATTAAACCCAATCAGAATCCTGAGAATTTATTAACCTAGTGGAATTTAAACAGTATAGATGACTAAATCGATCTTACCTACGGGAAGTTCTGCATATTTGAAGCAGTTCAATCGACTGCAAGACATGAAGTTACTTGAAGATCAACAGAACGTGGGTTTATTAGATGACATTCCATTTCTTCTCCATTGCCCTGAATAAAACAATGTGAAATCATATGATTCATCCCTCTATATCACTTCAAATAATATAAATAAAATCAGGTGTGATAACAACCACAGCCTATAACACATGCTTCTCAACTATCACACACATTTTTCTTCATGTATGAATGTAATCATTTTTATTGGAAAGGCCTACAAAACAGAGAAAACCACTTTGTAAGGATATCGGACGACATGGCACCAAGCAGTAGGCATAAAAAAAACCTCTGAAATAAATAAAAAACGCACAGCTGCTTTCTCATTTGCATATGTATCCATAATTAAATGTATAAACAAGTTTAAAACCTTCCAAAATTTTCTAAGCAAAATCCAATTTTCCTTACCCCAACGAAATTAAGAGCCCATGCTCCTTTGACCATTCCAACGGTTACATTGATTGCCCATTCATATGTGGTTAACGTTTTTCCTTATCATCTTCATTGAAATTGGCCATGGGAGAGTTAAACCTTTGAAGAACTATCACTATGTTATTACCAACACAATCAGGAAGTCAAAAACTAAGAAGACCATCATAAGGTGATGTTCAATCATTTAGTGTAGAAAGAAAGAGCCAATAGCAATTAGTTATCTAGCTAGTATTGGAGAAGAATAAATACCAAATTTAACTAAAGTTTCAAGGAGTTTTTGACCACTCCTCTTCAAATTTTCAGCTTCTCTTCAAACCAGCCAAGCGTAAAGAAAAAAGTATAGACTACATTCCACACTTTCTTGTTTTGGTGGTCAGAAAACAGAACATAAATTTTTACCGAAAGATGCTGACTGGAGACTTAAATTTCTCCATTGGATTCTTTAAATACTGATATCCATTCTTAGTCAGATAAAGAAGGATGCAAATGAAGCTAAAGATTGTTTGTCAACCGAGTAAAAATCTTCAAGGGACAGCACTCTAAATACATGTACACTTCCGATCTTTTGAGGAGACAGGAACCTCACCCCACTAACCCAAGCCTGAGAAGGCTGATGTTTGAGGTGTTAGAAGGTACCAGATTGCAGGATTGCCTTTATTTGATTGTCAACATTGTATGAAACAACATGATAATAAACTAACATTACTGTCCTACAATAAAGTTTGGGACTCGATGGCCATTACATGGCTGCATTGATGAAGCAGGTTTTTTAGAACCAAAGCAGTCCAAAACATCATCATCAAAACAGTAGTACCAAAGCAGAGAAAACTTCAACAAAACAGAATGCATCCTCTAAGCAGGGGGGGGGGGGGGGGGGGGGGGGGGGGAAACAACAAAAACAGCTCAAAATACATAAAACCAGAAGATCAGAAAAAGTCCAAAATGCAGCATTAACGCAGAAAGAAGGGAGGGGGGAGCCCAAAGTACAGGAACACATTCTCCCAAAACTGCAGAAACCAAAATGCGGTAAAAGAACAGCATCGTGATAGTATACTCGACATACCTGATTGCCAGTAGTTTGAGACACTGAATGCTAATTTGTTGATTGTCAGTAACTGGAAGAAAAGAAGAAGCCCAGAAATGTGATTAGGGAAGAATAATGAGGGCTAAGAAGATGTTAAATTGATAATCTTAAATGATCTTGCAGCCTTCTATACATGCATCAACTGAAATATTAACACAAATCCTGGCCCCAAATACTATCTGAAAGGAGATGCAAATGGAATTCATATACATTGTCATAAAGGTAAAGACATCAAACATGGTGTAAACCTCAGCTCACTAATCGATCTCAAATAAACAACTGTTTGTACTTCTTCATGGCACATATATATATCCAGTTCTAGGCTGGTGTATCTGCAAACAGGAAAACAAACAAATGAACTACAGAAGCAAAGCGTCATCTCAGATTATAAAGCAAGACTGTGTACACTGCAAAGCATTTAACAATACATTAATCAACAGAACATTTTAACGTACAAAACAGAAACCACCAATTTGGCTAACAGAAACTTGTGGGTTTAAAAGAAAAATCGGCAAGAAGGAAATCATTATCCACCATTGTTTCTCAAGCATTTATTTTAATGGACTTCTTCCATACGTTTAATATGATGGTGGCTCACGAGTATTAGGTATGACAATTCTCTGTAGCTTAAAAACTAACTGTGAGTTTTCTAAAAGAGCTGCATGTCAGTATTCCCACTGAAATCAAATAATTTCAGAATTTCATATGCCTGCATTTGGAATCAGATTTTTAAACTGTCAATAACTATTAATTTCTAAGGTGTACTTCGACCGGCACTTCTGACGTATTTCAACTGCACACGAATTGATACTTGTTTAGAAGCATCAAGAGCCTAAGAACAGAATACCAAGTCCTCTACAAGATCAGTCTATGATCATTCCCATCTTTTAACCAAAATGACTTCTCCATTAAATCCGCTTGGCATCAAAGATATTTCTAATTACAGTTAGTAGTGGGCAACGACAACAGGGATTGTAAATGATTCTCGATACCTCCCATCCCAATTACCTCCAAGAAATAAAATAACAATAAGGAATATCTAGTATAGTAGGCAAAAGTTAGAAGCCTGAGGAGCATAGAGCTCAAAACTTTGAAAAGTTCAAAAAAAATTGGATAGCATGGCATACAGATGGTGCAGGAAAAAAACAAGTACATAAGAGAATGACTTGGTTTGAGGTGTTAGAAGGTACCAGATTGCAGGATTGCCTTTATTTGATTGTCAACATTGTATGAAACAACATGATAATAAACTAACATTACTGTCCTAGAATAAAGTTTGGGACTCGATGGCCATTACATGGCTGCATTAATGAAGCAGGTTTTTTAGAATCAAAGCAGTACAAAACATCATCATCAAAACAGTAGTACCAAAGCAGAGAAAACTTCAACAAAACAGAATGCAGCCTCTAAGCAGGTAAGCGGGGGGGGGGGGGGGGGGGAAACAACAAAAACATCTCAAAATACATAAAACCAGAAGATCAGAAAAAGTCCAAAATGCAGCATTAACGCAGAAAGAAGGGAGGGGGGAGCCCAAAGTACAGGAACACATTCTCCCAAAACTGCAGAAACCAAAATGCGGTAAAAGAACAGCATCGTGATAGTATACTCGACATACCTGATTGCCAGTAGTTTGAGACACTGAATGCTAATTTGTTGATTGTCAGTAACTGGAAGAAAAGAAAAAGCCCAGAAATGTGATTAGGGAAGAATAATGAGGGCTAAGAAGATGTTAAATTGATAATCTTAAATGATCTTGCAGCCTTCTATACATGCATCAACTGAAATATTAACACAAATCCTGGCCCCAAATACTATCTGAAAGGAGATGCAAATGGAATTCATATACATTGTCATAAAGGTAAAGACATCAAACATGGTGTAAACCTCAGCTCACTAATCGATCTCAAATAAACAACTGTTTGTACTTCTTCATGGCACATAGATATATCCAGTTCTAGGCTGGTGTATCTGCAAACAGAAAAACAAACAAATGAACTACAGAAGCAAAGCGTCATCTCAGATTATAAAGCAAGACTGTGTACACTGCAAAGCATTTAACAATACATTAATAAACAGAACATTTTAACGTACAAAACAGAAACCACCAATTTGGCTAACAGAAACTTGTGGGTTTAAAAGAAAAATCGGCAAGAAGGAAATCATTATCCACCATTGTTTCTCAAGCATTTATTTTAATGGACTTCTTCCATACGTTTAATATGATGATGGCTCGCGAGTATTAGGTATGACAATTCTCTGTAGCTTAAAAACTAACTGTGAGTTTTCTAAAAGAGCTGCATGTCAGTATTCCCACTGAAATCAAATAATTTCAGAATTTCATATGCCTGCATTTGGAATCAGATTTTTAAACTGTCAATAACTATTAATTTCTAAGGTGTACTTCGACCTGCACTTCTGACGTATTTTAACTGAACACGAATTGATACTTGTTTAGAAGCATCATGAGCCTAAGAACAGAATACCAAGTCCTCTACAAGATCAGTCTATGATCATTCCCATCTTTTAACCAAAATGACTTCTCAATTAAATCCGCTTGGCATCAAAGATATTTTTAATTAAAAAATTAAAAAAAACCTTGCGTATCAAAGAATCATAAACAAAGCTGGAGATAATAAAGTTCAACCCAGCTGTAATAGATATGAATTAAATAGCATTCCCCATACCCCACATGGACAGGTTGACCATGAAAGATAAACATGTTACCAATAAAACAAGTAAATAGATAGAGGTGAAGTTCATTCAAATTTCCAGAGCGAGAGAAATAAGAAGGGAAAAAAAAAACAGCAGATGGGGGCTTCTCAGTAATACAACAGCAGGGTACTCTGTCAAAGTAGGCAGAGGTTTACAGTAATTGAAATGGAGTTTAATTATTTGTCATACCAACACCACAAGACTGTTCGAAGTCCTCAACCTCCAATGACTTAGAAGCAGTGGCAGTTAGGAATGCAAATGCAGCTTCTAACTGCGCAGGGGTTTTAATATGCAGCACACAAGAAAGCACAATAAGAAGAGCATCTCATGGTTCTCTAATTATGCATTACGAGCAGAAATATTATTAAAATCAAGAACTGATAACCTAAATTTCCCATGTCTTAAGAGTTTTAAATTTTGACCTCGTAGTCCTCTATAAATGTGTAACTTTTAAAAGAGTTTTAGCAAAAAATTAACTAAAGCAACCATTACATCTCATCAAAATTCAAATTCTGTGCACAAGTGAACTTGCCAAGTGCTCTCTGTACAATACTCAACTAAATATTCTAGTTGATGTTATTTGAGGGCAAACATTTGATCTCATTACTTCATAAAGCTATGTACTTGATCCCATATATTTCTTGAACACCTCTAACAGAGGAACAAATAGTAGATCTGGAAAGAACTTATTGTCAACCTCTAATATATTCAAAAGGTAACAGCTACCACCCGGATCGAGATCTCAATTCAAGCATGGGTTTGAGAAATATTCACCATCCAAACAGAGAAAATTTTAACAGCCATAGTTCTGACAAGTTTCAGATACTTAATGTGCAGTTGTTTAATGAGTAAGTACACATTTTTCATCAAGAAAATTTGAGATATTCATACAACTGGGAAGCTAGAAATATAATCACACGAAAAATATAATCTTATCTAACCTCTGCAGCAAGCATAACAGGAACCAAATTTTCCAGCTGACTAAGATATCGCTCCAGTAGATCCTTTGACTTTTGGCAACTTGTCACTATGCTGTCTCCAGTTAGTGCCTGAAAAATGTCATACTTGGATGTTTTATCAATCTTGAAATAAAAATGCAAATTAGAAGCATGATAACTTCAAAAGCTTTATATTCTTCACCATCAGTCTATTTGAATAACCTAGAAACCAAGCACAGTTCTTTTAGCCAATTCTAGTGAAGTTAAGGGAATTTATTACATATAGAGGAAGAGATAATGTAGTTTCTACCTGCTAGCATTCTAAATTTTCCAAAATGGATTACAGTTGTTTGGAGAATGTCCCTTGAAACTTATGCAAATCACTAAGTATATGCTATCAGAAGAAATCAGTTCTTAGACTATGAACCCCAAGCTGGGTAGATCTTCCCAAATGAATTTAGAGTTTTAGCAACATCTAGTGCTGGGGGAGAGGATTGAGTTGGTATAAACGAGAAGGGATTGTAACTGATTCTCAGGACCTCCCATCCCAATTACCCCCAAGAAATAAAATAACAATAAGGAATATCTAGTATAATAGAAAAAAGTTAGAAGCCTGAGGAGCATAGAGCTCAAAACTTTGAAAAGTTCAAAAAAAATTGGATAACATGGCATACAGATGGTGCAGGAAAGAAACAAGTACATAAGAGAATGACTTGGCTAACCTATAAAGAGCAAATGAAAAAGACACACATCTCCAATAGCATTTCCTAATCATGAGAACTTGATAATATTTCCCATCATATTCTAACTACATTTTGAAGAAAATGAAGTGGTCTCATATAGCTTCAACGTGTATGAACCAGGTAAAGGAACAATTTACATCTGTACATATTAAGTGCTTATAGAAAACATACCAGGTACAGCTTACTGTACTCACAGCAACGCTTAATTAGTAACTTAGCTTTTTCAATTCCATTGTTCAATATGCAAAGAGACTTTATTCCATTTGAGCTTCGAGGCTGGGCTGTTTCTATCTCTTTAAGTATTCTCGAAACTCTATCAACCAAGTTGATTAACTCTGTGCACATGTGACGATGCACCTGTGGGAATTTGGAAATAGCTAGGCAGTTAACTAATTCCGCTGAAAGTAGGAGAGTTCAAATGTTAAGTAGCATAATCATAATCTATATCACCTGTTTGTACAAAATGGACTGCAGATGACCTATGTTTATGGCTTGATTCTTTAGTTTCATTTCAGGAATTCATATGTCTATGTACCATGGGAAAATAATTCACACAGGGTAAAAATCAAACACCTAGCATACTATAAAAAAAACGTGGGAAGAATATCCCAGACCAAATACGATTTGAAAATGTAAGACGGATATGGTTTCTAATGAGGGGGTTTTAATCAACCAGAATACCACAGCCTAAATTTTCTAGTAAATGCCAATAATCCATCAAAGTAAACAAACCATTCTGCAACAACAAAATAAAGGTAAAAGTTTACCTATTCCTATTTATGATGAATCCGACGACAATTTGACTAAAGCTACGACCTGATGTTTCCTTCGTGCTTGCTTCCAGATGCCTGTTCAATTAAGGAAGATGGCAAAAACAGTATGGGAAAAAGTCAAGGAAATGATCCATCTCTCCTATGGGCAAAAAAAGAACACCATGCATAATATGACATAAAAAAGTAAAATTATGCAGAAAAAATGAAAATAGCCATGAGAAAACGATACCAAGAATTATTCATGAGAGAACATTCAAAATCCATACCTCAAGCATTCCACTTTATGCTGTTTGAATCTTAGTTGCTCTGTTGCTCATTTTAGGGTTCAGATTTCTATCGAATTCAGATGGCAATAATGGTTGTCACGTGCAGCGAAAGCAGAATTAAGTAAGAGAACTGTCCTAAAAGATTTAGATGAGCAAGCAAATGTCTCTACAAATGGAATATGCAAGAAATACTGAGACAGCAAAAGTACTTACCCTACCACAGACACTACCAAGTAGCAAAGGTCTTCTACCAACTCTATCCACCACCAGAACAGCTATTCCAATCATAACCAACTTGCAAAAGCACACAAAATTATTAGTATTACAGTCCTAAAGATTCCCACATAATCAGAATCTTAAAGGAAAACCTCCACTGTTGTCCTCAAAAAGATAATTTAAAGTAGTCTATTTACTTTGTAGAAGAATACCGTAAGAAACAACATTCTATTCTCATATGGAATGAATTGAAAGTATTGGATAAGACACTTCATATGATAGGTTGTTGATATAGAGGCAGCCCTTTCTCCATGAAAAAACTGAACGACCAAAATAATAAGGCGGCAAAACAGAGGTAAAAGTTTACCTATTCCTATTTATGATGAATCCGACGACAATTTCACTGAAGCTACGACCTGACGTTTCCTTCGTGCTTGCTTCCAAATGCCTGTTCAATTAAGGAAGATGGCAAAAACAGTATGGGAAATACACAAAATTCGAAAACATATAGAACCAAACCTTAACCTCTTTCAAGCAATGGCCTCAGATTATAGACGTTTCCCCTGGATATATATGAATTCCAACATGCCTTTTCATCTTTTCCAGTTCATAAACCCCTTCGTTCTTCATAACAATTCAATAATAATTCGCAGAAATGCATTGAGGAAGATGTAAAGTCTGTTTATAAATGAATAAATGGGGGAGGGGAAAAGAGATGAACCGTAGGAAGATGAAGATTAGGAGATGAATGGATCACAAAGACGTTAACCGTTTGGAGATGAGAACACAGGAAATTGCCAACGTGGACTTCACACTTGGCATATTCAGACATAAATATAATGTCTATGTGGCAGCCATGTGGCTATCTCACAACAACTCTATATTGCATTATATAATATAGGGTAGATATATATATATAAAGCATGCAAACTCATTTCTTACTATTTAAAACATTTAACTCCTTTAGTGAAAACACTCATCGTATTCTGCAGATGCTAGCTTATAAGTATCCAAATAATCTGCATTTAATTAAAGTATCAAAACTCAGATTTTATTCCTGAATTAATCTAGGATAATTATTTTTAAAAAATACCTTTAGGAAATTTAAGGTTTTATTTATAATTAAAACAAAATAAGGTTTTAGTTTGAATTTTTTTTGAGAAAAACCATTTTGAAAATAAGAGCGGTTTTACCCGCAATAAAATATCGGTAGAAACCGATACAATCAGTTTTCCCTGTTCGAAATTCGACAATAGCCGATGTTATCAGTTTTTCCAAAATTCTATCTACGGGTTTTAAATTAAAACAAGCTCAAAAACATGTTTTCTTTAATTAAAATTATTCCTATAACGTATACAACATTCCTAATATTCCATAACGTCTATATGACTTCTGAAATCATAGATTCAAATTAAAATTCAAGAAAACTTATAATTTATAGTTTAAACTTAGCACTAAAAATCGAAATCTAACGTTATCGTAAGCGGTTTAATCTTACCGTTGAATTACTGAAATTGCCACGGTCCTATCCACGGGATTAGAATCAAGATTTCAATATCGAAATCCCACTGTTTATATTTTTTCCTATTTCTCTTCCTTCTGTTGCAGTCCTTCCGATCAAACTTCCAATTCCAGTCCCAATCTCCTTCGATTGCCTCCAGCTCCATTTCCTATGATTCCAAGCTTTAATTCCAGCCTTCCTTCATCCTGCGTTTGATTCCAGTTCCTAGCTCTAAGTCCTAGCTTTTCTTTGTTTTTGGTTTCCTTTTTACTTTACGGCTTTGCCGTTTCTTTTCTTTCTTATTGTCTGTGTGTCTGCTATATGTTACTATATTAGAAAAAAAAAAAAAAAAAACATAACATTTAATAAACTCATTCTCCTTCTGCCATGTGTCATAAGATATGTCAACTGCCACATAAATTAAGTTTAACACGTGATCTTTTGAGATATTTTCAATTTTTTAGTTTTTCAATTATAATACAGTTCCAAAATGATTATTAGTACAATTGCCATCCCTATAATTACAGATGGTTCATCCTTATCTTTTTGTTCTTTTTTCAAAGTTTTATTTTCCTACTAAATTAATTATCCATATGTCTTAGGATGAATTATCATTCCGATTTTTTTGTTTTTTTAAGTTTTATCTTTCGTGAATATCACTTAAGGATGAATTATCAGTGTTTTTTTTTTTAAAATCATCCGTCTTTTTAGTTTTAAATGTTCATCAAATTAACTATATCCATCTATTTTCAGCTCATAATTAAGTTCCTCAACAAATCATATTTAGGGCTTCTCTCTTCTCTTTGCAGTTTGTAGATTTGTTTTTCATATCTACTTTGATTCTAGATGGTCGATCTGATTTTTAGATCTACTTTACTTCTATATTGTATTGCTTGGCTCATGGCCTACTGTCAAATCGCTGCTGGACGATATTTCCAGCCCGTTAATTTAAGTATCGTTTTTTTGTTTCAAAAAAAAAAATTAAGGTTAACACGTCATCTTCTTTTAAGATATTTTCAATTTTTTAGTCTTTCAATTATCAAAATAATTATAATTAGAATTGCCATCACAATAATTACCGATTGTTGTGTTCTTTTTTTTTTTTATTTTTTTTAATTTCATTTTCCTACTAAATTAATTATCCATATATCTTAGGATGAATTATCATTCTCGTTTTTTTTTTTTTTAAGTTTTATGTTTCATGAATATCACTCAAGGATGAATTATCAGTGTTTTTTTTTTTTTTTTTGTCATCCGTCTTTTTAGTTTTAAATTTTCATCAAATTAATTATATCCATATGTTTTAAGATATTTTCAATTTTTTAGTTTTTTAATTATAATACACTTCTAATTTATGAAATAATTATAATTACCGATGATGCTCTTTTACATTCCGAGTAGTCATCAAATTGCTTCATCCTTATCTTTTCATTTTGTTTTGTTTTTTTTTTTTTTTTTTGCTTTATTTTTTTTTAAGTTTCATCTTCCTACGAAATTAATTATCCATATCTCTTAGGATAAATTATCATTCCTTTCTGTTTTTTTAAGTCTTATATTTTGTGAATATCACTAAAGGATGAATTATCAATGTTGTTTTTATCTTATTTTATTTTTGTTTGAATCATCCGTCTAAAATAATCTATTTTGGTATCAGAGCCATTTATTCAAAAGTTTTCATACACAATTTCAAAAATTTTATAAGTTATTTTGATTACGGTGGGTTCATTTTGCATCACGATTGCATTCATCCTAGCGTTGGTAAGCGTTGGTAAGCCGTGAGTTCATTGGTAAGCCTTAGGTGGTGTTCCCGGCAGGTGTTCCCGTGTTCCCAGTAGCTGTCTGCATTCATTCTGCATCATGCATCTGCATTAATCAAGTAAGTTTTAAAAATGGCGAATAGCGTTCGAAGATTTTTGTTTGGTGACTCAAGTACTAGATCATCCAGGACTAATAGAGTTTTACAATGTCATGAGATTCAATCATTTGGTGTTCCAATTAATCAAATACTTCCATCATACTCATTTAGATCCATTTATCATATTGGTGTATTAGAATTTTCAAAAGCATACTCAATTAAAATTCATGAAGAAGCTCTTCCATTACATGAAAGAAAAACTACAATACCACTACTTTCACGAATGGCTATAAATAATTATTTAAACCAAGGTTACAATTACTTGCATTTTGGTTTAATACAGGTAGCTGTACATCCACTCCAAAGAAAAGGAGTTGATGTTCCATTATTTCTTAAACTAAGAGATGATAGAATGATTACCAACTAATGCTTGCAATGATTCAAACTAATGCTTGTAATGGTACAATTCGTGTTGATTGCACTCCAGATTACTCAATCTGCTTACTAGATCAACTCATATTAAAATCTTTAATTCTAGATATTCATTTAGATTGAAGAAAAATTGAACAACCATCAATGAATTTTTCACTTGTTTATCGTATATACTTTAAATTAATGAAATCCATGATTCCTACCGCCTTGAGACTACCAACATCAGATCGAGATCAATCGGTCTTTGTAACTACAAATTCAGACAGGACATTAACAAGAACTCAAACACCTCAGCTTTTACCATGGGATCAAATAACAATCCCTCGGGAATTTCTCATTGACAGACCAAAACCAAAACAAGAACCAGTTGAACAAACAAGACAATCTGGACCAGTAATAATTGAAGAATACTCAGAAAGTGAACTTTTAGTTCGTTTTCCTAACACTACTCCTGTTTATCCATCATCTTCCTTTAGTTCTTACAGGTCAGCATCTTCCAGATTTCTAGTGAAGAGGATGTTCCAAGTTCTTCTAAAGCTCCTCCTCCCAGGTATTCATTTTCAGGACGGTCAAGGTACTCCTTTTCTGATCCTTCTTCTAGTACTCAGGATCCATTATCTAGTCATCAAGATACTAATCTCAAGTTTAAAGCTCTTATTCCATATGTAGTTCCAGCTAGAACTCAATCTCCAGATTCCCCAACTCAATTAGAAATGAAAATTTCATATATTTTAGTTATGAGTAAAAAATTTTCTGTGAATTTTGATTTATTAAAGGAATCATATTTTGATGAAAGTTTTAATCAAGAAAGATTATGGTTTGAAAACTTAAATTCAGACTGTCAAAATAAACTCATTTCAGAATGGATTAAAGAAGCTGAAAAGCTTAGATTTAATTTTTCTTTCTTTAAATGGTTAGATATTTTTTACAAAAAGAAGGATTGAAAAAATTTAATGAAATTCCTACTATTGAAGTTCAAACTAATTTATATAAAAAATAGAATTTAACTACATGACAAGTTGTTACTTCAGTCCATCCACCATTAGTGAGTTTTACTATTCCAACTATGGATGGTGATATAATTGCTCATCCTTTTAAAAAGGGGAAAGAAGTAGCTACTGAAAGAATTACTTCAGATGATTTTAAAAAGGTTTATCAACAAAATAACTATACAAATCAGATTATGCACACAATTGCTCAACAAGTTGATTTAATTTCTACAAAAATGGATTCAATAAAAACTAAAGAAAAATTTCCAGTAGAAGTTGCAAAACCATTTTTTCAGGTGTCTACTTTATCAAGAGAATTTGAAAAGAAACTCTGTTTGACCCCAAGAACTTCAGAACCAAGCTCTTCAAAGCATATTGCTGTATTTACTCAAGTCGCTCCACAGACAGACAATGACTCTTTAAGTTCTTCCGAGTCTCAAACATCTTTTGAAAACGAGGAAAATCAAATAAATCTCGAAAATCAAATAAATCTCGTAGAAAATCAGTTTGATAGTAAAACTCCATTAGAATCAATAAGATCTACAGAAAGTCCAATAGGTACTCAAATAGATCCAATGATAGAAAATGGCAATCCGGTCCAACTAGAAATTATTATCCTCGTCCAACTCCTCCCGATATTTTATTTGAAGAAAGATCTCAATTTGTTGCTAAAAATTATGATGAATATGGAAATGGGAATGGCAAGAATGGCTTATAAGGCAAAAACTAATGCTGAAGAATCTTATATTGGTGTCTGTTTAATATCAGATTTTACAGGCCAACTAAAAGGTTGGTGGGATAATGCTTTAACTACTCCTGAAAAATTGTCAATTATTAATCATACTTCTGAACAGTTAGATGATAATGATGATTTAGTCCAAGTCCCAGATGGCAGTAAATTTCTTATTTATGTCATTTCAGTTCATTTTATATCCAAAGGAAGAATTGACTAGTTCGAAGGTTTTCCTCACTAATTTACGTTGTCCAACATTAACTGATTTTAAATGGTACAAAGATATGTTTTTAACTCAAGTAATGAGACGTCCAGACTGTTCCGCTACTTTTTGGAAAGAAAAATTTATTACAGGCTTACCCATTTATTTCTCAAAAAAATTATGACGAGTCTTCAAAAAGAAATAGGAACAGATCTATGAATTTTCATATATTACTTTCGGTCAATTATTTGCTTTTATTAAAAAAGAAGGCTTATTATTATGTTAAGATTTGAAAATACAAAACAGGTACGAATCGAAGCGCAAGGAAATGGGCTCTTCTGTCAAGCATTTGGCATTACAGGTATAAAACCTCCATCAAAAGAAATTAAGAAATTTAGAAGTCATAAAAATACTTATAAAAAACCAAGCTATTTTAGCAAAATAAAAAATCTAATATCCCGGCAGAAAAATCATTTTATAAAAAGAAAAAACGATTTTCAAATAAAAGATTTAAAATATTTAAATGTGGAAAAATAGGTCATATTAGCCCTTATTGTAAAACAGAGAAGAAAATTAATTCATTATTTTCTGAAGAAAAAGAATTAAAAAATAAAACTTATGTCTTACTAATAAATAGTTCAGATGATGAGGATATTCAAAATTCCTCTGATTCATCCTTTTCAGAAAATGAAAAAGACTTTTGTGAATGTAGACAAAAAACATTTAATATGATGACTACTCCAAAGAAAACAAATAATAAAGAATTTTTATTTGATATAATTGAAAATTTGAAGATAATGATGTAAAATTAGAATATGTGAAAAAATTAAAATCATTAGTTTTAGATAATGAAATAACTCCAAAGATTAAGGAACCATTTAGTTTATCAAAATTAGTAGATAAGTATGAAAAAACAAATAGATATCAAAAAATTGGAAAAACTCATGATATTAATACTGAAATCGTAAAATTAAAAAAGGAAGTAGAAGAAATAAAAATTGAATTAAATAATTTGAAATTAAAAGACTTGGAGATAGAGGCAAAACTAATTGTTAAAAGTCAGTCCAGTAATAATGAAGATACTCCTGAAATCTCTGATAAAGGATTAAAAATTTCGGAAGAAACTCCGGAAGATGAACAATTTTAAATGTTTTAAGTAAAGTAAATATGGAAAAATGGTACTCATTTGTTACTATTGGTGCTGGAGATTTCTCTACTACTGTTATTGCCTTAATTGACAGCGGAGCTGATCAATCCTGCATTCGGTCAGGTATTATTCTAAACATTTATTTATCAAAAACTAACGAGCAATTACTTGCAGCTAATGGCACTCCAATGAAGATTAAAAAAGAACTTTCAAATGGATTTATTTGTCAAAATGATTACTGCATTAAACACTCATTTTTAATTTTAGAAAATATCTCATATGATGTCGTTTTGGGAAATCCATTTTTATTCCAAATTACTCCTTTCAAAAAGACTGTTAACGGAATTTATACAAAAATCTTAGGAAAGAAAATATTGTTTCCTTTTATTCATCCCATTAAACAAATAGAAATAAATTTATTACAGTCTAATTCAATTTATAAACAAACTCATCTTTTACAATCAAAAAAGAAGTCAATAATATTTTTAAAAGAACATTTAAGTTTTGCGAGAATTGAAGAACAATTACAGCAAATTGATACTCAAGAAAAAATAAAAGAACTAGAAGAAAATTTTAAAACCAATATTTGTTCTGATCATCCCAGTGCTTTTTGGGATCGTAAAAAGCATGTTGTAAACTTACCATATGAAAAAGATTTTGATGAGAAAATGATAAAAACTAAGGCAAGACCAATTCAAATGAATTCTGAACTATTGGAATTTTGTAAAAAAGAAATTCAGGTTCTTTTAGAAAAATCACTAATTAGGAGATCGCAATCTCCATGGAGTTGTCCAGCTTTTTATGTTAATAATCAAAACAAAAAGGAAAGAGGTATTCCAAGATTAGTTATCAATTATAAACGACTCAACAAAATTTTACAATGGATTCGATATCCAATTCCAAATAAAAGAGATCTACTTAATCAATTGGTATCAGCAAAGATTTACTCAAAATTTGATTTAAAATCAGGATATTGGCAGATTCAAATTGCTGAAGAAGACAGGTATAAAACTGCATTTACAGTACCATTTGGTCATTATGAATGGAATATTTTACCCTTTGGTTTAAAAAATGCACCCTCTGAATTTCAGAGAATTTATGAATGATATATATTTTTTTTTTCCTTCTTGTTTCATTCAACCTTCATTCTCTCATTCCTTCCCTCTGCTATCAATTTATAATGTGCTTTCACAATTTTCACAGAAATATTTTTTAAATTAGTTTCAAACTACACACAGAGTATTCGCCTTATGTTAGAGTATTTGCCTTATGTTCTATAAAAATTTATTTACGGAAATTTTGATTTAGCTGTATGTGTATGGAATTTTCATCATGTACTGTGCCTGGAAATTTTGATTTTTCCTTTTTTTTTTGTGTTAATTATGTTCTTCCTTTGCCTTTGTTTCATCGTGTTCTTTTTTCTTCTTCTTTTGTTTGTTTGTTACACTACTTGGTTTTTTTTTTTTTTTTTTTTTTTTTGGCCTTTTCAATTTTGTATTTCCTTATGTTCTATAAAAATCTATTTATTGACATTTAGATTTAGCTGTGTGTGTATGGAATTTTCATCATGTACGGTGCATGGAAATTTTGATTTTTCAACGCCATAATTCTTTTAAAAAGAAATTTCATTTGATATAATTATAATAATTAAAGTAGGGGCTGCATCTGTTAATTCTTATTTTAAAAAATTCCATTGGAATTAATTAGAATAATTTTGTCATGAATTATTATATATGGCATGAAATTATCCTATCTCATCTTATAAGCCTCTAAGTTTTTTAATTACTTTATCTGTTTATGTTTTTATCCTTATCTTTTAGATCATCTCTATGTTTGGTTAATCGCAATGCACATCAGTATTTAATAAATAGAAGATATGTGCTTCTTCACACTTAAACCGCTAAAAAATATCATTTTCTTTGTGTTCCTTAAAAATTCATTCTTCCTTTTTAAATTTTTTTTTTTTTACGAGGCCAACCTTGTGCTTCTGTTTGGAATTAAAAGAGATTGGTATGGGTTTTGTGATTTTATTCATATTATTGTTTTGATTCAATAATTTTTCGTATTCCCTGTGTCTTTTATTTTATTATTATTGCAGTTGTATGATTGAAAGCTTTGAAAATGAGAGTAATAATTTTGGATGATGGTTGTGAGATATGGTAGCTTAATTACATTGAGGGATTAATGTTTAAATTCTAAAAAGTTGGTATTGATTTCTCAGTCTCTTCCAATTCCAATTCCAATTTTGCAGTAATTTCATTGTTTTTGTCGTTTTTTATTCTTTCACTTTAACTAATTTATGTGATTGCACTGACTACATTTAAATAGTTTTATTTCTTTCTTTCTTCCAATCTTTCTGCTCTCCTTCTGTATATTTTTTATCCCCTTATGTTTTAGCTTTTATTTTTTAAGTTTGTGTCTCTTTTAATTCAAATTGTAATATATATTTAATTAATTTTTTTGGCGGTATCTCTTTCGATTTTCTTGATGTCTACTCTCACGCCTTTCAATTTTAACTACAATAAATATTTATTTTCTAGATTCATTCTTATTTGTTTTATTTTTTTCAATTATTCCATTCTTTTCACAAACCAATTTTTCTACCTTTCTTATGAAAGAATATATATATTTTTTTCTTTCACAAGTATTTAATTCTAACTTTTCAATTCCAATCATAATTTTTCACCTAAAATTATAGTTCTCTACTTTTTTTTTTCCTTATTATTTAAACTTCATATCATTTTACTTAGTATAGTAAATTTTACTTAATTTGGCATACTAAGTTATTTTATGGCAATGATGGTATATATAAATATCTCAATACATATAAGTTATTTAAATGTTTTTGTTAATAGTTTAATCTTACTTCACCGCCTCTATTGAGATATTTATATATACTATCATTTAATAATAACTCTATCTATTTAAATTTTTAACGTTTTGTTGTACCGAATCTTATATAACAAGAGTCGTGTTATTTCCTCTAGCATACGTTTAAACTAATTTTCTACATTTATAAATCTTAAAATCCCTAAAATATTTTTAATCCCTAAAATTATTTCCTACATTTAATCTTCTTAATAGTTCAATACTTAATTTTTAATAAAATATCTTAACTCCATTTAATTATTGAAAAATTCGAAATTCTATTTAATAATAATTTCGAGTAAGAAATTATTATTAAAACATTTAAGCAAATCATATAGTTTTACGACTATGTAGGATTTAAGCAAATCATATAGTTTTACGACTATTTAGGATTTAAATATAGGGTTTAAAAGTACGGGTTCTTACAAGTATGACACAGAACCTACACACGTAACAATCCATACACATACTTAAGCAAGCACGTCACATTTAAAGGTAGAACACGAATATTAAAATCAAGATTTTTTATTTTTACCCTTTTTTATTCCTAAGGATTCGCTCTGAAAATTTGGGGCTTCACAACTCCCCTTAGATTATGATCACGTTCACCTTTTTTTGCTTTTTCATTCCTTCTTTGTTCCCAATATCTAAATTAAGTTTCCACTAAGAAGAACAAACAAAATAATTATCACTTGATGCACCACAAAAATAAGCATCCCCTTCACATTCCCAAATAGTTTCTGTAGCCCTCGTAAATGCAAAACTCCAATTAGCTCTTCAGAGAGAGAACAATTATAATCCAGAATTTTCACAAATGCAACCAAACAAGCAAGGTTTCTTGTGCAGCTCCATGGGGAACCAACAGTAAATTGCTGGTCCTATTGAAACCTCAATTTGGTGAAACGACCACAGTTACAACACATGAAATACCAGGACCAATAACAAGCTTCGATTTTCATCACTCTGAAAGGGAAAACAGAATATACTAGTGTTGCCCGTGGTGGTAAGGACTTTGAAAGCATTCCCACCCTGTTGTTTCTCATTAAGAAATGTAGAAGCAACAAAATGAAAACCCCCAACCACTATCCCAATTTCATTCCCTTCAACACATTCAATATGCATTTGCTTGAATTCACAACACAATTCCATATAATTCCCATCCCAATATACACATGTAACTCTCATTAACCAACCTATCAACGTGAGCATTGAACTATCCAGACTAATAGTCGCACTCGAGATTAACCATTAAGCACAATTAACAACAATCTCAGGCATAATCACAAATTCACTAAAATTCTCAACTATAAACAATTCTAGTTTTGAATCAGTAGTCCCCCCTTTGAAACCAGTTTTCCTTTCAACCTATGCCTTATAACTTCTTCTGGTTTTGTGTTTGTCACCAACAATTAATATTATCCTTGCATCAAAATTGACAAAGTACATTTGAGTTCTTATTTTAGAATTATACTCAGGCCATGTAAACTTTTCACATAAACCCAACACCTTTAAATTTCTAGCACACATAATTCTAAACTCAAAGCTAAAATATTTTGAAGCAATTTGTTTCACAGCAATACTGTCACCCATTTCAATTTCATCACAACATTCAAGCAATTTCACCCTTGTATTAGCGAACCAATTTCTTAATCCCCTGCTGCTTATAACATAATGGTTCGTAAGCTTTAGTATATCATCTACATCATTTTTTTTATTCAATTAATCCCACAATTCCACCATTATCAAAATCGGCCAAAAAGTCATCAAAATTTCCAATAGGGCTAAGATTTTGTTTACCTTTCGAATCAGTGGTCGAAATACAGGAATCATTTTTCTCCTACCCATCATCCGATTCATCATTCTGAGTTTCTGCCATGGCTGTCAATGGTTCAGCTTCAGATGCTTCAACCTTGAAGGTTTCCTCTATTTCATCATCGCCTTCCTCTGTCTCGAACAATTCATTATCACCAAACCTTACGATTAGTTGCTCACAGAAATCTGCCCATGAAACACTTTCAAATTTTAGTCTCCATACCCTAGGAAAAAATCTAACCCAGATTTCAGCCGTACCTTTCACAATATGTGTAACACCCCAAATTCACCTATTAGGTTTTAAGAGGTAAATTCCAGTGTTACCTTATTTCGTAGTCAAAATTATCATTACTAATAGCATCTTAATAAAATGCTCCCAATTCGTTGGATTTTTTTTTTTCCTAAAGGTCAAGACTATACATATAGAAGTCCCAAGTCATTTGGGTTATGAGCCATCAAACTCGAACCTAAGCAAGCCATACTAATATTATAAAGCCACTAAACATTTTTCAAAAGCTCAATTACAATCATCCTAACTTAATACGTATAAGCATTTTCAAAGATACAAGAGCCATAATAATAATACAAGTCCAAAAGTAGAGTTATAATGCTCCATTAAGAAGCTACACCAAATGGTTTGCATCTAAAGAAAATCAACCAAGACATCTCAACATGCTTCCAACACTTTTCAATAGATCACTCATAAGGGGTACCTGTAATATTAAATTTGACTAAGTGAGCCCTTGCCCAGTGAGGTCTCACCGTTTTCGCAGAGTTATCGAGCAAGTAATTAGGCCAAACATTAAACAATGATACAATCAAGAGCAAGTAACAAGTAGATCATGAGCAAATAACACATACATTATAATCTCAAACAATGGCAAACACAATGCTATAAAATAAATAAAGGATACAGTTGAGTCTAAAGAATAAACCAATTGACTCTATTTGAGTATGGAAAGGTTTATTCAAAAGACTAGATTTCTTTAACAAACGAATTTGGTTTCCATACTCAATTAGGATTCATCAACAACGACTGTCATATTTCATTCCTTTCTGATCTCACCAAGCCCAGCTTACCACGTGGTTACCAACAAACGACCGAGTAGCAGACGGTTCGTACGCTTAGACACTAAGTCATCTTGCGCCGGTACCAAATAGCTAAAACCGGTTAAAGAACTAACGACCGAATAGCAAAAGGTTCGTACGCTCAGACCCTAGCTAAGTCCTCTTGCACCGATACCAAACAGCTAAAACCAGTTAAAGAACTAACGATCGGGTAGCAGAAGGTTCGTATGCTCATACCCTAGCTAAGTCATCTTGCGCCGATACCAAACAGCTAAAACCGGTTAAAGAACAAACGACCGAGTAGCAGAAGGTTCGTACGCTCATACCCTAATTGAGTCATCTTGCGCCAATACCAAACAGCTAAAACCGGTTAAAGAACAAACGACCGAGTAGCAGAAGGTTCGTACGCTCATACCCTAGTTGAGTCATCTTGCGCCGATACCAAACAGCTAAAACCGGTTTGGGAACCCAATACAAACATGCATACTTGGTAGCATTTAATAATTACTTGGTCCGGTGTGATAAAGTACACAACCAGCCTTATCAAAAGAAAGATTACACAAGAACCCTATAGTATCACAATCATATCATATTCATAAGATCTCTAGCAAGGTTAATCACAACATTAGCACTATTTCAATGAGTTATCTGAGTATTCTAAAACACGTAGCACATAGAGCACATTCTAGAATTTAATTTCATGTTATCACAATCAACGAGACAGATATGATCCCAAAAGAACATGAGCACTGAAGCATTCAATAATGACTTGGTCCGGTGCGATAAAGTACACAACCGGCCTTTCAACTTTTCAAACACAATATAATCATAATAAGTAAGCTTATTCACTAACAGGACTAACGTCCACATTTTAGGAAGTTCACCTAAGAACTAAAGCATGTATCACACATAACATATACCAGAGTACGAGTTCATGTAATCATAGCTTGAATATTTTCTAAAGAAAACATATTAAGAAAGCAGTAGATTGGTTAATAATTTAGGTTGCGATTAAAACGGTTCTTCTTAGTCAGTGAGAGTACTCACCTAGTTGTTCTGGCTCGGTTACTTGAAAATCTGCGAATTTAGAATAATGCCATTAGTATAACTAGGTATTATTGTTTTTATTTATTTATTATTATTTTTCTATAACCTTTACTCATAATTCCTAGTTCAAAGTTCTAATCTGAAATCAAACCGCGTTTGTAAGTAGTGTTTATTGTCTTAGTAATTCCTTAGTCCTTAGAGTTTACCACCTCAAGTGTTCAGGCCGTATTCCTACTTCTTTGTATGTAATTGAGGGTTATTCATGAGACTTAATTAAGAAGCTTTATAGTATATATAAATGTAAAACATAAAGGACTGCGATCGTTCTCTCATTACATATTTCAAAGTATTCTAAAAGAAAAGAGGTTTAACAATCTATCAAGTGTCAAATTAAATTAGTCTTTTTACTCTCTAATGTATTTTTTACTTAGGTCAAAAATAGGGGAAGATTACATTCTTCCTCCTGATTACCTACAGCCGACAATAATTTGAAGGTATAAAAATGTATTACCAACTAAAAGCACCAACGAGAATTCAATCTAACTAAGCAAGTTTTATCAATGACAATCTTCCAAATTTAAAGCTCACTTTGTCTACCACAAACATTTGACACAAGATGTAAACTTTCACCCTTAGCATTCTTTCAACAATCTAAAACAGAATACTTCAACTTCAATTACATTCTAAAACAAAGAAGACTCTCAACTTTTGAAATCAACAACAAGCCTTAACTCGAGCTCACCTTCAAGTCAAACAGAACACTCCTTATACTTCAAAACTGAGAGAACTCTTTAATTTGATTTTGAAATCCCAGACTCATGCATAAACCCAAAACAAAGTAGCACTTTAGCTCCTAATTGTATTTTAAATCAAAAGAAGACTTTTACTTCTAAAATCAGTCGCAAATAAAGTTCTTGTTCATGTCTCAACTAAAACCGAACACACATCTAGCTCATAAGCATACTTTAAAACAATAAAGGCTTTTAACATTTAAAAATTAGATGTGAAACACAATTCAGGCTTAGGTTTAAACCGAAACAGAGTACATATTTAGCTCTTAATTATCTTAAACCATGAAAGACTTTTAATGTCTAAAATAGACCTAAAATATAGTTCAAGCTCATGTTTAAGCTAAAACATATCATACATTTAACTCCTAATTATATCTTAAAACAAGAAAGACATTTAGCTTTTAAAATCAGTCGTAAAACATAGCTCAAACTCATGTTTAAGCTAAAACAGAACACTCATTTAACACTAATTCTAGTAAAGGGGAAAACATAGCAGAGTTACAGTATCTTAGGTTCATGGGTCTATGTAAAACAATGCTCAGAAGAACTTTCTAATTTTTAAATCAGTTTACTCATTCTTAAGGTTGTAAGGGCAGCAACAAGTCCAGCCACATAACATCTTTCCTGTCAAGGTTCGAATAATCCATCCATGATTAATTCCCAGTTCAGTTGAATACCCTTCAACATGAAACTTTAAATTTCTCAGAGGACTTTCTACAAGCAATTCATAAGCAAGCCCTTACGAAAAGCTTCTGTAATAATCGCGTATTACAAATCCCGAATCCCAATTATCATGATCATGAGCAAGTACAACATCAATATACTGAGCCTAGTTCTAGCAAGAAAAAAAAAAAAAAACTAACCTTTTCACAATTTGCTCCAAAAACCCATTAAAACTACTGAAGCATTTCCTTTCAAAATTTTGTTGTTTCGTTCACATGCATGTATATAAATTCAATTCTAGAGTAATGTTTGTGTAGGAATACCGTTAAACTCCTTCAAACTCTGTCGGAGTTTGAAACCCACGGTCTCTTCCTCTCCTCCTCGCAGCACACAGCTCTCCCCCCTTTTCTTCTTCTTTTTCTTTTTCCTTCTCGTTCCTTCTTGTTTCCTTCTCCTTTTATTTTCTGGTTGTTTAAAGTTTTGAGTTTGTGCAAATTTGGGGTGATTGAGGGCTGAAAGAAGGAAGAAAATTGATGGAGAGGATGGTTGGTGTTGGCTTTGGGTTCAGGGAGCAGGGGATAGACGTTGATTTCAGATTTTGACGTGAAGGGAGAGGGAGAGGCGTGAGAGAATTGGGAGGATTTCAAATTTGGAGAGTATTTGTCTGAAGTTCTGAACTTTCTCTAATTTTCTAACCAACGTGTCATTCAATTCACATGCACAATGACACATGGTAAAGTCCTCATTCAAATTTTAATTCCCTATCCTTCACTTTATATTAACTATAATTAGGGGTGCCAAAAAAACTCACTAACCCAAAAATCGCCCAAACCCATTAGGTATTAACCCAATAAAACCCACTTTAAAAAATAATGTGTTAAGTGGGCTTGGACTAAATATATAATGGGCGGATTTAGGGTAGCCCATTGGGTACCCTAAAACCCGCCCATCATGGGTATCAAAATACCCATCCAAAATTATCCTTAAAAGTATTAAAAAAAAAAAATCAACAACTCACATACTTTAGTGTGCCCATTTTATTTTTTCTTCAATTATTTTTAAGTCAAAATTAATATCAGCTCTTATGATGGTCCGACGGTTCTTTCGGTACAAAATTTTGCATTACTACTATTCATAGACCGCAGATTTTCGGTGTAGAAGTTTCCGGAGTGATCTTTATCTTGTACATTCTAGTGGACAAGACGTCATAATTACTACTATTCATCAAACTTATTTTTTCCTTTTTTTTATTTTTCGTGTCCTACAATTACTTTACGTTTTTTTTCCATTTATTTTTTTATAATATTTTTAAATTACGTACTTATAATACTAATTCAAAATTCGTTCGGATTTAGGGCCGGGTTTGGGTTTGGGTTCGGGACGGACCGGGCCAGTTCGGGCTCAATTTTTGACCGATTTCGAGACGGGCCCACTTTCAGCCCGGGGCCAGTTTTGGGCCTCGGGCCCAATTTCGGTGTAGGGACATGCACGGGTTTATATAAATAAAAAAAATTAAAAATTGTGTTTCGACAAAAAAATTACATACAATTAAATATAAAAGTATATAAAATTTAATATTTCAAATTTTAGAATATATTCAAAGAATTAAAATTCACTTTAAAAAAATTAAAATTTTTTTTTATTAATAAACTATTAAATAAGCTTTACATTTTTGTATAATGGGTATTATGGGTATCCATGGGTACCCATAATTACCCATTACCCATTTGAATCAAAACCATTAATAGAATGGATAATGGGTACCCATTACCCATTAACTTAAAACCCATTTAATACCCGCCAATACCCACCCAACCCGCCCGTTTGACACCGCTAACTATAATGAATCCACAATTTTCTAATTGTAATTTTACTAGGCCATTCTTTTAATTTGTTTGATCTGAAGTTCATCCCTTAACTCTCACTATTCTTTCTTTTTCTTAAGTTTTCAAGATTGTTAATTAAATATCATTTGTTAGTTTCCCTTAAAATATCGAAATGATTTAATCAAGACTTTTCTCTAATTCTTAACTGAAGTTGCGTCCAAAAATTTTACTTTTACTTAAACCCTTTTAATTCTTCCAAATTTCATTGTAATAATAGTAAAGAAAGTATACTAAGGGTTTATTATTCTGAATGAATTCAAACTAAATTGGACAAATTTCAACCAATGTGCAATGCATGTAAAATATGAGAAAAACGTAATTTAACATATTTAATTTATTCTATTTTTTTTTCTTAGTCTATCACTAAATACTCTTCTGACTAGTAATTGGGGAACGGGGTCTCACAATATGAGGTAGAAACCGTCATTGCCACCGTCGAGGATAGCTTCACTCTGATACATTGTCAGAACTTAAAGCCTAAATTAGTATAGAAGAGCAAATAACCAGAAAGAATTGTAAAGGGATGAAAATCACATAGATGAGAAGAAAATAAATGAAGGAAATAAGAACTTGAGAGGAGAAAATCAGACATTCAACTAGGGCTGTAAACGAGCCGAGCTGAACCCGAGTTAGGGTCTAATCGAGTTGGGCTTGATAAAAACCAGTCAGTCTCGAGCTCGGCTCAAGCTCGATCGAGTCTAAATATTTGGGCTCGAGCTCGACTCACCCAAATTATATCAAGCTCGAGCTCGAAGTAGAGCAAGCTTTTGAGCTCGAACTTAAACTCGAGCCGAGCTCAAGCTCAAATTAATTTTTCTAATTTATACTTAAAAAATATTTAAAAATTTTCAAAAATATTATAAAATTATGTATATAGTCAGGTTCGATAGGCTCGACGAGCCCTTAAGCCAGTTACAATTAGGCTCGAGCTCGACTTGAGCTTGAGTTTGACTGAGCTCAAGCCAAGCTTTGAACGAGCTGCTCGCAAATAGTTCGGCTCATTTACACATGTACATTTAACAATGAGTTCATCCTAAATATTGAATCTTGTACATATATTGCCAGCTCTACAATCTTGTAGAGAAAGAAACACTTAGCAAAATATCACAACTAATCTAAGAACATATAACTTAACTGATGATTAAATACTTAATGTTACACTATTGAATGCTTTGATACCATAAGGGAGAATCAATCCAACGATTCAAAGATTAATCAAAGAAACATAAGGAACCATTACACTGATTACAAACTGTCAACCTGATGAATTGTCTAAAGGAGATAAAAATGGGTAAAACGCCCTCACAACGCCAATCCCAGGCTAACAACGGGCTCAACCCTCATCATCCCTTAAACAATAAACAGATGCCTGTTTGTATTCAACAACCCATGTATTCTTTAACTAATCTTAAAACAAAAGAATGATTCAGACATATAGAATCATCATCATTACAGGAAAATCTGATAACTAAACTTCAAGGTTTAACACTAGGTATTTAGCCTGTCATTAGGCTAAATATAACTGAAAATAAAATATTAAAGACAGAAAATTAAATACGTACCCTTTATTTTTTCTTCAAGTCTTCTGTTCTTGAAGAGAGGAAAAATGTATATTAAAAGAGAAATTTACAAAATGGGAGATGGATGAATGATTTACAAGAGGGAAGAGGGGAGAGGAGAGAGGAAGACTCCGGATTCTGAGTTCTGCCTCTGAATGCTAAACTAACTCATATTTATAGGCAGAGTCTGCCTTTAACTATTCCGGATTTGAAATTTTTAATTTTAAATCCGCTACAGTAATTTCGGATTCCAAACTATCAGCTTTGAAGTCCGCTACAGTAGTGTTGGTGAAGTCCGCAACCGCCTATGTTAATTATTGTTGGGGCTTTTACCGGTAGAACCGGTTACTGAGCTCTTTATTGCCAGTAGCATCTCATCAATGTCGATGTCGACTTCTTCATCTTCTTCTTGGGATTCTCCTGCAAGACAATGGCCTTGGCTTGACATTGAAACCTCTGATTTTGAATCCTCCAGGTTCTGGGCTAAGTCTTTTTTCAAAAGATCCGTGTAAGAAGTTTCAATGTCAGAACCTAGTTTGGACTTCAAAGCTGATAGTTTGGAATCCGAAATTACTGTAGCGGATTTAAAATTAAAAATTTTAAATCCGGAATAGTTAAAGGCAGACTCTGCCTATAAATATGAGTTAGTTTAGCATTCAGAGGCAGAACTCAGAATCCGGAGTCTTCCTCTCTCCTCTCCCCTCTTCCCTCTTGTAAATCATTCATCCATCTCCCCTTTTGTAAATTTCTCTTTTAATATACATTTTTCCTCTCTTCAAGAACAGAAGACTTGAAGAAAAAATAAAGTGTACGTATTTAATTTTCTGTCTTTAATATTTTATTTTCAGTTATATTTAGCCTAATGACAGGCTAAATACCTAGTGTTAAACCTTGAAGTTTAGTTATCAGATTTTCCTATAATGATGATGATTCTATATGTCTGAATCATTCTTTTGTTTTAAGATTAGTTAAAGAATACATGGGTTGTTGAATACAAACAGGCATCTGTTTATTGTTTAAAGGATGATGAGGGTTGAGCCCGTTGTTAGCATGAGATTGGCGTTGTTAGGGCGTTTTACCCATTTTTATCTCCTTTAGACAATTCATCAGGTTGACAGTTTGTAATCAGTGTAATGGTTCCTTATGTTTCTTTGATTAATCTTTGAATCGTTGGATTGATTCTCCCCTTATGTAAATACTTAATGTTACACTATTGAATTACCCTTAATTACCCCTGTTAACTATTTGAGAGCATGAAATTTTTGGTTCAATTTTGGCCCATTCCTAATATAAAAAAACTGGCACACTTTCATTTCGTCCTTTTTTCGGCCCTAAGTTTGATGGGAGTCAGGGTCAGGGATTCACACTCGCACACTCACGAACGAGAATACATGTGAATTTCCATCTCCATCTGAAGTCTGAACTATGCTAGTCTGAAGTGAACGGAGCTGGAGTCGACTCAAAGTTTTCATCTGCATCAGTCGTTGGCTACTTGGCTTGCTGCCGTTCTGTTTCATTTGTGTTCTTCAGCGAAATCGATGAGTCCTATGGCTTTGAATCTGCCCTCTAAATTGTGAAATTCTAAATTATTGTAAAGTTGTAATGCCAAAGAAGTTCTCTTGAACTTGCGTGCAGTAGCCGGCAATTGACAATCGAGTCTCGACACTCGACAAGAGAACCACTACAGAGGCACGACCAGTGAGTTAGATACTTCCTCTTCTCCCTTCTTGATCATTTGATTGGTTTCTTAATCCTTAGGTTTTTATTTTTCGTCTTGTTGGTTTCTGATTGTGCTGAATGTTGGTTTTTTTTTTTTTTTTTTTTTTTTTTGCTTTGCTGTTGATCGTGGTTTAAAGATTTATGTTGTTTGGTTGGTGCTGCACTGCTGCTACCTTTTTACTTTTTTTTTTTGGTTGTTGCTGAATGCTGAGTGTTGAGCTGACCGTGGCCTTTTGTTTTGTTAATCAGTTTGAACTTTGAATTGAAATCTTAATTCAAGATTATTATTGTATGGTGCTGCCACTGTTTTTTCGGTTGCTGCTGAGTGTTGTCCGTGGTTTTTTTATATTTTTAATATAGTTAGTGAATGACAACAAACGTGGTGGGACACAGTCTTAGTTGTTGTTATTGTTGTGGTATAGCTGATGAAGGACCTAGGAGATCTGGTCGAAAGAAAAAACAAGTCAATTAGTTGCGAGGGTTTCACGTGATTGATGTAGATGACAATGAAGGTGATGTAAATTTAGTGATTGAAGATGATTCTCAAGTAACAATGAATGTGCATTTCAAAGATGTTGGGCAAAATGAAAAAGGCAATGAGAATGATGATTGCAGAAGTTATGGATTTTAGTATGAATGAGATGATGATTGCGAAGGTTATGGATTTGAGGATGATGTTTAATTATGTATAAGATTATAAATTGACATGATATGTAATTGATTTGGCTACGAGTCATTGATAGTTTGACACTGTTTATGTTATTTTTGTTGAGTAATCTTGAGTTTGAATGAGAGTTTATGATATAATTATAGTTAAATATATGCATATATTGTGATTGATAAAATTATTGGTCGGTATGTATAAGCCATTTTTTGATCCCGATTCTAGCCCTAAATCGATCGTAATTGTAAGACCTCGTATTTTTATATACTATGTTTAACCCTTAGATTTTATATAATTCTATAATATTATCTTGTCAACTTTAATTTTTGTTTACTATTAAATTTTTAGTGATGTATAAAGAGTTAAAAAATTTGTGATCTGGAATAATTATTCAAAAATTATGATTTCACGATAATTGAATGAAGTTTAGATGTTTTATTAAGATCGCGTTTTGATCTATTAAGAAGATTAAAAATATTTTATAGGTTCTTGGATCTACAACTGTGGAGTGTGGAAAAAGTTTAAACATATATATTGGAGAAATGAGTAAGATAAAATAAAATAATATGAATGTTGGTTACACATATTATGGTAAAATCTTTATATTATGTTTTCCTTATTACCTTGAATATAATTTCAAGATGGAATGCCACCTAGATAATAAATAATAAAATAAAAATAATGTGTATTTATTTAATTACATTTTAGTTTTTATAAAGTGTGTATGTTTTTATAGTATATACATAAATATTCATGGTAAATACAAAAAATATTCCTATTTTAATTGATTGAAGAATTAATGTGCGAAAATTGATTGAAGAATTAATGTGCGCATGAAGAACCGGTCAAATTAAGTATCGGATTTAATGTGTACTAAGAATGTGCCGCAATGCGTTTGAAATTTTTTTTTTTAAAAATGTGCTACAATGTAATCCAAAAAAAAAAAAAAAAAAAAAAGAAAAAAAGAAGGAGGAAAAGAAAGAATGTGTTACAATAAGAAAACTTATATATATACATTAAGCATAAGCATGAAGAACATTCGTATTTTAATTGATTGCTCTCACATCTTATCTGAAAATAACTCATGATTTGGTCATTTTATGGGAGTGAGAATAAATTTTCAGACAAAATTGAGTGTTGAGCCTCAATTTAGTACTAATCGGTTCTCGATTTTTTAAAGGCTGCCCTTTTCTTAAATATTGATTGTCCTCCACACTAATATTGCCTAAAAATGAACTATAAATATTTTTTTCTTACTCGAGAGGTGTGAAAAATTTTCCCAACCTTCTTCAAGAATAACTCATGTTTGGATAATTTTACGGGGGCCGAAAAATAAATTTTTGGACAAACATGAGCGTTGCGCCTACACTTACTACTAATTGGTCCTCGTTTTCTCAAATGTTACTTTTTTCCTAAATATTGATTGCCCTCCACACTAATATTGCCTAAAAAGGAACTATAAATAATTTTTCACTGGAACCGAGTAATAAGAAAAAAAATATTTCTAGTTCATTATTAGGCAAAACTAGTGTAGAGGGCAATCAATATTTAGGAAAAGGCAGCCTTTGAAAAATTGAGGACCAATCAGTAGTAAGTGTAGGAGCAATGCTAAATTTTGTTCAAAAATTTATTTTCTGACCCTGTAAAATTACCCAAACATGAGTTATTCTCGAAGAAGGTTAGGAAATTTTTTCAAACGTTCCGAGTAAGAAGAAAAAAATTGTTTATAGTTCCTTTTTAGGCAATATTAGTGTAGAGGGCAATCAATATCTAAGAAAAAGGCAGCCTTTAAAAAATAGATGACCGATCAGTACTAAGTTGAGATGCAACACTCAACACCCAAAAATTTGTTTTCCCGCTCTCGTAACATGACCAAAACATGAGTTATTTTCGAAGAATGGGCGAAAAAAATTTCACACGTCCCGAATAATAAGAAAAATATATATTTCTAGTTCATTTTTAGGCAAAATTAGGTGGAGGGCAATCAATATTTAGGAAAAGAGCAGCCTTTGAAAACACGAAGATGAATCATTAGTAAGTGTAGGCGCAACGCTCACTTTTGTCCAAAAATTTATTTTTCGGCCCTCGTAAAATTACCTTAGCATGAGTTATTCTCGAAGAAGGTTAGGGAATTTTTTCACACGTCCTGAGTCAGAAAAAAAAATTTATTTATAGTTCCTCTTTAGGCAATATTAGTGTAGAGGACAATCAATATTTAAGAAAGGGCAGTCTTTAAAAAACCGAGGATGGATCAGTACTCAGTTGAGGCGCATCACTCAATTTTGTCCAAAAAAAATATTTTTCCACTCCCGTAAAATGACCAAAACATTAGTTATTTTCGAAGAATGTGCGAAAAAATTTCCATACGTCCCTAGTAATAAGAAAAACATTTTCTAGTTTATTTTTAGGCAAAATTAGGGTGTAGGGTAATCAATATTTCGGAAAACAGAAGCCTTTGAAAACACGAAGACCAATCAGTAGTAAGTATAGGCGCAACGCACACTTTTGTCCAAAAATTTATTTTTCGGCCCCCGTAAAATTACCCAAACATGAGTTATTCTCGAAGAAAGTTAGGAAAATTTTTCACACGTCTTGAATCAAATATATATATATATATATATATATATATATATTTATAGTTCCTCTTTAGGCAATATTAGTGTGGAGGGCAATCAATATTTAGGAAAATAGCAGCCTTTGAAGAAACGAGGACCAATCAGTAGTAAGTGTAGCCGCAACGCTCAGTTTTGTTCAAAATTTATTTTTCAGCCCCCGTAAAATTATCCAAACATGAGTTATTCTCGAAGAAGGTTAGAAAATTTTTTCACACCTCCCGAGTAAGAAAAAAAAATTATAGTTTCTTTTTAAGCAATATTAGTGTAGAGGGCAATCAATATTTAAGAAAAGAGCAGCCTTTAAAAAATCAATGACCGATCAGTACTAAGTTGTGGCTCAACACTCAATTTTGTCCAAAAATTTATTTTCCCACTCCCGTAAAATGACCAAATCATGAGTTATTTTCGAAGAAGGGTGTGAGGGCAATCAATTAAAATACGAATGCTCTTCATGCTTAATGTAGCTATATATAAGTTTTCTTACTGTAGCACTTTTTTTTTTGTTCTTTTTTCTTTGGATCACATTTTAGCACATTAGTTTTTTTTTTTTTTTAAACACATTGCATTAATTTTTTTTTAAAAAAACACATTGCAGCACATTTTTAGTACACATTAAATCCGACACTTAATTTGACCCGTTCTTAATGCGCACATTAATTATTCAATCAATTCACCACAAATAGGAATGTTCTTTGTATTTACCAGAAATATTTATGTATACCATATAAATATACACACCTTATGGAAACTAAAATGTAATTATTATTTATTATCTAGGTGGCATTCCATATTGAAACTATATTCAAAGGTAATAAGAGAAAATATAATACAAAGATTCTATTATGTGCACAATAACTTGCACGTATTGTGTGCATTTAACAGCATCCATTAACGGCTCAGGATCCTCTGTTACACTTTTTTGTTGCACTCCATGTTACACATCTTAATAACTCATTGTTAATATTATTTTTTATTTTAATCTTTTCACCAATAATATTCATTGGCATTATAATAAATTTTTTGACTCAGGGTTCACTTGTTTTGGTTTAGAGTATATTTATTTTGATTTATTGAGATTAAAAAATCCAGAAAATACTATAAAATTATATTAAAATACAAAATTAGTGTAAAAAATAAAATAATTTATATTAAAATTAGGTAGAATGCCAATGAATATCATTGGTAAAAAAATTAATATAAAAATAACATTTACGACGATTTATTAAGTGTGTAACAAGAAGTGTAGCAGGAAAGTGTAACAGAGGATCCTGACCTCCATTAACTATAAGGGTGTGCTTGGTTGGAGGTTTTGGGAGTGGAGAATGGGAATGGGAATGAAATGAGGTGTTTGGTTAGGGGGTTTCATTCCCTGGACCCCACTCCCAAATCCAACTTTTGCCCAATCATCCATTTCCCTTCATTTTGAGGAGAATGAGAATCATTCCTACATAAAATAAACTATTTGTGTATATTTTTACTTTTAAAATATTTTAATTACCAAAAATTATCATTATAATATATTTAAACATAAATATTTTATAATATATTAAAAATTTAATGTAAAAAAAATAAAAATAAAAATTACTATCAAAAATTTTATTTGTGAACCAAACACCATCAATGGTAATCATAGTCATTTCCTATCACAAACCAAACAACACAAATACAATGATTACCTCTACTATCATTCCCCACTATTATAATTCCCTTTCCCATTCCCATTCTCATTCTCATTCCCCCTTACGAACCAAGCGCCACCTAAGACAGCATTTAAATTAGTGCAAGGGACGTTAGAAAATTAAAAAGAGGTTTAGTAGAATTGATGTGGTAGAATGTTGGGTTGTAGTAAAAATAGAATAAGAAAATAAATTAAAAGAAAAAGAAAAAGAGAAGGGCTAATCGTGAAAGGGCAAAAGAGGGAAAAATGGGACCTTCTACGGAACCCATTTGCAGAAATTGAAGCTTTCATCTGTTTCTTTCCTTTCTTCTCTCTTTCGCCGTGAATCGCAAACCTTCAACACCACATCATCCATATTTCTCATTCTCAACCCTCTTCAGCAAAAGAACACACCAACAATTTCTAATTCCTTTGTCTCCGAATTTAATCGAAGAAAAACAGGTAGAGGCAACCTAAGTTGAAGAGCGAAGAAAAGGGGCAGCTTCGTGTTGAAGGGAACTCAACTGGTGATTTCAATTCTGAAAGTAATTAAGGTTTGTATAGGTTAATAGTTCTTTGTTTCATTTCAGATGTTCAGATCATATAAATTGGTTTATTTAGTGTGAGTTTAGTTCAGTCATAGTGGGTTTAGAGAATAAAAGTGAGTCTGTTTTAACAAATTAAATTTGGGGCTTAATAGTTATATGCCTACAGTTTTCTACTCTGATTGAAATATGTGTCTAGGACTGAAGGTATGTGATTCGGTATTCATTTCTTTGGAATTAAAACTTGAAGATTGAATTTACAGTACTGCTGGAAAATATTTGTTATGAACCTGGAGCCACTGGATGATATTTTTCATTTCGGTAATGGAATGCAGAGGAACCGGGGCAGGGCAAATTTTTGGGCTGAACCATCTTGATGAATCTGTTTTAAAAACTTGATTGTAGTGCTGAAATTTTGTTACTGTATGAGTTTGAAATTTAGGGTTCAGTTTATAAAAACAAAATAGAAATAAAAGAAAAGAAGAAAGAAACAGATGTTGGACACACTTTTAGGAAGGATTAAAATTGTAGTACCTTAAACATGTTTTGTTTAGGTTGGGTGATAGGTGCTGTGTTATGGTTTTAAAACTCTTATAAACTTATCTGTAGCATCTAAGATTCTTGTCTTTTGTAAAGTCAAAATTAATCTTGGTATTATTCCTTATGAAAAAGTGAGAGATTATCTAGTTTTGATGTGGTTGACATTCTTTATCAATGGCTGTAATACTTGCAATTAAGAGCGAAGTGAGCTTGTAGGAAATCTAAACGAAAATAAGTTAATTTGTTTGTGAGCATCTTTATTTTTGCAGCTGTTGATTTTAGGAGTAATTACTTAATTGTAGTCTACTTGCATGTTAAGGGGCTTGGGTCTCACTGAACCAATAAAACTACTTGTGTATAATTAGTGTACCTAGAGCTTGAGTTTTCTCTTCTTTAAGTACCATTTTCCTGTTACTAGTTCTTTGACTTAAATTAACAGTCTTCCACAGTCGACACGTACTCTTCAAGGTTGTTAATTGTGTCTAAGGTGTTCTTTGGATTTAAACTTATAATCTGATTTTGAAGTTTCTTCTTAGTCAATCATCTTATTCTTTTTGTATATGGTAGGATGCCATGAACCTCATCATGATCATGTCAAAACTTTAGAATAAGAGAAATTTGTCCTTTCCTTTTATGAAGACTACGATTCTAGAAATTTTGAACTATGAAAGCCACACAATCGACTTAGAGACATATAGGTGCAATTAGGGGCATATTACTAGAAAATTCCATCTATAGAATTCTTGTTAATGAATGTACTCAAACTTAAAGCAGATTTTACTAAATCTTGAGGAGGTTGACGACGTAGGTGAGTGTCCTCACTTTTCTAAAATTACATTTTTGAAAACTATCATGCTTATATCTATATATAACTTGTTCTTTGGTTTTGAAAATACATATACATATACATCTCTATTGAAAACATGCATGGAACTTATTATATCTAACAGGTGACTACTTTTCACTCGATGGGGAAATGTGCATAATATGCCATGATATGTGATATTTGATTATTTGATCCTTGAGGCTCTTACTTGTACTTGTACCTGTACCACTGACTGGAATTTGTTGGCATTATTTATTGAAGCATGGATAAGTGTGTACTTGTTGCCTTGTTAGTGGTTACTGTGTGCTAGCGAGCGTGCTCTTTCACCTCGCATTATTTGCTCAGCGTTCAGTGTTAATAATTAAAAATACAATGAAACTGGGAACCCAAAACTTCACCGAACTATTGACTCTGTCGAGCCGGCATCAGGTTTGGTAGACAGGGAAGGTAGCGAGGGAAGCGGGTGGACTCGAGCACCCTTTTTAGTGTTCAGTGTCTTGGGCGTTGTCAAAGGCACCAATTGGGTGTAATGATCTTGAGACGTTCGAGTGCCAACCCTCGTAAAGCTCATTCAGTGTATACATGTGGCATGACAGATCAACAGTAGACACAGTAAACCACCCAGTGGGTTGAGTTAGATTGGATTGCTGTTGAACTTTATGGAAATTCTTATTTAGTAATTGCTTATGAATTAATAATTGGCATGCTCTCCATTTAGATTTTAGACTGTTAGGCTACGAAATTGGGACCTATAAATTGTAATTCAACAATTTAATATAAAAGTTTTTTTTTTTTTTTGGCATTATTTGTAATTTAGTTATTACTGTTCTGATTGTACTCCTGAGTCCTGGTATGAACCAGGCAGGCGTCCGGCCGGATTCCCTAGCTAGGTCATAAGTTTAACAACCTTTCTGACAGTCACCGGAAATCTGAATTTAATAATAATTTACTTTATTTTATGAAAATATGTTATGAATTTGGTGATATAAGTATCAGTATTACATTTTTATTAGTTTTCTTCTGTTAATATTTCCTTTCAATTCTTACCCTACCAACCCCTTGTAAGGAATGCTTAGCAACGTTGTTTTGGATAAACAGATCATCGTCAAAGAAGTGAACTGAGAACTCCAAACAGCGATTACTCGTGACCTTTAGTACAGGCTATGGCAGAGGCAGCGAAGTCAAAGCCTCGACCTATCATACGAATAGGCCTCTTCTTAATGTCTCACAGTCTCCTTGTTAGGTATGTATTTTACTTTCCCTTTTCACTTTTGTATTTTTGTATCTCAATGTATATGTTTTCTTTTTCTTTATTTTTTTTCCCAAAGCAAGTTGTGCTATTTAAGGATTATAAGCTGATGAAAGTCAGTACTCTATTGATGGGTTCAGCATAGTTTGCTATACGGCTGGGATTTTGGCTCTCCTGCTCTTACCCATTCTCGCCAAGAACACCTACATTTCTGAAAACGCCCTCATGCCTGGTTTGTTCATTTCAGTTTGTACTAATTTTTGTTGTTTTGGGTCTATATACTTGGATGCAGTTTGACAATGTGAAGGACCTTGCTGGAAAAGTGAAAAATAAAAACAAAAATTTGCATTCATCTTAGTTGGATTGAAGTCTTAGTCCTTTTCATCATATTGCCTTTGGTTCATGGAATTCCTTTACCATGATGGTGCCACTGTCATGTATTCAACTAGACTTTTTTAGCTGATCCTATATGCTTTTATTCTTGAACCATTTATCTTCAGGGTCTGCCAGCCCTATGCTATCTAATGATGATGTTTCAGAGGCAAGCAGATTTCTGAACCAGATTTCGAGCTTAGATTCAAGTCTTCCAAGCTTAGGCATGTATGTATTTTCCCTCTATGCATTACGAAACTGTCATCAGTGGGTAGTGAAATGAATATGTTAGTGCTTTTTGACCTTTTCCCCAAATAAGTGGTGGCATTTTTTTGTAATATTGGCTTTTGAGCAATCAGCACATATTCAATCCTAATGGCTTTTTGTTGTAATGAATTCATGGGCTTTTGAATTATATTCCCTCTCGTATCTTCTCATGCCTCACGTGTGTTTTGCTTTGTACTTATTTCCAACTAATTGTGCCTTGTTTGAACACAGAGAAATTCCAAGATTGATCGGGCAGCATATTTCAGCATTGGGTGGTGAAGTCAATTATCACAAGTTCAGACCTCTACCAAATAAATATCATCCTCTGGGTTTTTTGCCAGTCCTGATCCTGGAATCATCCAAGATAACCTTAGTTGTTCATCAGTTGGTATTAATACAGTCGGAATTATAAGAGCTCCACGTGGAGATGGAAAGGAAGCTATTTTATTGGTGACACCCTACAATTCTTCGAAGATCACTGCTGGTGAGGCGTTATCACTAGGCATTGGTTATTCTATCTTCTCTCTGCTCTCCCAAGTTACTTGGCTGGCCAAGGATATCATATGGCTAGCATCAGATTCACAACATGGAGAATATGCTGCTGTTTCTGCCTGGCTGAGAGAGTACCATACACCTGTATTTGGTGCTTCGGGACAGTTACAGCATGAGATTTGCCTTGAACCAAGTAGCTTCTCTGAGGGGAAAACAAGTGAATTGATTGAGACAGGAGTTTCAGATACTTTTCGACGTGCTGGCACAATGGCTGCTGCTCTTGTTGTCAAAGTAGCTGATACTAGTTCAGAGCTCGATAAGGATGCACTCAGAATATATGCTGAAGCATCCAATGGCCAGATGCCAAACCTTGATTTGATCAATATTGTGAACTATCTTGCAGTACATGGACAGGGTTTACGGGTGAGGGTAGAGAAAATGCAGTCTTTTCTGAACTCTTGGTGGCTAAAGGGCCTGGGTGGACTGTTCGAGTCATTGGGGAAACTAGCTCGTAGCTTAAATGCTCAATGGAAGTTCGGTATATCCATTGCAGAGTATGTTGAAGGCTCTGCTACACTTGCTAGTTCCCTGTATAACCAGGTATTGCAGTTTGTTTCCCATAGCAACAGACTCTTCCGAATCACTTTCAAATCCATGCAAACATGCCTTATCTTGTTCGATTTCTGGGTTACTGTTTATACTGATTTGTTTGGCTATTTCACTAAAGCTTTAGGAAATTATGTTTCTGTTAGGCATTAGGTGTTCCCACGGGTCCACACGGAGCTTTTAGAGACTACCAAGTTGATGCAATAACGATGGAGATCTCTCGCCAACTGTCAACGAGTTATAGGAACCGACAGGATGAGTTCCTAATACGAAGTGGCAGGTTGCCTTTTTTTTTCTTCTACTTCACATGCAATTTTTTTTTATACAGTTGATGTGGTTTTCCCTTCATGAGTTGCAATTTTGATATGTTTCTGTTCTTCCTCCTCTTAACTCTATATATTTTGTCACATGTGGAGATGAAACTTGCATGCTCTTTGCTACTACGTTCATATGTTCTTTCCAAGGGACTAGTTCCTTATTTGCATTGTCTTGAATAACAAGAAGTTTTCTTTATTTACTGAGACCTTCATCTATGTTTTCAGGTTGATCGAAGGAGCTATAAGGTCTATAAATAACCTACTTGAGAAATTTCACCAGTCATTTTTCCTGTATCTGTTGACATCTCCAAACAAATTTGTCTCAGTTGGAGTTTACATGATTCCTTTTGCATTCCTTGTTACTCCCCTTCCGGTGGTTGCAGCTGCACTTTTTTCCAATGCTAGTCTGAATTCTACAGAAGACCAAGTTGCCACATCAGCCCCCTTTGATAAATCTTCCAACAAATTTAGATCATGGATATGGCTTAAAGCTGCAAAAACCGTATTTATTGTTCATTTCTGGGGTGCCCTTATGACATTACTTCCTTACTTTTACTGCCATATTCCTGAGTCCACCCCCATGACCAGCCTCATGATATGGATTTCGCTTTCAGTGATCAGTCTTCTCTTCTTAACTAGCTTGGGATTAACTTATCCACATCTGAAAACTGCTGAATCTTTGGGGAAAGAATGCGCATATTTGAAATCAGTGACAATTGCATCTGCCTTTATTGGACTTTGCCTAATGTCTGTGATCAACTTTGCAACAGCAGAAATCGGAGCCATGCTGCTGGTTCCTATGTGTTTGATGGCTGTACCATTGAGGATCCAAGTGCAGAGCTTGACAACTATTGTGCAGGGAGCCTGTAATCTTATTTTGGCCTTCGTTGGGTTTCCTCCTCTTGCATTCTATGTCTTAATAGGTGCAGCGCAAGGTTTTGACAGCGCAAGCATCGGTGAATTTTGGACATGGATGGTGGCCCTTTGGGAATGGAGCAGTGCTACTTATGTTTATATGTGTATGGTTCACCTTCCTTGTTGGGTTTTGTGTGTACTGACTTTGTTAAAACGCTGTTGAGATCAAATGTTTTGATGTGCATTTTAACTTATTCTTTTGCGACTCTGTTACAGATATTGCCTTTAAGAGTTGACTAATGTTGGATCTGGTTTGTGTTTTCTGTTCAAAGTTGTCAACATAATACAATTTGGTTTGACAAGAGAAAATCTTGGCACTACGAAAAGAAAGAGGAAAATTACAGCAATTTCTTAAGCCAAACCCACAAGAAAGGGCACCGAAAGGGAAATAACAAATGAAAGAGAGACCCTTGAGCTCTGCTAGAAAGAATTTCTTTTGGAAATTTATGTAAGAAAGAGAATAAAAGTGTGATAATATGCTTTTTTATAAATGTATGTGCAAAATGTAGAGAGAATTTTAAATTTTGAATTTTTTATTTAGCAGAATATGATGTTTCTTTACATAAAATGTTTGAGGAAAAAATTGATGATTCTCCTATAATTAAATTGAAAAGAACAGAGTCAAAATTCTCTTTTATCACATTTTCACATAATTTATTTCAAAGCCCAAATAAAAAATAAGGTTGTGGTTAATGTCACAACAACTTTGATCATACAGAGTAAAATTTTACTTTTCTATGTATGTACATTACCCTTATTTGGTCAAAACAATAATTCCATTTCTTCACCTTTTCTTTCAGACTAATCTTATTTATATTTTTGTTTTTTGCCATCATGAAGCTTTGAAATACAAGTAAATATTCTGCTTATTGAACCGAATTGGTTGCCTATTCTTTACCTTTTGATTTAAGTTTTTATTTTGATTTTAACAGTAAATTTAATATATTATAATTCGCTTTCATCATTTTCAATACAACTTTTTATTATTTAAATATACAATTTTACATTTTTAATATATTTTTTATATTATAAAACTATTTTTCAAAAACTAAATTTAAAATCCAAATTCAAACCTTTGAGTAAAGAACATGCTCTTACCCATTTGATTGGCCCTCGTGAGTCCTCCCATAAGTCGCCGCCTCCCTACTACCACAAAGAGGCTCTGCTTTCAAAAACCAAATCTGAAACAAATGAGTGTGTTCAAATCTGTCTTATTCTTACTACTTATAAAATATAATATCTCGTGTCACATGAGCACATAGTTTGTCTATTACTACTTTTTCTTTTTTATACTTGATTACCTTTTCAGTAGGAATAATGATACTCTTAGCAACCAATTAACTTTTTGATGACAACTCATGTGACATATATTCATTGGTTATATTTTTATTAATATCAAATAATTGACTAATGAATACATATTACATAAATTGCTATCAAAAAATTGTTATAATTTATTACTGAGTATATCATTACTCTAATACTCTTTCAGTAGTGCACAACAACGCTCCCAAGTATGACAAAAAAGAAAAGGAACTGTTAAGCACAATAATAGAGGCCACAGCCGAAGGGACCCAATCATGTGATGTTCTGGGGTGGTCCAAACCTTCCCACCTGAACTTAGTGGAAATTTAATTGTAGCTAATAGTACGATTTATTTATCTTATCATATGGGAGATTCAAACATGATACGAAATAACTATGTTATTATTTTTAAATTTATTTTTCTATAACAGCTGAATATGATTTCAAGGCATGAGAATCCTTTATTAATATAGAGACATAAATACCAAAATAAAAGCGAACCAAGGGAGACATAATTAACTTTATCTTGAAAGTACAAAAATGCAAAATGCATATGATGAAGAAAAAATGAAAAGATTACCATTTAATTAAGATAAGAAAAACTACGTGCATTCAAACTAGCCAAACCCCTAACTTGTATAGGCAAAGAGGTGTTGCCATACAGCCTGGATTCATGAGATTCACTTACCAAAACAAGTCAAAGCATCAATAAGTGCATTTGTCTCATGATAGATATGTGTGAAAGAAAACCATGTGAAAGTGTCCAAACCCAAACTATCTATTTCAAAGCCGGTGAGGCCCGCCAAGACCATACCCCTTTTGAGAGGGCATCTAAAAGAATTTTCGAATCCGTCTCTACCATAAGGGAATGAATATTCCGTCTCTGACAGGCCAGAAGACCAAATAATAAAGTTGCAGCCTCTGCTTGAAAACTGGTAAGATGTCCAAGAAAAAAAGTGCAAAAACAACAAATGCCATAGTATCTCTCAAAACAAAACCCCCACCCGAAGGACCCGGATTCCCCTAGACGATCCATCTACGTTTAACTTATAAACCCTATAGGGGGGAGTTAGCCCTGCCACTGCACACGAATCTTTTTCTTCTGATAAGTCGACCGAAGAATAATACCATCTGACATTAAAAACTCACTCCCCGACGAGAACAAAAGGGAAAACAGACCATATAACTATGTGAAAAGGCAATACAACTCTATAATTTTCAAACTATATTAATAAATTTCTGATGTGTGAAAAATAGCAAGCAACTTCTTTGTAGTTTAAAGGCACAAATAAGAAACTCGATTGTATTTTAAAAGATACCAAAAATCCTTTTGTGGTTTGAAAAAATTACAAAGAACCTTTGTATACTTTTGAAAGTAGAAAAGGATTCTAAGTATTTTCTTTTATTGTCTACTTTTTTTTAGTTTTACAAAATACAAAGGAATTTTGTGTAAAATTTCAAGAAACCACATGGGATTCTTGGTAGTTTTTAAAGTACAAGAAACTTTTGGTATACTTTTGAAATCCACATAACTTTTGGTATCACAAAGAATTATTTGTATATTTTCTAAGACCAGGGAAGAAGTCATTAATACTTAACCTTTTAATAAATATATAATCAACAAAAAAACTCAACAATACATATTTGGCAAAAATTCTCATTTGACTGAAAACAACTTTTTGACTCAAAACACCTCAATAATTTAAAAGTATATAAAACTAAAAAAAATAACTAAAACATTTTGAAATTACACAAATATTTAGAACTTTTATATAAATGCATCTAATAATTTGTTCATATCACAGAATCAAATAAAATGTATATTTTTTATTTGAAAGAAAATTCATTACATAATAAAAATACATCTAACCATAATTTAATTTTATTGACAAACTAAATTATCTCTAAAATTACAAATCAAAATTATAAAATTCAAATTTATTACATAATCAGTCTAACTTTAGTTAAGTTGTTTTTCATACAATGTAATTTTAATGAATAATTACAATGTTATTATATAAGTTCAACACGTTCGAATCATGAGACTTTTTAACCGTGGGTTGATTTGAACCTATGTTTACAGATAGTCTTGCATGAACAGGTTCATGTATATTACGATAACCCAAGCGTATGCATGAACCCATTCATATATTCATTATATCTGCATTTAAGTATGCAGTTTGTGTGTGTGTGTATGTGTTTTTACAAATCAAGAAAGCAGTAGATAATTGAAAAAAGTAGTAGATCTACTCTCCTCAGGTAGTAGATAAACTGGATATGCCATAAATCATCATTAAATTCGATATGTAATATATCATAGAATAAACTCAATGCGTGATATTTCATCAGTTAAACTCAATCACAATACATGGTAACTAAACTCGATACACATGTTTTTTTTTATAGTAAAACCGTGATACCGCAAAAAGCTAAACTTAATTAGGGTGTGCTTGGTTAGAGGGCTTGAGAGTTGGGAGTGAGAATGTGAATGAAAATGAGTGTTTGGTTCATTCCCTAGACCCCACTCCGAAATCTAACTTTTATCCAATCATCCAATCCCTTCCATTTTGAGGGCTATGGGAAACTTTCCTTTGTAAAACTCTTTTTTGTGTATATTTTTACTTTAAAAAATTTTAATTAGCAAAAATTATCATTATAATATATTGGGTGAAATGCATGAAACATCACTTAACTATGAACTTTTGCAAAAAATGACATTTTAAAAAAAATGCTCTTTTTTAGACACTTAACTTCAAAAATGCTCAAAAAATGACACTCCGTGAGTGTCAGCCGTTAAATCACTAACGGGGCAAAAAACTCAGGGGCAATTTTGTCATTTTGCACGTCGCCGTCATTGTTCATCTTCCTCAAATTTTTTTTTAAAAACTGATGTGGACCAAGGTACACAAGCGGATGAATTTTCAAGGAAAGTCTGATTAAGTGGCGTAGCTCGTATAAACTCTTAACTTACCCGAAAATCCAGTTAACAAAAATAAACCAACCTAAGCTAATTTACTCAAGGGATTCAAACCAAGTAAGAAAAGAGAGTTGAAACATGCGATTTTAATTAGGTAGAGCAAATAACCTAATTAAGCTAAGTTTCATGCAATATATGAATTACCAGCATGCAAAATACAAAAATAATAAAGGGAGAGTACTCAAACTAATAGTTTTAAGATCTGAATACTTGTTTATTAATTTCGTGGATGCCCCTATTTATAGGTATAGGGGTATCCAAATTACAATAGGAAAAGAATAACTGAAAGCAGCGAAAGTGGAAACAAATCAGAATTGGATTTTCCTTACAAACCAAGTCCTAAATGAACAAGGACAATGGTGAACGAATTAAGTCACCTTTATATGATTAGGTGGACGAAATTCTACCCTGTTTAGACTAGGAAAACAATTAAAATTGAAAACCAATCAAGAGATTGATTTCTTACAAACCCAAAACCTAAAGGAACTAGGTTTTGGAAGTTGCTGAATTCTTCTGCCACTTGGAATGGCATATGGATGAAATTAACAAATAAAATAGGTAGGAAAATAATATAACTCCTATCCAAAAAGGGAGATCAAGAAGGGATCCCTTTTTGGAAACTAATAAACTAAGGGCAAAATAGGGAACATGTACAAACCCTTATTTTCCCCCAAACCTGACCCTTACTTTCGCAAACCCTAATGGACTAGGCCTTGCGTGTGGGCTTCTTGATGGGCTGGCCGACTCGATGATGTGGAATAGACTCCATGGATTGGGTCGGCCCAATTGTTGATGGCGCATGATGGAATTGTGTAGGGAGCTTCCGGAATCTTTTGGAACCTTCCGGAATCATTTCGGAATCAAGATTTTCAAGATTCTTCAAGATTCTGCAAAATATGAAATTCAAGATTTTCAAGAAAATCAAGAACTTCAAGAAATGTCTCTTTAAAGTCCAAGAACCTTCCGGCGTCTTCAAGAACTTCAAAAAACAGCCTTCTCTTCATTGTGGAATGGGGAATTGCGCCTCTTCTTCAAGAATTGTAAGGAGAGTTGCAATTTGAACCTTTCTGGCTTTGTTCTCCAAGGCGTTGGCTTCTACTATCAATTGAGCATCTGTCGGCAAGCTTGTACAAGGTTGTTGAGAGTCTCTTGAACCTTTTTGCTCTGCTTCTTGTCATTGGCCCAATGATATCTACAAGTGGATCCCTTTGATATGGACTTGGATCCTGAAGTATTGTTGGGCCTCGGTGTAGAACCCGAACCTCCTCAGCTTCTCTGGACTCACTTGTCTGTGGACTTGTCGATGGACTTGGGATGCCCTCATCAAAAACAGTCTGAAGAAAAAAAAAAATTTGGGGAAGATGAATAGTGCCGACGACGTGCGATATGACGAAATTGCCCCTGAGTTTTTTGCCCGTTAGTGAGATAACGGCAGAACCTGACGGAGTGTTATTTTTTGAGTATTTTTGAAGTTAAGTGTCTAAAAAAAAGCATTTTTTTTAAGTGTCATTTTTTGCAAAAGTTCATAGTTAAGTGATGTTTCATGCATTTCACCCTAATATATTTAGACATACATAGTTTATAATATATTAAAAGTTCAATATAAAAAATTTTTAAAAAATTACTATTAAAATTTTTATTTTTGTAAATCAAACACCATCAATTGTAAGCATAGTCATTCTCTATCATAAATCAAACAACACAAAGACAATGACTACCTTCACTATCATTTTCCACTACTATTATTCCTATTTTCATTCTCATTCCTCCCCACGAACCAAGCGCCCCCTTAATATGCACACCATTAAACTGTTTGATAAGTCAAATACAAGTTTTTGTGTATCAGAAATCGTAGCAACTAAGTTAAAGAATTTTCTTTTTCTTTTTTTTACAAATAAAGTGAAAGGTTAAATGGGATTTTATTAATATTTACCAAACACTGAGCTAAGCAACATTGTCACCTCTGTTGGAAATTAAACTAAGTTTCTTAATTAGTTGTTTCCTATTTGGTTTTGTATTTTTTTTGGTAATGTAGTAGTATTTGGTAATAAAGGAAATTGGAAACATATTAGGATTTGGGGTGGTTTTGTATCTATAAATATAGGCATTGGGTATAATTTGTAAGTGGTGTGAGAGAAGAAGAGAAGAGTCATCTTCTGACATTGTTTCAGAGAAGATGTTTACGTGCTTTGTTTGTTGGTTTATAAAGTTGAGTTGATTGGGTTATTATTTTTTAAGCTTTGATTTAATCTTTTGATTTCTGTGCATCAAAGTTAAATTGAGTTTGTCTTGATTCGGTCCTCTTGATTTGGTGCATTTAAATTACATCAAAGTTGTTTGTTTGTGAGTTCTTCGGCGAAGAAGCTTCGATTGTAGTTTCTTGATTGTTCTAGTGGGTTAATTTTATTTTGGGTCCTACAACCTCGATATGGACAACTGGGACTTAACCAAATTTCTACACGTGTCAACCGAAATTGAACATGTTTGTTTACTTTGTAATAACTGGAAAAGTTATACGAACTCCATTATTCAAAGAATCGACTTTTAAAAAAAATTCTTGTCTCATTAAAAAAATTCACTTTGAATTGGTTTTCATTAAATAGCTTTACTACTATAATAATGTATGGTCCATAGTTAAAATTACTTATAAAATAAAATATAGTGAAAAATAGGGTGTCAAATTACTTATTTTAAATATTTTATCTCATAACTTCTAATAAATTGTGAATTTTTGGTCACAAAAAATGTCAATTTAGATACCACCTCGACTTCACTAACATTATTTTAAAAAATCACTTCATCATACAATTTTTTTTTTCCTTGATCTTTACACAAATATTGAAAGGAATTTCCTCCAACAAAATTTCTATAAAATAAAATTTTCTATTTTGATTTTTTTTCCAGAAATACGTAGATTATATTCATAATAAAATTGATAGCTCAAATTATTCTATAAAATGGCCTGTAGAAAAAAAAAAATACAAGTTCCATCACTGACTCAATAAACACTAGCATTATACATTGCTAGTAAAGTATCAAAAACTACTAATACTCAAACATAATATTACAAGAAGCTAAAACTGAAGAAAATTGTCACTAACAACTTTATCTTTGCAGCAAAATCGTACCTCGGATACTAGATCTATCTTTCCTTTTTCAACATGGAGGTAACCCCAAACTCACCGGGTACGAGCTGCACCTCACACTTCTGTCGGATATTCCGCCAGCTATGAAATTCGTCTCTCAACCAATGTGAGTCTACTTTCCACTGTTTTTTCCTTTTTTGTTTTTTCACCTTCCACTTCTTCTCAAGTAAATCTAGTAGTAAAAACAAAACACATCTTCATTGGGCCTGTTCTTTTGCTTGGGTTGAGTCCTGGTTTAAGTCTAGGACTCAACCCAAATGGGTTTGTGCCCAAAACAAAGAAACAATGTTTTTAGCCCAAAACTTAAAACACATATTCCATCACCACCCGGTCCGCCCCTCTATCGCCTCACCACCGCCACCGGCTCACCATTGCCGCTGCCGTCTCACCGCCACCACCGCCGCCCTATACCCTAAACCATAAAAATCCATTTCTTCTTCTTCTTCTTCTTCTTTTTCTGTTTCATGTCAATTTGGAATTGAATTCCAAATTTCCCCAAATCCCCAAATAGAATGGGATGTGAACTAATGTTTAATTTTAAATTCCAATTACAAAAAAAGAGATCTTGAGAGCGGAGGAGGAAGAAGAAGAAGAAGAAGAGGAGGAGGTTGCCGGGCGAGGCGTAGGCGGCGTGAAGAAGTAGAAGAGCGGAGGAATCGGCGGAGGGAAGAAGAAGAAGAGGGCCTCCGCCGACGGGAAGAAGAAGAAGAGGAGGTTGTCAGCGGTTGAGTCCTCACAGAAAGAAGAAGAAGAAGTAGGGTGGAGGAGTAAGAAGAAGAAGAAGAGGAGGAGGAGGAAGAAGAAGAAGAGGAGGAGGCTAAGGGCGGTGGCCGGTGGCGGTTGCAGGTGGAGGCCGCCGACGACGGCAGTGGGTCTCAAGTTTTTTGAGGTGAAATTGGTTTTAGTTTTGGGTTTGAGTTTTTGGTAAAAAACACGAGTTTGGTTTTGGTTTTGGGTTTCAACCCAAAAAAAGGGCAAATCTGGGTTGAGTTTTGCTCAAAAGAATAGGCCCATTATTTGCTTTTTTCTACAATTTTTTTCAACAAAAACCGTAGATCTGCAAATATTTACTACTAAAAATACCCAAACAACTCCAAAATAGGAGACTAAACACCCCAAGAGAGGACAAGATCACTCCATGAAAACAGAGACCAGGACCTTAATAAAGAGGACAACTAAAAACTAAAAAGTAAGGGTGTTCATTAAACGGGTAATCCAAATAAGCTAGCCAATCCAAACCATGTAAATTAAACGGATTGATTTTCGGACCGGATGAATAGCTACACCTGAATTCTTAAACGGACCTGAATAAGCCAAATAATATAATATAATATAATATAATACAATATAATATAATATATGATATTTTGAGTGATTGTTATTTTAAAGAAAACTTTGTTTTTGCCTGATTGTTAATGTTTAAAACATTAATCTTTGTGTGTTTTAGTGCTTGTATGTTTTGAATAATTGGATGAATATGTTCTTTTCTTACTGATATATTATTTAAACAAATTTTATTTTATTTGGTTTATTGGGGGCCAAGCCAAATAAGCCATGACTTATATGGTTTGGTTTGGTTCAGTTTTTGCTTTAATGGTTTGGTGTTTGGATGTAGATTTTTAAATTAAAAAAATGGCTTAATCATATTTACTTCCTGTGTTATTGGCTTTTGACTATTTGCCCCACCCTACTCATATTTTTAAAACTAACTGGTTGCCCCCGTGTTTATAAAATTAACTGTTTACCCCTCTCTTACCAGTCAAATCATAAAAATCCCTAATAAGACAAAATACCCTGCTAGAATGCTGACATCACACTCTCAGGTTTAAGTAAAAAAATTTAGACGAATATACCCCAAGCATTAACTGCATATTACTTAAGAAAGAGAAAAAAAAAGGTGAAGGTTTCACCGATACACAATCATCGTTGCACGTTTCCTGCTTCAAATCACTGCCGTTGCCGTTTCTCCGAAATTGAGCCGCAAACTCCATTATCTCCGACGATGCACTTTTCCCGCTCCAATAGCGGTTCTTACAAAGAACCAGCTGTCATTGCCGTTTCTCCAGAGCCGAGCATTTTTCTTAGGGAGAAAATTATCGCCGGCCATTTTTCGCAGCATTTTTCCCAATGCTTGGGGTATATTCGTCTAAAATTTTACTTAAACCTGAAGGTGTGATGTGAGTATTCTAGAGGGTTATTTTTGTCTTTTCAAGGATTTAATGGTTTCACTGGTAAAGGGGCAAACAGTTAATTTTAGAAATTTGGTGACAACCAGTTAGTTTTAGAAACTCTGGAGACAACCAGTTAGTTTTATAAATAGAGAGAGTAAATAGTCAAAAACTAATAACACAGAGTTAAATAGTGATTAAACCAAAAAAAAAAATTTAATTAAGCCATTCACCTAATTAAAACCCCAACGAGCACCCTACTAAAAAGTCAAAAAAAGAAGAAGAGAAAGCTATTTTGATAACTATTTTGAAAACTGCGGTAAAACAACATCGAAATGATTTGCTACACTGGAGGACCCCAGTACATTTTCCCTCAATTTGTTCATTTTTTTCAGTAGATATATGTTGAGTAATGAGTGCAACGGAGAAAGTGCTATCAAATCATTGCCAGAACTGGACAGAACACACCCCTCGTGGGGAGTTTCTTTATCGGAATTATTATTCGCAGTAATCGTTTTATTATTCGCAATAACATTCTCTGTGAAAATTTTAAATTGCTCCTTAATTTTTTAAAAAAATAAAAGAAATTCTTTTCACTCTAATTATGACCGATAGTAACGAGGATAATTCATATTACACGGTAAGTAAATAATTTTTACATTTTTTTTTACGTAAAATTGGTTTTTTAACTAAAAACAAAATAATCTATACATTATTCATGTTCTTTTTATTCTCTTCTTAAATTCTAACATTTCTAACGTAGTATCAAAGACAACTTAATCCAAGTACAGCTTTTGCGGATCCAACTCTGCGGTGAGTTGGTGGGGTTCAGAACAGCGTCCCGAAAATTTTTTTTTGAGAAGAAAATACCCCTGGGATTGGGCGGGCGCCGACGGTATTTTTGGTCAAAATACCGCCGGCGGTATTTTAACTTATTTTGCATCAAAATATTGCCCGGCGGTATTTCTTTCAAAATACTGCCAGGCGATGGCGGTATTTTGGGTAAAAATACCACCCAAAATGGGCGGTATTTTCAATAATTACTATTACAGTACTATTTTTTATTTTTTAACTAAAAAATAAAATAAATTATTCTTAGTAAAATGTTAATGTAAATAGTAATTTTAGTTAAAAAGCAAAATAAATTATTAAAATATTATTGTAAATAATAATTTGTCACTGCAAATAGCATCCTCTTCTTTATATATCTAGCAGCTCCACGTTCTCGTTTGCACTGTCATCTGGGATTTCGAATCACTGGAATTCTGTGGAGCAGCAATGAAGACCGTGTGTGTAACTGGGGGTTCAGGCTACATAGCATCATGGCTTGTTAAGTTGTTGCTCGAGCGAGGTTACACTGTCAAAGCCTCTGTTCGTGACCCAAGTCAGTACTTTGTCCAAACGATTTTTTTTTTTTTTTTGGGTCGTGGTCTGATCTATTTTGGAGTTCTTTTTTGTTTCCTCATTCACGTTACAAATTTGGGATATGGGGTGTGACTTTTTTTACATTATATGCTCTTTCGTTTGCTTGAAGTATAAAGATGGGTAGATACTACTGGTTTTGCTTCTTGATGTTGCAAATTCCAGTTGAAAATCAGGCGATTCTATTGTCGCGTTTTGTGGTGAAGACACTGAATTGGACATGGAATTGTGTTTTCTGGTTTATATTGGCAGAAGGGTTTCTGATAAAGAAAGGGATTTGAAAAATGGGGGCAATTGGGCATGAAAAAGCTTGTACCTTTACTCTTTGGGAGTTACTGTGTACGTTGTTTGCGATATTCAGTAGAAAAACAGTGTCCGAAATAATCAATATGTTGGCTGTCCTGCATTTGGATTACTTTAGTTGTGAATTCCATTCCTTACCAACTTGCGCTTTACCAATGGAACTATAGGGTTAAACTTGTAAAGTTTTCCTACCAATTTGGAGTTCATCTTGTACTATCATTAGATGATGTTAGAGTTATAGTGGTATCAGTTTTGCTAAGTTTTAGCTTTCTGGGATTTTCTTTTACGTGAGAAAAGGCCCAGGTTCTCTTACTCTTCTTTGCCTTGGGGTAACTATATTGCCTGTGGAGACCTCTATTGTAAGCCGGTGTTGTATGCCAGGAAACCTATTGACCTATTGTCTGTGGTTTATTTCCCTAGTTCTGTATAATTTTATAGCCATCTTAATTAATAAGAGAATTATTTGTTCCTAGAGTTTATGCTATCTGAGATGAGGACTGCGTATTGGAAATATATTCTTGTCAAATATTATAGTTACAATGAGATTCATTTGGAATGAACATAATATCTCTGGTCTTATGCAGCTTCAGCTACTAATTTCTCTTGCTCTGCCTTGTGTTCATGGCCATTGATGAGTAAAAGTTACCCCTGCATAAAAATACACGACTCCATACTTCTTGTAGCAGTTTATCTCGGCCTATCCCAAACAAATGCTATTGTAACCATGGTGTTGTCTTGTAGTTCCTTGAATTCACATTACCAGATCCACTTTTTGCTTTACCTCTCGTAATTTGGCAGTACACTGTCATCTAATTCATCTGAAATATTTTGCAGACGATCCAAAGAAGGTAGAACACTTGCTTGCACTTGATGGAGCTAAGGACAGACTCCAGCTGTTCAAAGCAAATCTACTAGAAGAAGGTTCCTTTGATGCAGCAATTGATGGTTGTGATGGTGTATTTCACACAGCATCTCCTTTCTTCCATGCTATTAATGATCCTCAGGTACATCCTCTTTTTTTTTGGGTTGCTGCTTAATAAATGAAAATATAAATGAAAATAAAAATAAAAATAAAAATATAGAAACAGTTAAATGAGACTGTGTGAATGTAGAGGGAAAGCAAGTATAAAAGAAGGTACTGATTGAGGGAAAAGAAATTTGTCCAAAGTCTAGTACAAGGACTTAGAATAGATTTGTGGATAGCAGGGATATCATCCTGGATATGGACGTGGGTAAGTGGATATAGTATGTTTTAATATGTTTGTTAGTTATATCTAATGGATCTTATAGATGTACAGTTGCACATGGGTAGGTGCATACGGTATGTTTAACATGCTCCATCTAATAGATCTAATAAATGTACAAAGAATCGTACTACTGTCTGAAATACTTGTATAACCTTAACAGATTTGTACTCAGGTGATACTTTTTGAGAAGAGAAAATCAATTATTCTTAATAAGTTCCACAACAAGAAGTAAGCCTTTATTCCACTGTGTTATATTGATTATGTCTTGCCATTGTGGTCAATTGAGACACATGGCCTCATTTATTTTTAAATAACATTTATACTCCCTTTACGCCTAACAAAAAGTCATGTTTTGACAAGGTACAACATTTTATGGGTTTTAAGGTGTACCACCTAAAATAAGCAATTTGTTACCATTTTTTTTCACTTGTTGTACGTTTAACTTATAAATGTGGATGAACAATGGACCACACATGATCCTATTAGTAATGGTATGGAAGGTAAAAAGTAAAAACAAAGAGAATTTCTTTTTGGGGACAACAAAATTATTAGAAAAATGACAATTTTTGAGATGTAGGGACTAATAAGTTCTACATTAAAATTTAAAAAAAAAAAAAAAAAGAAAGGAAAAGAAAACCAAAAGAATGTAAGTAAATTCATAATGATGCAGCAAGTAGATTAAAAAGTAATTACTAATGTTAAGAAATTCATATCCACTACAAATGTATAATCTGTTAGAATTACATGTTAACATGATGAATAAAAGGAATGAACAAATCTGAGCACAATTAACTCTGTTTGGCTATATAAAGTGTCAAAATAGCAAACTTACTATATTCGATTGATTTTCTTTTTCTTTCTTTTTTTAAAAAGAATTCATATCCACTACATTCTTTTGTTTTTATTTGATCAGAAGGTGATTGTGCTTCTTCCCTTGCTTTTTCACTTTCTGATTCCTTGCATCTTCTCATTATCTGCTTCCATATTTAATAAGAATAAATTAAAAAATAAAATAAAAAAATCTCTTGATTGACTGCCAAAAGTCAGCAGAACCTAACTTTTTGGCCATGTAAAACCTTTCAACCTGTCCTGTTGTGTTTACATGGTTATTTGCTCTAAACTGATGAGTCCATGTAGCTTAGATTGGAAATCAAGTAGAAGCTATAGGTAATGATCCTTTAATGTGGGTGCTGATACTAATATATCCATTTGTTGCTGTAAAATATCTAAAGAAGGAGATACTGTGTTTGTTGCTTCAGTTTTGTTGGCAGAGCCTTTTTTTAGTGGGCCAAACACATTGTCAACTTCAAAAGATTTTATTTTTTAACTGGTTTAAGTCTTCATCCGAGAAGACAGTTTTGTCTAGAGAGGCTGGTTTTCTGCTCCGCTTTTTGGTCCTGCTTACTTCTTGGCAATCTTTTGGAAAGTGTCTGATTTGATGAAAAGTGAATGCTTTAAGGTAAACTGAAATAAAACCAAAAAAAAAAAAAAATTTACTTTCACAGCTGGAATAAATAGATCTTAATCTTATAAACTTGACAAGGTGTTAATTTTTCTGTACCTGGAAATCATTGTGGAGGTATTTTGACAGGCTGAATTGATTGATCCTGCTGTAAAAGGGACTCTTAACGTTCTTGAATCATGTGCAAAATCACCTTCAGTGAAAAGAGTGGTTTTGACATCATCTATTGCTGCTGTAAGCTACAATGGCAAGCCTCGTACTCCTGATGTGATAGTTGATGAGACCTGGTGGAGTAGTCCCGATCTATGCAGAGAAACAGAGGTGTGTGACTTTTTCAATCTGGCCTTATGAGTCCTAAATTTTCTTTTTTATATCAAAAAAAATCTTTATCTAATGTGAAACTGATATATATACATACATACATATATATATATATACATACATATATATATATATACATACATATATATATATCCTTCATTGCGTTGTTGGAGCCTTAATGGCTTCACACAATTGTATACGCTGCACATATCCATTATTCTCATTTTCCATGTGGAATTGGCAGAAAGGTTTTTTCATTTCATAATGCTTTTATCAGAGATGCTTTAGTTTAGACAGTTGCATTTGCATATGTACCTTCTATGTTATCTTTTGGCTACCACCATTTTGTTTTATGTACAATACTTCAGATGCATTATTTATGAAGATTGGGAGTCAAAACACAGAAAACACATTGTTTTTTGTGTTCCACTGTCTTGCACTTCTCCTCTCTAGTTTTGACATTGTATGTATCTCTTACATCTCTCAGCAACTAGGAAATTCATATTCACTTCTTTTCCTATGTAAATGATGTTATACTTTCATTTCTGTGCTTCTACAGATGTGGTATGTCCTCTCCAAAACATTGGCTGAGGATGCTGCGTGGAAGTTTGTAAAAGAGAAAGGCATAGACCTGGTTACAATTAATCCAGCTATGGTGATTGGTCCTCTTTTACAGCCAACACTCAACACAAGTGCTTCTGCAGTTTTGAACTTAGTGAATGGTATTGTAGCATTTTAGAAAACGCAGAGTCAACCAAAATTTAGATATATATTTATCCTGTTTGTTCCAGAAAAGCTAGAATATGAGCTGTAGCTACATCTCTAACATCAACCCAGACTCCTGTGATTGCTTGAGTTTGATTTTGGAGATACTCTAAAAATTTACCCAAAGCTACCAACAAACAGATTACCGAATTTAGAACACTAGGATGATTTTAATTCTGATAGAACTTGTATGATTCTAATTCAACGAGTGAAAAGTTCCATTAGGAAATAGAACCCTAAATGACATTTGGCATAAACCATTGAAATAGAACTGCTATCTTCCTTGTGATTTGGCCAGCAGGTGTCTAAAAGTAATAGTATCATAATTTAGTGATATGCTCAGCAGTTTTTCTTGTTTGCTTCAGTTGCTTCTGTACTAGTATAATTTTGGGGGAGTCTGACCATGGTTTGTGCCTGTGCTTTACCTTGTTAAAAAAAGTTCATGATGCTTTCTTAAATAAAGTATAGAAACCAGGATAGACTAAGGTTTGCTCTGTGTCAAGGTTATCGCCTTTCTGTTCTTTTCTTTTTGAGAAGCATTATTTGTGTGATTAAACTCTGGCGTTGATCTTAACTATGAGACAGCTCATATTCTAAATAATTTACAGTTTTGAATTTACATGTCTCATAGTTAAATAAATTTCATTATAAAGACATGTAAATTATTTCAAATTGCCTTGAATCTCGAAAGGTATCACTTCCTCTCATTGTCTGCTTCTTATTGTTTTCCCCTTCTAATCTAATACAGGTGCAGAAACTTTTCCAAATTTAACATTTGGCTGGGTTGATGTTAGAGATGTGGCTACAGCTCATATTCTAGCTTTTGAAAATCCATCGGCTAATGGAAGATACTGCTTGGTTGAGAGCGTGGCACACCAATCGAAAATTGTGAAGATATTGCATGAGCTTTATCCTTCCATTAAACTTCCTGAAAAGTAAGTCTAACCTCCATAATTTTGATATTACCATTTATGAGAAAAAATTTACTCTTTCAGTGAAGGGCCGGGGTCATTTATGAAGAGGATTCCTTAACATTACTGTTAATAGCATTAAAAGCAAATCTTGAGAGTTCCTATTTGATTGTATAATAATACTCTGGAGTATGAAATTTTAAATGAAAGATTCCTCAAAGATATAGCAAAATTCCGTGGAAACTAGTAACTACTAAATTCCAGTATAGACTCAACCCATAAGCTAAGTTCTTCCCTAAACTCTAGTCCCAATAAAATAAGTTCTTCCCAAGCTATTTCCTTTGCTTGAAGAGGAGAGTTTTTTTTTTTTTTGAGAAGGCATAACCTTTTATGGGTTAACAAGGTACAACACATCAAATAAGATTTGCGTTACTATTTATTTCTTTTCACTTGTGCCATTATTTTTTATTTAAGAATCAATTGTGGACCACATATGAAGGGGAAAAAAATCAAATAGGACCCTTTTCTGAGACAAAAGTTGTTTTGAAACAGTAGTGTCAAATTGAGAATGGAGCCAAATAAAAAGCATTTATAGTATGCAGGATCTAGCTAATGTGACATGGAAGAGTTTCCATGATCTGCAATACCCACTTGTTTGTTGACTAATGGAAAGTAACTTGTATTACTATATCTCTTACTTGATGATCATTTTGGCATTTGTGGGATTTCTAAAGGAAATGAAAATCAAGTTTTTCCATTGAAGTCATAAACAATAGCTAGTTTATCTCATTGAATATTAACACCTTGTTAGGCTCACACATATTTTCCCATTGAATATGAAAAGGCTTCTAGAATATCATCGATAATGTGTAAGTTGCAAATTTTTAGTACATATATCCTGTTACCACTCTGAGGTTGAATCTTGAAATTGGAGGCATTAGAAGTGATGACGGAGAAATGGTTTGTCTTGTTCATCTGCTTAGTGATTGTGGGTTACAAGTTATTATTTTGGGACGTTTTTCACTTGTTCCATAAGATGGTGCAGGCTATAGTTTCCAAGGACATTATTGGAAAGTATTGGCACTATCTAATGTAAATTACACCAACTCTGAACTTTTAAGTTGATCCCTTAGCCAAAAAAAAGATAGCAATAATGTAGAACCCTCAGAAAGGAATTAAAAGTTAGCGCCTGCTTTGAAATTGAGTTAAAGATTAGGGTGGATGTTTGAAGAGTGCCAATCTTAAAGGGTGTGAATTGGGAGTTTGTCTATTCAGTTCTTTTGTTGATATTTTATTAGTTGCTATTTTCCTCATGAAAGACAGTAAAGGAGGCCAGAAGTATGACGCCTGTAAATCTGCCTTTTCGTGTAGGTGTGCTGATGACAAGCCATTTGTGCCGGAGTACCAGATATCCAAAGAAAAGGCGAAAACCTTGGGCATTGAGTTCACTCCCCTGAAAAAAAGCCTTAAGGATACAGTTGAAAGCCTGAAGGAGAAGAACTTTTTGAGCTCTTCCTCGGCATTGTGATGATGTTACAAGAAAATAAAAGGATATCTGCTTCTTGTCATTGCTTCATTGTCAAATGTAGCATAAACTCTTTTATGTACTAAGCTTTCTCTACTGCGGAATAAATGTATTTGCTACCAACTATTTGGTAAACTAAAGTCTGAAGTATTACTTCCAAGGTGTAATGTTGTCGTACATTACCTTTATCTACTGAAGTGTTGTGGTTTCTATGCGTTTTGTTCTTTTTTGTGGTGGGCGGCTCAAATCTAATCGCTCCGACTACTCAATTTCCAGGTAGGTTGTGCAGCCACGGTAGTTACTCAATGCCGACCTCCTTTCTCAATTTCCAGGTAGGTTGTGCAGCCACGGTAGTTACTCAATGCCGACCTCCTTTCGTTGCCATTGTCGTGCTGTTTCTTAGGTACAGTACAGTAGCATTATTAGCTTAGCCTTTGATGAGCTCTATACGCTCTATTCTTCAAGTTCAAGTTTTGAAAACTTGCAACAACTTAGGTAGAAATGACAATAATATTTTGGATGCTCGTTGGGGCTTGCATTTTGAGTAACCAACAACAAACCAGGAAAGACGTCTATTTTGGATCCTTTTTCTCGTGTGATCTAGAGCTTCACAAAACCAAGCCAATTGCTAACTTTTGAATTTCATTCTCTCCATCCAAACCTCAAAATCAAGTCCCAATTATGCGATGGTGTGCAATTGCCCAAAATTATCTCAAATTTTGGGTCATGCTTTTGGGTGTTAGTAGAGAACGACTACACGTGCTCTCATCTTGTCGTTGGAAGAGTATAAACGGAAAAATCTTCGCTTACCTTCTGGGTTAGTGACCCTGTGTACATGTAACAAACACACAAGTAATAAATAAATAAAATAATATTAATTAATAAAGGTTTCCCATGTCCATCAACTTAATTGGCTGTTTTCAAAAAAAAATATATATTACACGGATAGATATTTACTATCTCCACATTAAATATAATTAGGAGCCTACTATTCTTCTCTTTTTTATTTATTTCTTGTCCCTCCATCTTCTGTCTTTCCTCTCTCTTCCGATTTTTCTTCGGTTCAAAGTTCAAACATCAAGCGTCACTGCAAACTCCATTTTTACTTGATAAGTTGATAACTTGACATGGGCTCAATTTTTTTTTTCTTGAGTAAAATATGCTCCCACGTCTTTCTTTCCTTTTTTTATTTTTTATCCTTCGGTAAATAATGTATTACTCTTTTCTTTTACAACAAAATTATATAATATGTTGCAATACAAAAAAAATATATATATTTATCTACATTTAAAAAATATATATTAAAATAGGTTATTGTGATTATATTAAAATCACATAGAACTAAAGAATAAAAAGATTTTACACTAAATTCCTTTTTCTTTTCTTTTTTTTAAACGTTTTTTAACCTTTTTTATTTTCCCTTTTTAATATACCTTCTTTTTTACTCATGAATTTTTTACTTTTCTTCATAAACGTTTTGAGAATTAAACTTATATTCTTTAAATAAAAATTTAATTTTAGAAACACTTACACTTTTGAACCTAAATGTGATACTTTTGCATATTAACCACTTACTTTTTGACATAAAAACTTTATTATGAAATAGCACTTATACTCTATAACAAAAAGTGATACATTTGTGGTTTAAACATGTACTTTTTAAAATAAAAATGTTTACTTTAAAAGTAGTACTTATAGTTTCAAACCTAAAAGTAATTTTTTGCGAATTAAACACTTTATTATACAAAGTAACACTTGTGATAATTGTCAAAATTGAGAGTGTTACTTTTAAACCTAAAAGCGATATTAAAAAAATTTAGATTTATTATACAAATTAACACTTATATGTTATACTTGTCAAGTTTGAGAGTTTTACTCTTTAACCAAAATTTATTATACAAAGTAGTACTACTGATACTTGTTAAGTTTTAGACTGTTAACTTTACAAAAGCGATACTACAAAACGAAAATTCATATACAAAGTAACGCTTGTGATATTTTTAAAATTTGAGGGTATTACTTTTAAACTGAAAAATGATACAAAAAAAGTCCAAAATTTATTATACAAAGTAGTACTACTGATACTTGTCAAGTTTTAGACGGTTAACTTTAGAAAAAGAGATACTAAAAAACAAAAATTTATATACAAAGTAACACTTGTAATATTTGTAAAATTTGAGGGTATTACTTTTAAACTAAAAAATGATTAAAAAAAAAAGGATTTATTATTCAAAGTGATACTTTCGGACATAACGTTATGCTTTCGAACGTAAAAGTGATCACTGTTGAAAATTAAACTTATACTTTCGGACATAAAAGTGATACTTGTTGAGAACTAGAGTTATTTCAGTGGACACTAAAGTAATACTTGTTGAGAATTTAACTTATATTTTCAAATCAAGAATATTTTTGGTAGTAACACTTATACTTTCAGACTTAAAAGTGATACTTATAAAAAATTATTTAAAGAATTAGGGGGAAAATGTACAAGGAAAAATAAAATAAAACTATACGTTTAAACATAAAATGTTACTTTCGAAATAAAATTTTGTGTAAAAAAAATAAAAATAGTAGAGTAAGAAAATAATAATTTGGAGGCTTTAAGACGAGATTGATATAAATAATGTTTGATTGGTTAAAATGCCCCATTGCCACCGCGGAAGTTGGTCAAACAGATTGAAGAAGCTCCAAAGTGGAATCCCCATCCATCATCAAATTTTGAATTTTTCGCTTTGAGAATTATACAATCACTTTGTGTATCTGAACGCATAGTTGTTAGTATGGTTAGTTGCGCAAAACACAAGGGTTTTGCGAAAGTATAGGATGACTCCCTTATAATTTAAAAACTTACGCAAAATCCCCTTATGCTTTTCAAAATACTATAAAGTTGACAGATTTCGTTATGACTAACGGTCAAATCCAAAAAGTCAACTATTTTACTTATTTTGTAGTAAAATGACAAATTTACTCTTACTAACAAAATAAGGCCTTTTGGCTTTTTCTTAATTTTCTCTTTCTTATTTTCAGTTAATTAAGGCCAATTTACTTTATATATTATTATTACTGTTAATTATTTCTTGATTTCCATATTTTATTTCTTTCCTTTTTAAAAATTTCTTTCTAAAAAAAAAATCATAATTATTATTTTCCTTTTCTTGCAAAAATCATGATGTTATAATATCAAAATTACTTTTCATTTTTAACAAATCATAATCTTTTATACCTTAATTACTACTCTCCTTTTTAATTTGTTTTATTAATTTCCTTAGTTAAAACAACCTCCATCACCTTCATGACTCCCCCGCCACCATCACCCTTCATCAACCTTCATCCCCACGACCACCCTTCATCAACCTTCATCCCCCTTCATCCCAGCACAATCAATCCACAAACACCATAAACGGCCACCCACCAGATTCACAATTAATCCACAAACACCATAAACGGCCACCCCACCAGATTCACAATTAATCCCACCAGATTCACAATTAATCCCACCAGATTCACAATTAATCCACAAACACCATCAACGGCCACCCCACCAGATTCACAATTAATCCACGAACACCAAAAAATGAATCACATCAACAACGATTCAATCCCGAAAACAATAAACAACTAAACGGGAAACGATTCAATCCAAAAAACAACTAAGGGGAAACACAATTCAATCCAAAAAACAAAAAACAACTATAACAGGAAACGATTCAATTTAGAAAACAACTAAGGGAAACAATTCAGCCCAAAAGGTTTCTCTCAACTATTACCCACTTTTCTCTCTCACCGCCATCTGAGAAAAGTGGTAATATTTTAGAGAATTTTAGATTCGGCCAGAGATTTAGGGAGGAGCAGAAGAGACAGCAGCGCTCGTTGGGAGGAGCCGCAGAAGAGACATCAGCGCTCGACAAGGAATCCACCGACGGACGAACTCAAAAATGGAATCGCACACTCACACGCCCGAGTTCATATATTCTCTCACCGCTCCCAATCGGACTCAAGAATAGCACCGACGAGCACCATACAGGCTACGGCGAATCGACCCAGATCTGTAACCATCGCGCCGACCATTGAAATTTGTTGTCGATGGATGCGGCAGCGGCGGAGGCGAGAGATGATGGAGGCGGTGAGAGAGAGAGGTGAGGATGGAGGCGGCAGCGGTAGTGAGAGTCGAGACACAGAGAGAGGTGAGGAAGAGAGAAAGAGAGAGGATACTGTTAAGGGTTTTAGCATAGGAAGCGTTAAGAAGTTAAAAAATAATAATAATAAAATAAAATAAGAAAATAATAAAATTACAAACTTACCCATGTGACCGTTAGTCATAACGGAATCCATCTACTTCACAGCATTTTAGAAAGCACATGGGAGTTTTGCGTAGCTTTTTAAACCATGGGGTCATCTTATACTTTAGCAAATTATAAGGGGGTTTTGCGTAAATAACCCTTGTTAGTATTGATATGCTATACGTATCGTGTATTAAAAACATATCAGGATCCTCTGTTACACTTTTCTGTTACAGATCTTAATAATTCATCGTAATTATTATTTTTTATTTTAATTTTTTTACCAATGATATTCATCGGCATTATAATAAATTTTTGACTAAAGGTTCACCCATTTTAGTATAGGGTATATTTATTTTAATTTATTGGGATTAAAAAATAAAAAAAATACCATAAAATTATATTAAAATTCTAGATTTATGTAAAAAATAAAATAATTTTTATTACAATTAGGTAGAATGCCAATGAATATCATTGGTAAAAAAAAAAATTAAACAAAAAATAATAATTAGCAACAGGAAAATGTAATAGAGGATCCTGAGCCATAAAAAACAAGTAATTTCGATACGGCTCGTACGAGCGTATCGCAATGGGTTGTGAATCGTATAAAATTTTCTAATTTTGTACGAGTCGATATAATTTTTAGTATCGTACGACTCGTACATTTTTTCCCTCCCGTTAAATTTTCAAAGTTTTCTAAATATTTCGAGTCAGGCTTAAAAATTAAGCTCGTGCTCGTCTAAAGCTCTAGATCGGCTCAAGCTCGGATGGCTAAAGAGTAGGTGGGACATGAGCAATTGAGCATACACATCCCAATATAGCCATTTGGCTTATGCAGGCTTTCAGCAGCTCAGCCCTCTTTTATAAAAGTTCAAGCACTTCAATCATTCATGTTTATTCGACGCGGGGCAAATGCTTTCTCAGCCTTGCCCCTACCCTTTTCGAACTTATAGATTTATTTAGCTCAGATTAAACATGCATATGCTAGACTAGCTTAGTGGTTAGTGTTTGCTCTTCTTACTTAGGGATTGTGTGTTTGATTCTTGTTGCTTACATTTATTCTTTCTTTTATTTTATTTTTAATCTATTAATAATTGTTTTCCTTTTTCTCTTGCTAAATTCCTTTGTTTTTAATTGATCATTCTTTTTTTTTTTCTTTTACCATTTATTACAGAAAACAATCAATTATAATTTTTATACTTACGTATGTATAACAAAAAAATATATAATTATGACATTTTTTTATATATTCAATATCTATAAAATTTACATTATATTATTATATATAAACGTATCTTACGATACAATACATGATACGATACGCGTATCGTGAAACAGCATTTCCGATACACGAACGTATCACGATTCAATATAGTGTGAACGTGTGTCGATCGAAAAAGAAAACGCGCTATGATATTTTGGTATCACAACAAATTTACTAGCTGATTTTAATATGTTTATAGTTTTTGCTCTTTTCCTGAGTATTAATGTGTATTGAAAGTTGCACTACATATGAATTTGGGTAAACCAATATTTACTATCTAAGATTAGCATTGGTAATTGTGTTTAGTGGTTTTCTTTGTTGGACATTTTTTCTGCTGTGGCATATGACATGTACATCCACATATAATAGGGTCGGTGACCTTGAGAGTAAGTGTAGCACTTCCCAGTATAAACACACCATTTAAAGGATCAACTTACAATTTAGGAAATCAAGCCATTTTTAGACAATGTATTTAAACGTCTCCCACATGAATACCCACCTTCTCTCCCAAGCCCTTACCGTATTATGCTAGTTGATGTGACGCAAAAAAATTAGCCTTCAGGAAGTGCTTCTCACGGCCCAGCAAAGCTTCTCGAATGGCAAGGCCCAATCTGGATAAAACTTTACTGTGAGGGAAAATGAACAAGCCGATAGCCGATCTGGGCAGCCTGAGTCAACAAGGATGGTGGAGAGGAAAGACTCTACTGTTCCGGTGATAACTGAGGAATGATCAAGAGAAAAGCAGGGCTTTCCCCCCTGTATAGGCTCCGACGGTCAAGTTAGAAGAGTTGGAGAAGATAAACAGTAAAGAGAATTGCTCAAAAATGGTAAAAGGCGAGTACCTCACTAAGTCTGAAGACTTAGTATATATACCTCCAAGTTGAAATGTGTCCGTTGAACCTTCATGATTGACCTGTTCACCTGCTCCTTCTGTTTAGCGTGGCGTGGACGCTACTGTCTTGACCGGATTTCATGGATTTCATCCTCTCTTAGAAGATCTGGAAATCTCTGCGTGTAATAGAAAAGACATACCAAATCTATGACAAATTTCACCTACTGTGTCAGTAAAATAGCGTAGTCCGGTCTTACTATCTTAGCTCGGTTAGGCCAATTATCATGATAGAGACGCGAGGAACTAATCAAGACATACTAAAGTATAAGGTCCGACCTATCCTTTTACGAGATATACTGTCCGGCTCGGTTTTATGGTTATGACCGACCTAAGTTGGTAACAAAAATACTTCTAGGCCTGGCTTGGACGATCTTTCCGACCTGAGCATGGTTCTGGGCTCTATATACGTCTTTTTATCCTTCACTATTTATCTTTGTTTTAATCCATTGGGCTAGGCCCAAGGGAGATTCAATTTTATGTACACCAACAAGTCCCCCCAGTATTAGATTTTACTGATCTAAAACTTAATACTCTATATTTTTTCGAGCTAAAACTTTGCCTGAAGTATTTATCATGCATTCCCCGCTATTAGCCTGATCCAATTTTTCGAGCTAAAGTGTGATATTTACTACGTTTTACTAAGCCAAAAACGTGACCAAGGCATTAATCAAGTGTCCATACAACCTATGTTCAGATACTCTTTTAAAGTTTCTCTTCTGACCTATAAATCATCGAATATGACAAAAAATGCGGGACATGACTAAGAAGTCCGATCTAAGGAGAATATCGTGTCAGCTGATGCATAGATAATAATTGCAGTACTGACCTAAAGAATTTGAACAGTTTATTGGATAAATCAATAAATGCAGCAATAAAGATGTACCTTTGCGTTATACGAAATCCGGCTTTTGAAGAGTCGGGACGTGACAGGACACATCTTCACGACTATTAAGGCAACCGGTACGACTTCCCATATTTTTACTACCCTCGAGGTGGCATTAAAGGCTGCAACGATTGGCTTGCCTGTGTCCATTCGATCTCCCCGAGGCTTCCCTATAAAAGCCGTAGAAGTTGGCATTCGGCATCATTGCGCTATTTGCATCCTGAAGAGAGAAAAGAGAAATTTTTGCTCTGCTTCCTTCCGCCGAAGTGGTCGTGCCTTGCCGAAGTCCGTCGGTGTCGTCCTCCTGCTCCGCTGTTTTTGTCCGCGCCGTTGCTTCGCCGTCGCCGCTGTTCCATCACCGCGACTCTTACCTTCGTTCGATCGACTGTAATGGCTTCCGAAAGAAGTTCCGGCACCGGAGCCTCTCGCCAAAACCCATCTCAGGTCAGTCCGTTCTTCCCCTTTCTTTTTACGAATGAACTGCTAATTTAGCTTTAAATTTCTGGCATGTTCGAAGCATGAACCCTTCGTAGGATCTGTTATCTGGATTTATGCATGATTCTGGCACCTTTTTACTGCTTTCTGTAGATACGGCCACCTTGTATGATTTTCAGCCTGAAGAGATAGCTTCCGAGCTTACTAGGGTAGAACTAGAAACCCTAAAATCGACCCACTTCCTAGACCCATATGTCTGAACCCGTCTGCCCACACCCGAGGAAAGGATAACTAGCACTTCTGGGGATTGGGTCGGTGTATACGAACATCATGTAAAATTCGGGCTAAGGTTTCCGGCCCCGGATTTTTTGAACGAGCTATGCGATTACCTATACATCGGGCTGAGCCAATTAGTACCTAACGCCCTTAGGTTTTTGGTGGGGTTTATGGTTGTTTGCTTCGGGGCTAGGATCCGACCCACCGTAGATTTGTTCCTCCAATTTTACACCGTCTGCCAGTATCCTTATGGGTAGGGGTGGGTGTCGTTCCAAAAACGTAGAAATGGGCCCATACTTATAACCGACTCTCCCGATACTAACAAACATTGGAGGGCGAGGTACTTTATGGTAAAGGCCGACGAAGCAAATCTCCCTTGCCGTTGGTCACAGTTTATAGTGCCGGCGGATCAAACTCGAGATAAGTCCAACCCCGTAGTGCAGTCGGACTATAAGGCATTAAGGTCCTTCACCAGCTCGGAAAAATACTCGGTTAAGTACCCTTCAGAGGGTTTTCTGGTCTGGGCTGGGCTGAGCCAAGCCCCCGATGTAGAGGAACAATGTAAATACCTGTCTCTGACCTTTTATTTATCGTCTCCTCACCCTTCCTAGATTGGTGATTCTGATCTTTGTATGTTGTTTGTTTTCAGGTGGTTTCGCCCGGTAGAAGAAGTCCAACAAGCCAGCATCGGCTTCTGGGTCTTCGAAGAGACCGGCCGAGATCGACCTTACAGAGGAAGTTGAGGTCGCCGATCCTCCCAGCTCGGCATTAGTACCTCGAGCTACAAAGAAAAGCAGGCCGACCCCTGCGGAGGTTCAGGCGGCCAAAGCCGCTAAGGCTCCACAATTGCTGACGGGCTCCATCCTGCCGAGCCCAGATGAGTTGCTGGGACCCGTGGACCCTTTGTCTCAGGAAAGGGTAATATTGCTGAAGGAGCCAAGGGAGAGACCGGGCTCCCTAGCCCGGCCTATGCACCAGATCCATTTGGCGGAGCCTTTGGCCGAGGATGTTAGGCCATATGCGGAGTTGGTGTCAGAATCCCATAGCTCCCTTGTGGAGATCGTGGAGATGAGTGGCCAGATGAGGAAGACCCTCGAACAGCTGGCACAACAAGAGGCCTTTCTGGCTTCTCACATAAAAAGGGTAAGCTTCAAGACTCATAGTTAGTTATTTGAGAATAAATGATTACCTCGCGGTACTTTTATAGTACCCTTAATCGGTTTTTGCAGGTCGGCGTGAATTACGCAGCTACGGCCAAGAGGACGATAGCTTTGGACATTTTGGCCCAAAGCCACGAGCAAGAGAGGTCGAAGAAGCCGGCCTAGGCAATCGAGGATCTGGAGATGAAGCTGGGGGTCGAGTCTAGCAAAGTAACGAAGCTCGAGGCCACCAACACTGAGCTCTATTTAGAAAACCAAGAGCTCAGTACGAAGGCCAGTCGGCTGGAGACGAAGAATCAGGGCTTAGAGACTGAAGTGGCCGCCTTGAAGAAAGAGAAGGCCGCCCTGGAGAAAGAGAAGGCTGCTTTGCTGAAGGCTGTGGCGGAAAAGGCGAAGAAGTCTGCCGCACTGCTCAGCCCGGCAGAAGTTGAAGCGGCGCGCCAGGCTGCTTTAATCTCTTTTAAGGAGGGGCCCCTGCTGGACCTGATGAACCGGCGCTTCTTAGAGCTGATCCAGTGCGGGTATACCCTGTGCTGGGACGAGCTAAAAGGTTCCAGGTCGGTAGAAGACGTTCCTACGGATTCCATGGCCCAGACTTCTTTGCTTCCTCAGGGTCGTGATCCTTTTGATCTGGTAGAGGAGATTAAGCAGGAATGCCAAGCTAATGGCGTCCCTTTACGGGAGAATGTAGAAGAAGATCCTGAGGCCGACCCCCAGGAGGCAGCAGATGAAGCGACCTCTCAAGCTCCTCATTCCTAGCTTTTCTTTGTATTTTTCTTTTTGAAGAATTTTTGTGATTTTGGATCGGCTTTGTACCTGGGCTCGTTTATTGAATAAATACCTTCTTTTTTCTTCTTTCGTCATCTTAATTTGATACTTTTTCTGACTTTAACTCTAACTGCTTCATAGATAATATTTTCTTAAATGTGCTGCGTTCCAAGCCCGCGGAATCAGCTGTCCTTGCAAGTCTTCCAAAACATAACTTCCAGTAAGTCGGGCTTCGATGACCCGGTAAGGCCCTTCCCAATTAGATACTAACTTGCCCTGTTCTTGCGGTTTGCTGATAGCTCGGTTCCGTAAAACCAAGTCTCCCGGTACAAAGGCCCGATGTTTGACCCTAGCGTCATAGTGTTGTCGAACTAAGTTTTTGTAATTTAGTTGGTGTACATAGGCAGTGTCCCGAGCTTCTTCCATCAGGTCCAAGCTAAGCTCCAAGTTTTTTTGATTCATGTCCCTTTCGAAGTGCATGACTCGGGGGGCACCACTTTGTATTTCTGGGGGGATAACATCATTGACCCCAAAGGCTAGCTCGAAAGGGGTCTTCCCTGTAGCCGATTTGGGCATAGTTCGGTGGCACCATAGTACATGAGGCAGATGTTCTACCCAATTCTTGCCTTTATCTTCTAACCTGGCTTTTAGCCCGTGCAACAAAGTTCGGTTTGTGAGTTCCACTTGCCTATTTGCCGGAGGATGAGCTACAGATGCGAAACGTTGGGTGATACCGAGCTTTGAACACAAGGCTGTGAACTCCTTGGACTCGAACTGGGTCCCATTGTCTGAGATAACCGAGTTGGGTACGCCGAACCGACAGATGACTTGTCTCCAAAGAAACCGAGCTACAGCTCGCCCGGTAATGTTTGTCAATACCTCGGCTTCCACCCATTTTGTGAAATAGTCTATGGCTACAACAAGATAATGACAAGAACCGATCTTAGGAAACGGCCCCATGAGATCTATCCCCCATTCCGCGAAAGGCCAAGGGGCAATTATCCCCGTAAAGCTGGAGGGCGGCAACCTGTGAATTGTCGCATTGTGTTGGCAACTGGGATACCTTTGAACATATTCTACTACTTCCTGGAATAATCGGGGCCAATAAAAACCAGCCCCAATTATTTTCTTGGCTAAATTTCGAGCCCCAATGTGAGACCCGTAGTCTCCTTGATGTACTTCCTTCAGCACGGCTTCTGCTTCTCCCGAACCCAAGCACTTTAGTAAGGGCATCAAGAAACCCTTTTTATACAGATCCTCCCTGATTATTTGATAGTGTTCAGCCTTCCTCCGTATTCGTTGTGCTTCCTTTCATGAATCTGGTAAAGTACCATTTTGTAAGTATTGCCATAGAGGAAATCTCCAATCCTGGCCTTCACTTATTGACAAGATTGCTGGTTCGGCTGTACTTTTGGTCTGTACTTCTTCTACTAGAACGCTTTTAGTCAGATGAGAGAAAACTAAAGAAGTCAATTTGGACAAGGCATCTGCATTTGTGTTTTTACTTCGTGGGACCCGCTCTATAGTCCATTTTGGAAAAATTTTTAGCTGTTGCTGCACCAGTGCTAAATATTCCTCTATTTGTCGATCTTTAGCCTTATACTCCCCCAAAATTTGTTTAACTACAAGTTGGGAGTCTGAACAAATTTTTAGATTTCCGACCCCGAGTTTCCTAGCTAACTTTAGACCGGCTATCATGGCTTCGTACTCTGCTTCATTATTTGTGGCCGTAAAGCAGAATCGTAAAGCGTAAGTGTGGACCTCCCCTATAGGGCTGGTGAGGATGATCCCCGCACCCGATCCGGACTGGCTAGAGGCACCATCTACATAGAGCATCCATGAATCGTCACCTTTTGCCATGGTTAAAAGAAGATCGGTTTCTTGTGCCGAGCCAGGAATGCCTTCTTGGTTGTCTGGTACTCCCTCAGCTATGAAATCTGCTAATACTTGCCCTTTAACAGCGGTGCGAGGGGCAAAGGTGATGTCATACTCCCCCAATTCGATGGCCCATTTGGTGAGACGACCAGAAACTCCTGCTTTTTGTAGGACGGCTTTGAGAGGTGCGTCGGTATAAACGGTGACTCTGTGTAAGTTGAAATAAGGCCAAAGACATCGTGTGGAGTGAACTAGAGCCAAGACTAGCTTTTCCAGGCTAGAATAGTTTTTCTCTGCTGCCTGCAAAACTTTGCTAACAAAATAGATGGGTCTTTGGACCCGGTTATCTTCTCGAAGCAAAACCGAGCTAATTACGGATTCAGTGGTAGCTATATACATATATAATTATTCTCCGGGAATAGGCATGGTTAAAGATGGCAAAGAAGCTAAATACGTTTTTAGTTGTTCAAAAGCAGTTTGGCATTCCGAAGTCTATACAAATTTATCTGTTTTCTTTAAAATGCTAAAAAATGGTAAGGCTCGCTCTGCCGACCGAGCTAAAAACCGATTCAACGCTGCTAGTCTACCCGTTAATTGTTGTACTTCACGAATTGATCTAGGTGGATGCATTTGCAGGACAGCTTCTACTTTCTTTGGATTAATCGAGATACCCCCCTCAGAAACCATGTAACCTAAGAACTTCCCCGAAGTAGCCCCAAAGACACATTTTTTTGGATTTAGCCTTAATTAATATTGGACAAGAGATTCAAGTGTTTCACGTAAATCAAGTAAATAGGCAGACTCATCCTTACTTTTAACAAGCAAATCATCAATATATGCCTCCATGTTCCGACCTAACTGGTTTTTAAAAATTTTGTTTATTAAGCGCTGAAAAGTAGCTCCGGCATTCTTCAAACCGAACGGCATAGTAATAAAGCAATAAGTACCTTTATCCGTGATGAAAGATGTTTTTTCCTCGTCTTCTTTAGCCATGAAGATCTGGTGGTAGCCCTTGTAAGCATCCAAGAAGTTAAGGAAATGAAATCCAGTTATGGCATCGACCAGAACGTCAATCAATGGTAAGGGGAACCAGTCTTTGGGGCAGGCTTTGTTTAGGTCGGTAAAATCTATGCACATACGCCACGAACCATCGGGCTTGGGAACCAACACAGGGTTAGCTAGCCATTCAGGATAATCTACTTCTTGAATGATACGTACCTCCAATAAGGCGTTAACTTCGATCTCCACACATTTGCTGCGTTCTCCTCCAAGGTTACTCTTTCGTTGACGAACCGGCCTTGTTTGGATCGGCAGCCAGGGGGATGATCTTCACCTCAGCCCCTACTTCGATGGACCGGTCTGAGCTACCTGTCAGGTCGGTGATGTCAATGGGATGAGTAATATTTCCCGGGGGGGTAGGCGGCGAAGCTCGGGGCGCGGAGGTCGGAAGGACTGCAGAGGCGACTTTTGATTTTCGATCCATTGGTGTCAGTTCCCTTAAGGAAGCCGTGTAACATTGTTTAGCCTGTATGACATCACAACGAAGAGTAGCTACCCCACCCATGGTGGGGAATTTCAAAAGCATATGCATGGTAGAAGCAATGGCCTGGAACTGATTTAATCCAGGTATACATTATACGGTGATGGTTCATCAATAACCACGAAGTCTATGGTTTCTGTACGTTTTAGCTGCCCAGCTATTAACGTGACCAGAATGCTCAACTGTCCTACAGGGATAACATGGTAGTTGCCAAAGCCAATCAATGGTGTACGTACTGAATTTAACTGTGTCTTATGTAACTGACATCCGGCCAATGCTTTGGTTGTAATTATATTACTAGAACTACCTGTATCTAGCAATGTCCTACGTACTTGATAATTGGAAATATAACAATCGATCACTAGTGGATCGTCACAATTGTAATGCAAGAAAATATCACTGTCATCAAAAGTAATTACTGGTACCATGGCTTCCGCTTTACGCTTACCCAAAATGTTGTTCCTTTGCCGATATACCTGTTTTCTTTGGTGATTAGAGTCGCCCTGGGTCGGTCCTCCAGCTATGGTGTTTACGACCCCAGCTATGGTTAGGTCGGCTCCAGCGTTTGGGGCTCGGGGGTCGGGTTGGGAATATTCTCGGGCAAAATGGCCGGGCTCTCCACACCGGTAGCATCCGGCAGGTCGCTCCCGGGCTGCTGAAGCCGTGGGTTTGGGCAATGGTGCGACTTGTGTATATTGGGGCAATTTTCCAGCTTAAATAAGTTTTGCTATCTCTGCAGCTAAATTTATACATTCATTAGTATTGTGACCAATATGTTTATGGTAGTTACAATACTTGCCAGGATTGAGCCGATCTGTGGGACCCATCATGGGGCGGGCTGGGGGTAGCAACCCTTTGAAATCCCAATTATCAATAGCAACCTAAGATGAACCTAAGAGGGGGAGGGGGTGAATTAGGTTCTTGACACTTTTAAAAATATTTCTTCTACAAAGAAGAACAACTTTGAAAAACCATTTTCAAAGCAAGTGTAAAAACAAAGTTTACAAATTAAGTGAGGTGTGTGATTAGTGTTTTGCAAATCATAAAAGCAATTAAACAAACAAAGCAAGAACACACCAAATTTATAGTGGTTCGGATTCCCCTTGAATCCTAATCCACTTTACAAGTTCTATAACTTGTTTCCCTGTCTATGAAACACTTAAGGGAGTGTTCCAATCCCTACCAAAACACTTAAAGGAGTGTTCCAATCCTTACACGTGCCTAATGGCTAACAATGAATCTTTTGCCCCCGTAGCCTTCTCTAGCTCTTAGGGTCTTACTCAAGACTTCAATGTCTCACCAAAGGACTTTTCCCAATGCCTAATTCCCTCTAGACTAGGACTTTACAATTGCCCTAACTCAACCCCTTGAGTTGGGTCTCTCCTTTCTACTTGCTCCCCCTTTCTTCTTGCTTAACTCCTTCCTCAAGAGTTTGGACTTATCCTCACATACAATGTGCCTACAACACTACACAAGTGTCTAGGACTTTCTCTAAGTTTTTACAAGGATGAAATACTCCAGAAATGGAGTTTACACCAACCTATGACAAATGGGCGCAAAGGCCTCTTTCACTTTGAAATAATCTTTTTAGAACTTTTTAACACTTGAGATTGAGCATAAAATGGATGGGGAGTGGTTACACAAGTGTTCTTGAAGTGGGGGTATTTATAGGAGAAGAGAGCTCTTGAATTGGATGAAAATCGGGTGGAAAATGGGCAAACCCGAAGCTCCAGTGTTTTTAGCGATAGTCGTGATTGTCGCTGAAAAAGCGTCGCATGCGCGCAGGTGGCTGTCAGTCTGGAGCATGGCTAGCGACAGTTTCTGATGTCGCTGAAAAAGCGTCGCATGCGCGCAGGTGGCTGTCAGTCTAGAGCATGCCTAGCGACAGTTTCTGCTGTTGCTGAAAAAGCGTCACGTGTGGCTGTCAGCCTTATGTCGGCCAAATTTGACATCTTTTTCATTTGCTTCCCGTTTCTTCATTTTAGCTCCGTTTTCTTCGCCGTTTTTTGCGTTAGTTCACCCGTGAACTCTTCTTTTCATTTGTTGACATGGAAATACAGCAGGTCCCACCTAGGGATGCGTTCGGTCGTATTTTTCTTATTTCTTCATTTGCTTGCCGTTTCTTCGTTTTAGCTCATTTTTCATTGCCGTTTTTTGCGTCGGTTCTTCAGTAAACATTTCTCTACATTTTCTCACTTAGAAATAAAACCGTTAAATTAATTCTCATATTTGTTAACTCAGCAATCGAAATAAGGATTAAGACCAACCGGGTCTAACACCCTTGATGCTGGATGGCCGCGTATATGTCGGCTCGGGGGACGGAGAAAGGCTCGGCCACCTGCACAGCGTTCACACTTACCCCGGTCTTCGGGATATGGTTAGTAGTATTCACAAAGTTTAGCTTCTTATTTCCTCCCGGGGGAGGAATCGGGGAAGAAGCTTTCCTCTTACCGTATAAGTCGGAACAACCTCTCTCCCGTTCCTGTTTTATAGCTGCAGCATCCTCAACAACAGCAAAGTTAACAGCAGTAACCATCATTTCAAAATAGGAGTGCGGGGGTCGGATGGCCAGTTCGGTAGCTAAAGGTCCTGACCGTAACCCGTTAATAAATGACCCCGTTATTATCCTATCATCTTTTTCATGGCATTGCCTAGATTCTACGTTAAACCGATCTATGTAGGCCTATAGTCCCTCTCCCATTCTTTGAGTTATGTTCATTAAGTGTGAGATTGGTTTGGACAATATCTTGTTACCCATAAAATTAGCTAAAAACAGGTCACCGAACTGATCTAATGAATGAATGGAGTTTCGAGGCAGAGTACAATACCAATTTATGGCCTGACCTTTAAGAGTCAAATGAAATGTCATGCAACGGTTGGCATCAGACAAGTTGGCGGCATCCATGACGCTCATGCACTGCATCCAATGAGCTGTGGGGTCGGTAGTTCCGTCGTACTTGTCAACCTTACCTAGACCTTTGTAACCTGGGGGGAATGGTGTCGTTTGGATCTCCCAACCAAATGGATGAGACACCCGAGAAGTGGGCCAGGCTCGTCCCAGCTGAGCATATCCGGATCTGGGGAGGACTGTTTGACCGAGCTGGGGGTATCCTGACTGACCTAAGGGGTATACACCCATGCCGGAGCAAGCAGGTATTGGTCCTCCAGTGGCGAAGTTCCCTGCGCTGGGCCCGGGGTAATAGCTCGGGTTAAGTAAGGGAGAGTACCCTGTGAGTGGCTGCATGGCTCGGCTGGTGCCTATACCGTAATGCTGAAACTGAGCTAGGTTCGACGGAGCTAGGTGTCCGAGATATCCTAATTGGTTGACTTCAGGACCAAAGTGACTAAATTGGTTTAACGGTTGAACTAGACCGGGCTGACCTATTTGATTCTGGGGGCCTAGGCCAGGCTGACCTAACTGACTCACTTGCTGCCCTATTATAGGAAAAGGCAGACCCGACATAAAAGGGTAATTACAGAGCTGAGCGTTAGGAACCATGAAGGGAGCTGGAAAAGTAGGGGTGACCTGGGTATGGGCTAAGGTGGTGTACACAAGAGGTGCAGTAGAAAGGGTAGGAAGACCAGCTACGTAGTTAGACCCGGAAAAAAGATGGGTTTCCCCAGAGTATGAAGGACATCCTGAAACGACGATGGACTGGGGGGGGGAGGCTAGACATCAACACAACGGAGGGGTCAGACATGGGATTGAACAGAGCTCCCGGTGGGGGAATAGCGGGAACAGCCTGTGAACTAAAGAGGTGTTCCATGTTAACCAAATCTGGGGCAGTGGTTGTTATGCTTGAGATGGGGAGTTCTACATTGGGAGTAGAGGTGACCGGAATGCTATGGTTCATTAGATGAAACAATTGCGGAAACAAACGGTAAAACTTCTCTCTTTCCGCTTGCTCCTGCTGGGGGGTGAGAGGCTCAACAACGGCAGCGGTAGTTGGTGGATCATTGGGGGGGGGGGGGGATAGAAGTGGTGGTGACGGTAGGAACCATAGCGGTTGTAACGATGAGATCAGCGGCGGTGTTAGAAGAAGAAGCACCCACTCCTGAACAATCTTGAGTTTGCTCATGGTTTCAACAAATTTCTTTAAAAGTGAGGAAAATTTGATGAAATAGTTTGATCAAACGCTCCCCACAGACGGCGCCAGTTGATGTGACGCAAAAAATTAGCCTTCAGGAAGTGCTTCTCACGACCCAGCAAAGCTTCTCGAATGGCAAGGCCCAGTCTGGATAAAACTTTACTGTGAGGGAAAATGAACAAGCCGATAGCCGATCTGGGCAGCCTAAGTCAGCAAGGATGGTGGAGAGGAAAGACTCGTACTGTTCCGGTGATAACTGAGGAATGATCAAGAGAAAAGCGGGGCTTTCCCCCCTGTATAGGCTCCGACGGTCAAGTTAGAAGAGTTGGAGAAGATAAATAGTAAAGAGAATTGCTCAAAAATGGTAAAAGTTGCGTACCTCACTAAGTTTGAAGACTTAGTATATATACCTCCAAGTTGAAATGTGTCCGTTGAACCTTCATGATTGACCTGTTCACCTGCTCCTTCTGTTTAGCGTGGCGTGAACGCTACTGTCTTGACCGGATTTCATGGATTTCATCATCTCTTAGAAGATCTGGAAATCTCTGCGTGTAATAGAAAAGACATACCAAATTTATGACAAATTTCACCTACTGTGTCAGTGAAATAGCGTAGTCCGGTCTTACTATCTTAGCTCGGTTAGGCCAATTATCATGATAGAGACGCGAGGAACTAATCAAGACATACTAAAGTATAAGGTCCGACCTATCCTTTTACGAGATATACTGTCCGGCTCGGTTTTATGGTTCTGACCGACCTAAGTTGGTAACAAAAATACTTCTAGGCCTGGCTTGGACGATCTTTCCGACCTGAGCATGGTTCTGGGCTCTATATGCGTCTTTTTATCCTTCACTGTTTATCTTTGTTTTAATCCATTGGGCTAGGCCCAAGGGAGATTCAATTTTATGCACACCACTAGTGTTACTGTCAGAGCAGTTTTTAGTATACAGAGAAAAATTTTAATTTTGTTACCAAATTGCCCTTATTTAATATTTACTTATAAGTTTTTTTTTCTTTTTTTCTCATTTTCCTTTCCAGATGCTTCTCTCTCAAACTCTCCGCAGCATACCAATCGTCTACCTCACCTCAAACTCTCCATCACCTTAACTTCTTCCTCACCATCATCGCCCATCCTATCTCCGGATCGATTTCCTCCATGCTGCCGTAGCTCCTCCTGATATGCTGATTCACGATCCAAATTTTTTTTATCACATACTTGAATAAAATCTCTCTCCTATTCCTTTTTTTACTATCTTCATCCATATTTAATCCCAAGGATAGCCATTAATATTGAACTTCCACAAATATTGAACTTCCTCTACCGTTTGCTCATTAAAAATAAAATAAAGGGAAACAACCTTCCTCTACCCTTTAGGAAAACGCAAACAATCATCATTCTAATTTTCAAATATGTCAACTTGGTAAAACAATGCAACTATCCCATGGTTAACCTCAAGCGAAAGGTCCTTTTTTAATCAAATATATGGAGGATGAAAATTTTGATAGTATATGTTGAGATTTGTGTTAATCTGTTTTGCTGATAACCCTCTGATGTTGTCAATTACAATGATTGCTATTTTATAGGAGATTTGCATTTTTGGGTGATAAACCCTCTGAAACCATCGGAGATTTGGTTTCTTCTGTTAGATGAGAAATTGAGAAGAAGAAACCGAGAAGGAAAAGAAAAAGGAAAAAACTTATCCGTAAATACTAAATAAGGGCAATTTGGTAACAAAACTATTTTTTTTAGTCTGTATGCTAAATATTGCTCTGGCAATAACACTAGCCATATACATACATACTAGAATTGGCCAGCCACGCCAATAACCCAGTTTGCTGTATGCGTGTTTTTTTTTTGTTGTTGTTTGTTTAATCTTTCGTTCAATTTTCAGCTTAGTATATAATAAAAAAGATACTAGAGTCAAAAATATTGAATTGAATGGATTCCAAAATTATAAAAGAGAGACAGTTTCATGAATATTCAGCTTTGTAATAGCATAATAAAAGAACAATAGTGAAAACATATTTCATCGAAAGACCTCCCATAACAAGATTGTGTTTATGTTCATCGAACCTAGAAGATTGAAATATAAAATGTGAATAGTATGAAGTTGAACAAGACCAAATGGAAACTAATATGAATGTAAAATGCAAATAAATGGAAGATTCTTAGATTTATGCTACGTGATTGGTGCTATAGCATAACTAGCATTATTTATTTATGGGAAAGAATCTAAAGTAGGGAGGCTATGAAAAAGGGGAAACACGTTCCCTTTTGGATTTGGAGTATCTTGGTTGGACTAGGGTTTCCACATTTCTCCTTTTGTGGTTGTGTGCTGGTGGATGCGGTGGGCATTTCTTGAATATCAGTGTCTCCCCAGATTGTCGCATTTGCTGCTCTTTGGGCAGGATGTGGAGTTTGGATCGTTCATATCCTCATTGGTGTACGTTTTGACAATGTTGTAGTGGGGTGTTTTTTTTCCCTGCAGTGTAAGCTCTATTTCTTGAGATTGCAGACAATTTTGTGTCACTCAAGCGATACTATAATTGGTTTAGTCAACCCAACATCTTGCAAATGTTGTGTTCATGATTTTAGAAGTATATTAGCATCAAATTTATGGTACAAAGAATATTTGTGTAAATTATTTACCTGTTCTTTAGCTGCTTTTAATTCCAAAGCAAAGAAGTTGATAAGCTTTTCTGTGTCTTCTCCAGTAATAGAAGTTATAACAGTTGCATTGTGATCCGACAATAAGAGGATGAGTTTGCACCTGTAATGATTGTAAAATTAGGTGTGAAAATACTGGGAAAATGGATAAGTATTTATATGGTGATTTTCATACTAACCTTGCCTCAAACTAAAGATTGGTAGCATGAAAGACATCTAGTGTTGTGGTCCACTTCACTGTTAATCGTCTTGTTGCAATTATTGTATGTAGTGTACTAGTAGCTGAATTGAATTGGAGCCAATATTGCCTTTGCCTTAAGCAGTCTTGTACTTTGATTTAATTGTTTAAAAATTAGTGCATAATAAAGGGAGGGGGGGGGGGGGGGGGGGGGGGTTCCTAATATAAGGATGTTCCTTTTAAATACTTATTGTTGAGAATGAGTTAATTGCCGCTTGAATGGTCTGAATGATGTTAGCAATGGGTAGTGGGAGTAATGTCTGAGCATTCTTGTAGGATTTGTCACTGATCATTTTCTTGACCTCTCATTTGTTGATGATGTACCTGCAAGATAGTTCCATTGAATTAGTGATTATGTTGGTTATGTATTGGTGGTGGGGTTAGAATTACCATTCACAGAATTCACTTTGGGCATGAGTAGGCGCATTGATTACGAAGCCAGACTGAGGACGACTTTTGAGGGATAACACTGCAAGAGAAGTAGTATGTTAATGGGTATATTCATGGAAATAATGTTAGTAACATGATAATATCATGAATATACCATTAATGATTGAGACTATGATCCTTAGAGCAAGAACAATAGGAACGGTTGCAATGTTGTTCGCAATAAGGGCTCCCTCATTTTGTTCAAACTTATTCCAAAGAGTTAATATGACGGGACGCTTCCTATTTTTTGTAAAATAAATTAAAATTAGGTATATTATTGCAGTTTATAAAATAAGGAGGAAATGATTTGAGGTGTGTAATCTTACTCTGGTGTGATGATGACAAACTCCCTGGATGTAGTGTTGCTCGGCTCTTAATGTTTGGGTGGGAATTAATGGATTACCAGAGCTTTCACATCTGCTCATATATATATATATATATATATATATATATATGATAAGGATATCCAAGGCTAAAAATAACACAAGTTATGAGTCAAAATCCACAAAGCCAACCATAAGGCAAAGCCCTTGAGAAGAATGCCAGGAGAAGTAGAAGAGTTATGCTATTCAAAGATCCTTGAAGGAAAGGCATCTCCAAACTCTCTACAATGAAGAAAGGGTCGTTTCTTACAGTTCTTAAAGAAACCGGAAGGTTCTTGGACTTTAAAGAGACAAATCTTGAAGTTCTTGATTTTCTTAAAAACCTTGAATTTCGTGGTTTACTGAATCTTGAAAATCTTGATTTTTGACATTCCAAAATAATTCTGGGAGTTTCCAGAAGATTCCAGAAGCTCCCTACACTATCAGCATCATGCGCCATCTCAAAATGGGCCGAACTCACCATGGAGTCCATTCCCTTCAATTTTCGGCCAGCCAAGCCCACAAGAAGCAGCCCACACGCCACTTGGAAGCTTAGGTAGGGGAAATATTAGGTTTTGTGCATGTTACCTAATTTTACCCAAAGTTGTTACAAGTCATGGTTAGGTTGTTACAAGTTTGTTACAACTAGATTAGCTTGGTAGTTTCTAAAAAGGGATCCCTTCTTAATCTCCCTTTTTGGATAGGATTTATATTATTTTCCTACCTATTTTATTTGTTAATTTCGTTCATATGCCATTCCAAGTGGCAAAAGAATTCAGCAACTACCAAAACCTAGTTCCTTTAGGTTTCGGCTTTGTAAGAAATCAATCTCTTGATTGGTTTCCAATTTTAATTCTTTTCCTAGTATAATTAGGTTAGAATTTCATTCACCCCTTTCCATAAAGGTGACTTAATTCATCCATCATTGTTCTTGTTCATTTAGGACTTGGTTTGTAAGGAAAATCCAATTTTGATTGGTTTCCACTTTTGCTGCTTTTAGTTATTCTTTTCCTATTGTAATTTGGACACCCCCATACCTATAAATAGGGGTGCCAACCATGAAATTCTTGAGTTGATTAAACGATTCAAGCTATAGTTACTTCTTTAATCACTCACCTTATTTTGGGCTTATGTAATTTGCATGTTTGTTAATTGCTAAAAGCTATAGGAACTATAGGCTAATAGATAATTGCTCTGTCTATTGCTAAGCTTTGTTTCGATTCTATTATTCTCCACTTGGTTTGAATTGCGTGTTTAATTTACTTTGTAAGTTAGTAGTTTGCCGAATCCAAGGGTAAGGATTCTAGAAGTTAAGAGCTGCGTCTTGCATTCAGACTTTCCTTGGCACTTTTCGCATCGAGTTCTTGGTTTCCACAGCGTTGAGGGATCAGGAGTTCACATCAATTGGTATCAGAGCCAAGGCTGTTTGCTCGATAGGAGGAGATTGTAGTAACACAATCAACTCATCAGGTGTTTTCTATTCCCTTAATCTACTTTAATTACTAATTTTGTGGAAAAGAATGCTCATTTTTGAGAAAAATTTTTCTTTTTCTTAAATAAACTATTTCGATTTTGCTCATACTGTTTTTGCAAATAAAATCAAAATTTTGGCTTGAAAAAGAAAGGGAAAATCGAAAAGAAGATTTTAAAATCGGGTTTTCTTAAACAAGTGGAAAATCGGTTTTAGGGTTTTTAAAGCTATGACTCTTTTGCTCACTTTTGGTGCTGTTTTTGCAATTGCCTTTGTGAATCCAATTAGTGCTATTTTTGGTAACAATTAAAGGATAACTGACACTTTTTGTTGCTAAAATTGCTCTTTAATTTGGACTGTTTTGCTCGCCTCTCCCTATTTGCAATTTGTCTTGAATTTGGTGAACTTTGGCGGTTGAAGTTAAGCCACTCACCTTGTTTTTGCAATTACTACTTGTCTGCATGAATCTTGGTACTTTCTGTTGAATTCTTGAAAATATATTGAATTCTTGAAATTGTATCGTTGTGCTGCCCACTTTTACAAATTCGCATATTAAAGTGTTGGGAGGTGATAAAATTACAATTTTTGGTATCTTTGTGGCAATTGTTTCAAGGATTGATTTCTCCACGGTTTAAAGTGTGCCTGCAAAGTTGATAGTGTTCGTTCATCGACACTACTCCCCACAACAGTATGCTCCAAAGCCAAAGAGGTTTCTTTTCTTTATTGGGAATCTTCTTCTCTGTCATTGTGCTTGCAAAGTTGATAGTGTTTGTTTTTGCCACTACTCCCCACAGCACCACAGTGACATTAGGGGAATTTTTCCGCCACAAGGGTTAAAAGTTTTTTCGAACACTTGAATAATTGGTTGGAATTGGTTTCTTGATTACCGGCTGGGTAGGGTGATCACTTCTTGGGTTAGTTAGGTTTTTCCTGATTTGTTTCAAACCTGCTGATTATTCTTGTTTCTTCAATTGGATTGCCCTGCTTCTTAAGCTTGCTATCTTTTCATGCTACCTGAACGATTACTCTGAATTATAGCTTGAATTTTGTCTTCGTACACTGTCATTATCTCTAAACTTTGAGGGCTTCTCTCCTTATCGGTGTGCTTCTTATTTGAGCTATATTATCAAAATTTCTTTTTTGAAAAGGTGTTTTTAAAACTGAAAATCGAACCAAGTTCTTTTTTCCGAAAGATTTTTGCCACTTTCCTATATAGTTTTGTTCTTTGTGTGATAGACTGTTTGCTTGTTACCTTTGCCAGGATTTTGTGACCTTAATTGAGTATACATGACTGAGGTAAAAGGCTGAGTGATATAGCACATAACGGTTTCCATCCCTAAGAGCGATACACAGGGTTGTGTGTAGTTGTTAGAGGGGCCATACTAGGGGGACAAGGGAGTAAGGTTACCCTTCTCACTTTTACTTGTTCTTAGCAGGAATCTTTTTTGGTTACTAGGTATGTCAGGAGGAGAAGCGCCCCCAGTTACGAATGCGCAACTCATGGCTGCCATTACTTTGAGAATTAGGCAACCTTGAGCAAATTGATCCCACCAGGGAGATTTGGTGCCTTGGTTGCACGTGATTCTTTAGAAGGTTACGTTCTACGAGACCCTTGCAAACGGCATTATAAGGGTATAACTTTGTGCAAATTGACCCCTATGGGGAGATTTGGTGCCATTGTTGTTCCTTCTTACTTGGCCTGAGAATCGAAGTGTAAGTCATAGTATCAGGTATCTTTAGAATATGCTTTACAAATGTACGCTTTTACTTTTACATTGATTCTCTTTCTATTGGTTATCATCATGTTAGGGATTTTACAACATCTTGAGTATTGTAAATCTTAAACATGTGCGTAGCCTCATGGGATACATCTTTTGGTTTAAAAACTACATGCTTTTGTAGTTCACTATTTACCTAAGATGTCTTTCTCAAAAATTGTCTCTGTAATTATTAATTGGTAGTCACATCAGTTATACATAAATTTCTGCTGGTTACAATATTATGCAATTGTGATAGTTTTATAGCTCACGTGCATAATTCCTTTAAGCTATGTGTTGAGTATATAGTTTGGGTAATCTAACTATATTTGCCTGCAACTAATATTTGAGATTTTTTTGTTGATAAGCAATTATTCTTGAAGAGTATGGATAAGTTCATGAGGTTTTAGATGCTTCCCGATAGTTTCTTGCAAGTGTCTAAAAGGTTCTTGAGAGGTTCTTGAAGAATCAAGAATGATAGCAGTGTCCTTGAAATCGATTCTACAAAAGTGCAGGGGGCTACGAATTCCCCACATCAACACTCACAACGGTTGTGCAATTGAGGGGCATAGCATACACACCTGTTTGCCTGGTAAGTATGATCTACGTCATGTGTTAATGTTACTGATTTGTTCTGTTTGTTTTTGCAGCAACTTGGATTCGAGGACGAAACATTTCTAACCGAAAGGGAATGATAAGGATATCCAAGGCAAAAAATAACACAAGTTATGAGTCAGAATCCACAAAGCCAACCAGAAGGCAAAGCCCTTGAGAAGAATACCAGGAGAAGTAGAAGAGTTATGCTATTCAAAGATCCTTCAAGAAAAGGCATCTCCAAACTCTCCACAATGAAGAAAGGGTTGTTTCTTGCAGTTCTTGAAGAAACCGGAAGGTTCTTGGACTTTAAAGAGACAAATCTTGAAGTTCTTGATTTTCTTAAAAATCTTGAATTTTGCGGTTCACTGAATCTTGAAAATCTTGAAGAATCTTGAAAATCTTGAATTTTGACATTCCAAAATAATTCTGGGAGCTTCCAGAAGATTCCAGAAGCTCCCTACACTATCAGCACCATGCGCCATCTCAAAATGGGCCGAACTCACCATGGAGTCCATTCCCTTCAATTTTCGGCCAGCCAAGCCCACAAGAAGCAGCCCACACGCCACTTGGAAGCTTAGGTAGGAGAAGGATTAGGTTTTGTGCATGTTACCTAATTTTACCCAAAGTTGTTACAAGTCATGGTTAGGTTGTTACAAGTTTGTTACAACTAGATTAGCTTGGTAGTTTCCTCCCTTCTTAATCTCCCTTTTTGGATAGGATTTATATTATTTTCCTACCTATTTTATTTGTTAATTTCGCCCATATGCCATTCCAAGTGGCAAAAGAATTCAGCAACTACCAAAACCTAGTTCCTTTAGGTTTAGGCTTTGTAAGAAATCAATCTCTTGATTGGTTTCCAATTTTAATTCTTTTCCTAGTATAATTAGGTTAGAATTTCGTTCACCCCTTTCCATAAAGGTGACTTAATTCATCCACCATTGTTCTTGTTCATTTAGGACTTGGTTTGTAAGGAAAATTCAATTCTGATTGGTTTCCACTTTTACTGCTTTCAGTTATTCTTTTCCTATTGTAATTTGGACACCCCCATACCTAATAGGGGTGCCAACCACTAAATTCTTGAGTTGATTAAATGATTTAAACTATAGTTTTATACTTCTTTAATCACTCACCTTATTTTGGGCTTATGTAATTTGCATGTTTGTTAATTGCTAAAAGTTATAGGAACTATAGGCTAATAGATAATTGCTCTGTCTATTGCTAAGCTTTGTTTTGATTCTATTATTCTCCACTTGGTTTGAATTGCATGTTTAATTTGCTTTGTAAGTTAGTAGTCTGCCGAATCCAAGGGTAAGGATTCTAGAAGTTAAGAGCTGCGTCTTGTAGTCAAACTTTTCTTGGCACTTTCGGCATCGAGTTCTTGGTTTCCACGGCGTTGGGGGATCAGGGGTTCACATCAATATATATATATATATATATATATATTGGAGTGAAGAGTGTAACACATCACAGAATTACGCATTAGAGCAAAAATGATCACGATTTTTTGGAAAGCAGATTTCTATTTATACAACTTTCATTTTCGAGCGAAAATGATCATTCTGTGAAGTGGCTCCGTTAACTCCCTAACGGAAGAAAACTTTTGAGGCCAAAATCATTAGGGAGTTAACGGAGCCACTTAACGGAATGACCATTTTTGCTCAAAAATGAAAGTTGCGTGACAAGAAATCTGCTTTCCAAAAATTCGTGATCATTTTTGCTCTAATGCATAGTTTCGTGATGTGTTATTCACATATATATATTTATATATTGAATAGGGTTGATCGTTTGTAGTTTTAAATTATACATGAATATGCATACTAATAATTTCAAAGATTTATGGCAAAAAATGGGTGAATAGTAGTGATAATTTAGTGTTTCATGATATAGATTCATAATGTTACTTACTTTGAAGCATGTCCACATCCGCGTACTTGTAAAGCTGGCTGAATTCGGTTGTGGGAATTTGGCATGGGATGATGGGTCACTCTTCTTCTTCAACTGGATCCACTATAGTGCTGTTATTGATGGTTCAAGAGTACTTGTAGAAGCTGATCATGTAGTTCTCATTAGCTAAAGAGATAAAAACGTTTTCCTCTTGCACGAAATGAGTAGGTCGTTGAAGATACGAATATCATTGTCAAATAATTCCATAGAGACTTGTGTTCCCTACGGTTAAATGTTTTTTGCGTAAGTGCTTAATGTAAAAGTAATGAATTTATAATGTGGTCTGAATGAAGGCTTGAAGATGTACCTCATAATCAGTCAAGACTATTTATCTTATTTGTTTGCCTTAGGCTTAGTTGAATTCAATTGTTGTATGTTTGACCTCTCAACAACTTAGACAAGTGCAGTCAAGCATTCTTTCCTAGCTATTGTTTGAATGTTAAATTTGAGCGATTGGGAGGATATAGGACGACATGTTTATCTGCGAAGGAAAACCTAAAATTATTATTAGTACAAAACAAGAGTATTTGGAAAAGTTAAAGTAAAAAGATGCATGCATTATATAATTAATAAACAACTTGGAAAGATTGAGTAATATAACATTTGTAAAAGCAGTAGCATAAGTTGCCTCGCAAATGGAAGGTAATAGAGAATGATTTTTTTTTCTCCCGAGAAATGAAGGCAACCTTCAAGAGTTTGCAAGAATGGTGACCAGTTTGGTTGTTAGTGAATTGATATTTTTAGTAAAAGAAATGGGGGGTACATAAAAGTGAGTGGGTTGATAATGAGGGGCAGTTTCAGGTGGGGAGTAAATGAGACTTATTTGTTGTAAAAGATGACAATTGTTGATTATTTTAATTGGGAAACTAATTAGATGCAGTATAGACATGGACAAGGCTGTTGACATTTTTGTGAGTGAGTTGATAATGAAGGGGAGTTTTAGGTGAGGAGTAAATGAGACTTATTTGTTGTAAAAGAAGACAATTATTGATAATTTCAGTTGGGAAACTAATTAGATGCAATATAGGAATGATAAGGTTTTTGGCATTCTTGTGATTGCAATGATGTCACTTTAGCACACACCTTTTCAATTAATTGGATTATCTGAATGATGAATAGAAATAAATTCATTTGTTCATTTGGCAAAATAAATTAATCAATTTTACTTGCAGGAAAGAACGCAATGTAATACAAGATGCGGCTGGAAAATGAGTTTTATTTGTAGTAAAGAAGAGTATTGTCATTAGTTTAATTTGAGAAATTAATGTGGAATGCATACAGGGCAGAAATCAGTTTCATCAGTTTCTAAAATAGTGTTAACTCCCAGTGAAGTAGTGCAAAAGGAAGTAACATGTAATGATGTTGTGTTTATCATTTAATATTGTCTATTGGAATGTTGACCTTGTTGTACTTTTGATATACCTGTATTTAGCCAGCATGGATGAAGTTGTGAATGTAGTTAGGCTGTCTTAGAGGTAACCACGATTCCAAAACTGCCGGTTACGGTTCTAAAACCTCCAGTTCCCGGTTCCAAAATAGATGGAACCAAAATCGAACCTTTATAGGACGGTTTTAGACAGTTTTGGTTTTGGTTACAGTTCCAGTTTCGTTTACAGTTACGGTTTACGACGGTTTCAATTTCAATATTAGTAATACCAACACAAGTAGATTATAAAATTATATATATATACATTAAAGAAAGGGTAAAATGCACCAAATATCACTTAACTATCGGCTTTTGCAAAAAACACCACTTTCCTTTAAAAACTGCAATTACAAGCACTTTAATTTCAAAATGTGTGAAAACCACCCCTCTGTTAGTCAATTTCGTTAAATGGCTAACAGTCAAAAAAATACGGGCAAAATCGTCAGTTCACATTTTGCAGCACTGTTCATAGTCTTCCCCAAAAATTTTGGGCACTGTTTATTGCCAATTTTTTTTGACTATTCCCGCTTCTTCTTCTTCTTCTTCTTCTTCTTCTTCCTCCTCCTCTCCATTGAAGACCCAATTAAATCGGGTCTTCTTCTTCCACTGAAGATATCATCACAAAAGCTGTAAATCACAGAAGAGAAACTAGTACAGAACAAGCACCGAGCACTATAGAAGTTATATGCATTAGCATCATTGACCCTCTGCCTCAAGAACATAGAAAGAAAAGGAAAACAAAACAAAAAGAATGATTTTAGTACACAATTTTCCATATTTTATTGCAGCGAAGACTAGTAAGAAATCATACGACTATACAAGTTTGAAAGGAAAAGGCAAGGGGTGGATCTGGGAACCTCAACCTTGTCCATGATTCGTTCAATTTTATTCTCTTTCTTCGGCCTACAGTTCCTGTACGACTCTTTGAAAAATTTTCCATTTCTCCATCCTGTTATCCCCTCGCCCACAGAGAACTAGCGCTCCTCTTGCCCAGAACTCAAGATAAGGATTATCTTTAAAAAAGGGAAAAAAATTCACAATAAAACTTAGAACACAAAAAAAATAGCCACCGCCACTGTTGCTCCGATCGGCACTACCACTAGCATTCTAACATCAGTCTGGTTGCGTCGGTCGCAAATTTCAAATCTGCACTACTACCGGTCTCTCTCGCTATTCACAGCTAAACTCCACAACAACCTCTAGTTTTTCTCTCTTCCACTTCGCTCTCATCAATCTTTGGTGCTAGACCATCTCTTTTGCTGCAATCTCATATTTTCCTGTCGCAATTTCAGATCTGCAATTTTGGTTAGCAGATCATGTCTGTCACTATAGGGTGCTGCTATCGCTGCTTGAACGAGCCGCGCACTGGAGTGGCCTTCTTCACTGTCGCCGCTGCATTCTTTCAGCAAGATAGGCAAAGAACCTTGGTCGTGAAGACCTGATTTAATTGGGTCTTCGTCGGAAAAAAGAAGCGGAATAGTAAAAAAAAAATTGGCGTGAACAGTGCCGAAAAATTTGTGGGAAAGACAATGAACAGTGCTGCAATATGTGAAATGACGATTTTGCCCCTGTCTTTTTTTTACAGTTAGCCACTTAACGGAATTGACTAAAAGAGTGGTAATTTTCACACATTTTAAAAGTAAAGTGCTTGTAATTGCAGTTTTTAAAGGAAAGTGGTATTTTTTGCAAAAACCAATAGTTAAGTGGTATTTGGTGCATTTCACCCTTAAAGAAATGTAATACTTGAAATTTCTTCTATAAAAATTTTAATTACAAAATGAAGTTTAAAGAGAAAATAATATTAATGTTCACAATTTTAAAATAAATTATATTAATAATAATTAATTGAACAAGCAAATTTTAATACATACACTACAAAATATTATAGATATAAAATAATTGATAAATATATATAACTTAAAAATATAAATTATATTTATAAATAAATATTATATTTGGACGGTTCCGAATCGCCTGTTAAGATTCCGGTTCCTAAAAATTAAAAACCTAAACTGAACCGCAAGACATAGTTTTGGTTACGGTTCCAAGAACCATCCTCCATGGTTACAGTTTTGGAACCGGAACCGCACCGGTTCTAACGAGAATCGTGGTCACCCCTAGGATGTCTGAGCCGAGGGACAATTAGTGAAAAGTTTGCAAACAAACTATGTAGGTATAGAGCCGAGCAACCATGTTCTTATGAGGAATTGTATGTTGTAAAAGTCTAATGTTGCTCTAATTTTGTGGATTCAATTTGTTTTGCCTTTTACTCAATGTCACATTGATGAGAACTATATTTCCAAAAAGTACTGGTACACAAAACTAAGGTAAGTGCTTTTTTTGTTATTCTTAAAGCTTCCCTATAACCAATGTAAAATTGTGACAAGTTGAACACAGGTTGAGAATAGGTTTTCTCAATGGAACAAGAGCAAGAAATGAAGCTAACTTAAAATCCAAGAGTAGAGTAGTCAAATACTGATTGGCTTAAAAGTTTAAACTATTGATGCTTGGTTAAAGCGATAAGAAAAACAGAGACATACCCTTATTCCTAGCAATGTATTTGCGATAAATAAAGTCAGAAAACAACTAGCATCGTTAATATGTAAGGCATTATGTTTAACAAGAAAAACTACATCCTTTAGTGTCTGTAAGGTGCAAACATAGCCAGTTGCTGAAAATATACTTCTAATTAGTGTAAAGGAGGAGGAATATTTGCATGTTAGGCAACACTACAGCTTTCCCTAGTAAGGAGCAGATAAAAAGGAATTTTTCATCATCTAAAGCATCGACAAGCATTATAAAGCAATAAACAAGGTTAAACTACCTAGAAAATCTTGAAGCTCCAGAGATCTAGTATAAGTACTTGAGGGGAATTATCTTTAACCTTCAATATCTTAATAATGTATGTAAGGCCTAATGCGCATACCATATCACCTCAAGGAGTCTACGTCAATCTACATTGTTTAACTCATGAAAGAAATATAATTACGAAAACAGTGTGTTTGATCTACATGTTGTCTCATTTATAAGGAGGGCTTTCCAATGAATCGGGGTATTACTACTTAAATTAATAAACGGAAACATACTCTATATGTGCATAGAGTCAAAGTATGTCGTGTAAGTGTATTTATGTGTTGGACAAGTCTTCACTTCAAAAGTTTTTAGGAACCTATTATTGAAGTTTGTCAATCCTAATAATAGAGATATTCAAGTAATTAGGTGGATATATCACAGAGTTATGCACAGAGATAAGTCTAACTTTCAGTGAATATGTTAGAAAATAGGTGTACAAGATGTCAGTTGAAAGTAAATGGATTTCATTTTTGAATATACCTTTGGCAGGTAATTACCTAATCAAATTATTCAAATATGTCAACAATTAGTTGATGAATGGTGCAAACAATATTTCTTCCTGTATCGGCAACATTCTTTACAACCGTCATCACAATGGCAGCTGCTTTTGCATCCAATCTTGCATAAAATCCTACATAGAGGATTACAAAAGTTTTAGATAAAGATTTACAGAAGGCTGGCCTAATGTTACGCAGGTACATATTATAGAAGTTTTGGAAAATTAAATTACATTGATTGGAGAGAGAGAGAGAGAGAGAGAGAGAGATAGATGGAAGTGTAAAGAAGGTTTTGGTAGGCTGCACATGCTATTTTATTACTTGCACCTTTGTAGGTCTTCTAAGCTTTCAAGGTTATAGATGCAACTTGTAATCAATTATGTCAAAAGCCTCTGATTTTATGAAATCACTTCATAATCCCATACTTCAAAGTTGAAGAAGTTTGCAGCACAAAGAAAATATTACAAGTTCAAATATTGCAAGGACGTTGAAAAATAAGAATGCATATTCTATTTTTGCAATAAATCTGAGCACCATGTTTTGTATGAGAATTATTCGCAACTAGTCTTTGACAATGCCCAACAACAAAGAAACTATCCAGCAACATCGTCGTGCAAATTAAACAGAGATTTCTCATGGATTATTCTCAATAGCCTTCATAAGTGCAGACCAACATTAAAGTACATGTACAAAATATCAGGAGTATCAGCCTTCATCAGGAGCTATTGATGAGGTCATCCAAAACTTAACCAAAGCCAAAAGAACTCCATCGAAGCTTCAATTAAGCAACGCTTGAAAAGATTAAGGAATGGAGGGTAACCTAGTCATTTTCAAGAAAAGGGGCAACATTTCTCCAACAATAGTTTGGGTTGTTTTGTATAGTTTAACAAATGTCATGTTTGATCTTTAAGATTCAAGATAACTTTTTTGAAGAATCAGAATGGTGAAAATCATTTCCGAAATGATTTCAGGAGATTCTAGAAGGTTCCGAAAAATTTTAGAATATTCTTAAGAAGATTCCAAACAATTACACAAATCATGCATCCACAATTTCAACGGGCTTCGAACCCTAGCCCGTGCCCCATAGCCGCATGCCTCCACCCGCCCTTAGCCCTAAGTTTGGCAACCTATTGCTTGTTCCTCTTTTGGAATGAATTTTGTTCCTATTTTTGTAGGGATTAGTTTTTAGGAAGTATTAAGGATTTGTGCATGTCTCCTTAACCTTCTTTACTTATTGCTAAAAGTAGTTTACTTACTAAATTGTTTTTAGTGTCCAAAAAGTATTCACTCCTTGAATATCTTTTTGGGTAATAATTTTCCCTTGTTTTGGAGACTTACAATTTTGGTTTTTTGCTTCCTACAAACAGCCAAAAATTGCCTATTTCTTTTGTCCAAATTCATACTTGTTTTGGATTTAAAAATTGTAAGGAATACCAACTCTGAATTGGTTTCCACTTTTAATTATTTTCCTATTTTCTTGTCTTTGTAATTTCCAAAAATTATGAAATGTTGGACTATTTTTTGATGTGAGCAGTTTGTGAGAACTCGCAATGCGGAAGACTTTGAAGCACCAAGGAAAGTCGAACAATGAAGATCATAATTACTCTCTTGAAGACTCAAAAAATACCCTCTAGTTTAGGCGAGACTAAGCTACTTTTATTCCTAGACTAGATTGATTTTAAGAGATTGAATCAGTAGAATTATAGGCGGACCAAAAACCTATAACCTTTTAAATTCAAAACTTGAACTAATAAATCATACAAAATATTAACAAGCTCAATAAACAAAATATGGAGAATTAAAGCAAGGATAAACCTATAAACTCAATTCATTAACTCTCCCAAAACATGGAAGTCGAACCCCTTATTTATAAAAAGGATGTACAAATTCTAGAAGCTTAGGAAACTACAAAAGGAATCAAAATATAATTGGAAACTAACGAGAGTTAGTTCCCTTTTACAACTTGAATTCAAAAGGAACATGAATTCAATGAAAGGACAATTTTCGGTTGTACCATAATTATGATACCCGAAAATCCTTATTAAAATAGAACAGGAAAGCTTGAATTTGTTAACTAGAAGTAAATCCAAATTCAAGTTGTAAAAGAAAAGGAAAATAGAATCTAAAAAGGAAACTACTAGATTAAATTAAGTTGTAACCAAATTAGGTAACTTAATTTAATCAGAATTATTATTGGAGAAGGAAATAGGTAACATGCAAAACCAAATCCTTCTCTGATTCTAGGAATTACGCAATTCACAGGGAAGACTACAATTGGGCTCTAAGTTGTGCGGAATCCAGGAAGCATGTGGGCTGTGATCGTGGGCTGGAAGCCTGCGGTTGTAGTCCCTTGTGTCGCGACCTGCGTGCAAAATAGGGTTGGGTCGACTTGTGAAGCTTGGATGCTGAATAAGTCGGCTCAATATTGATGGAGCATGAGTTGTTGAATTGTAGTGGGGCCTCTTGAAGTCAACGGGCTTCAAGAGGCTTATCGCCTCTAAGCAGGGCCTGGCTTGGAATCGCCTTCCTCGAAGAGTTCAGTGATTTCTACCGAGCTGAGCATTTGAACTGGAGATCTGCGAATGGTTAACTCCTGTTGTAGGGGTCCATCATTTGGGTTAATAAAGCTAATAATGGTCTCATCAATCCCTCCCGGTTGAAAAGGACTCGTTCTCGAGTTCCAATAACGACTGGACCTAGAATAGGAAACAAAATTGGATTCGCTAAGTATAAGTTAATTATGAATTCCACTTTGTCGAGCCAAGTGGTAATATCTGAAGCATCTCCGCTGGGAGAAATTCTGATATCCTGTGAAACCCAGTTGGCAGGGAAATAAGCGAAAGCACTATAAGTCGGCTGTCTTCGTGGCGAGTGATTAAACCCGTAATTTTAACAAATTGGTGGACTTTGCGGGCCGGAGCTTTGGACATCAAATCAATGCACTTTCCTTTCGTTTCAGCGGCCCAGTGTTCGAATGCAATCCGCATCTGAATACATTTACTGCTGACTTCTACTGGTGGCATCTGCTTCAGAGTGAATGACTTATCATTTTGTTTGACGGTGTAAGTGTTAGCCTCCCCATCATGCATGGCTTGATGATTGAACAACCATGGTCGGCCTAATAAAATGTGGCAAGCTTGCATTGGTACCACATCGCATAAGGCTTCTGAAGTAAATCGTCCTATCTCAAACTGTACCCTTGTCTGCTTTGTAACTCGGATCCCCTCCAAGTTATCTAACCAGTGTAATCGATAGGGTTTTGGATGAACAACTACTTGCAACTGTAGCTTGTCTACCAGGAATGTACTAGCAACATTTGTACAGCTGCCAGAGTCGATAATCAGGATGACTACCTTCCCATTGATTTTGACTCATGAATGGAAGATAGTTGTCCTCTGAGAATCATCTTCGCCAAAATTTTGTGCTAGGGGCCTGGCGACATAGATACTCTCCTCGGTGTGAGAAGAATCAATGTAGGCGACTTCTTCGTTGGGGTAACTTCTTGTTCTTCTTCGAGGGTGATTCTTGGAATTGAGCTCCCATCATCGTCCTCACTGATGTAGCCCCCATCTGCCGTCATTAATACTTTCCAAAAATTAGGACATTGTGACATGATGTGTCATTTTCCCCAACACTTATGGCAGGTGATATCTCTAGCAGGAGTTCGAGGGGTGGATGGTGACGGGCTTGGCATGATGGCCTTGCGTTCGGTGTTTGGGGTTGCTGGGTTCTTGGAACTAGATCCTGGACTCCATGTAGGCCTTTTGTACGGAACAGCTGCTTGTGCAGATCGAGTAGACTTATGATAAGTCTCCATAACTCTGGCCCTGTGCAACATGTTGACAAGGCTGGTGCAGTTTGCATCTCAACCCCTAGAGCGATATCATGGCGGAGACCACTCAGAAAAAGAGCCATACTTGCCTTTTCGTCCTCATACACTTCGGCCCTAAGCTTAACCTTCTCTAGGTCGCAATGGTAATCATCCACTGATTTGCTGCCCTGGGTGCAGAGGTGTAGTTTCTTGTACAACTCTCGAAAAAAGTGTTCAGGAACAAACCGTGAATTCATACTAACTCAAAGTAGGAGCTCGAGCTCGCTGTGGGCGGTGCATCTGGCATTGCTGCTCTAACTCGTTATCCCACCAAATGGCGGCATAGTCAGTGAAATTAGCAACGACGAGCTTCACCTTTTTGTCATCGGAGACCTCGTGGAGCTCAAACAACCTCTCAAACTGGATCTCCCAATCTAAGTACTCGTCGGGGTCCGAACTACCAATGAACTTTGGTATTTTTGACTTAAAATTGCTTAGACCATCCGTGGGTTGGGGGTTGGGTGGGCCTTCGGGTCGGTTCCGGCTGGGGCGTTCGCCTTGGCTTTGCTCAAAAGCCTCTATCCTCCCATTGAGGGTGGTAAATTGGGCCTCCGTCTGCGCGGTGAGAGCCGCGATGGCTTGCTGGATCGTGTCGATTTTCGGTGCGTCCGACTTGATTGAGAAGCCTAGAAGATATGAGAATTACTTACAGTAGACAAGTTTAAATCCTAGGTGGTAATAACCTCACCCCTTGTCCCCTAAGTGTATTAACTAAAGCTACGCATAACCGTGTTTCACTTTAATTGGCTTTTCTCTCGCACAAACTTTATCTACCTTTTACCTCTCAATTATAATTTGCAATAATTACTTTTGAAAATTGAACCAGGTAATACAAGCAGATAAATATGCACAAGTAGCAAACTCAAGTAAAAAAGCAAAATAATTCTCGAAATAGGGGTTGAACCTATTTCGGTTTTGATAGACGCAAAACAGAAATTTTGTAATTAATTCAGATATAGAAAGTGCACAAGGAGGAGATTCGGGGTTAAGCCCTCAATCTCAGCAAACAAGTTAGAATGCACATGATGACAAAACCTGAATTAATATTAAGATCTGACATCCAAGTAGCTCTAAAAAGAAAATTCTTAGGCTAGGCAATTTTCAGGGCAATTCGATTGAATAGAAGCAAAGAACAGATAACAGAGTTGAAACCAAATTGGAAACTACCCAAGATGTGACTACCCTCCCAATGGGAAGTCAAGAAACCAATCCCTACTATGCGAATTACTTCAAGAAATGGATACCAAATTGATATTTTAAGTTTCGGCCCTTTCCCTTGGTTTATCCCAAAAATTGCAATTTTGGCCTAGAAAGGCAAAATCGTAATTTCTCAGCTAGGGTTTGTAGGAAAACCGAAACTTGCAGCTTTTTTAAAGAAAAATTCAAATCTTTAAAGTCAATATATTTTCAAGACTTCAAAAATTAGAATACTTAACTTTTAACCCAAATTACCTGCTAAGAGGTGACGGAGAGAAAACTAGTCCCTAACGACACAAAGTTGTTGCAAGAACCAGGATTCAAAGAATCCAAAAACCTTTATCCCAAAAATTAATTGCACAGTTTGTAATCTAACAAGAGGATTACTATCACAATCAAGCAATTGAAATCACAACTTAAGATTTAAGGAAAAAATTGAAACAAGAATAATTCTTAAACCGATTTTGTGCTTGTCTTTCTTTAGCATGCGATTTCTTCTTTCTTTTAAATACCAATATTTTTCAGAGAAAAAATTTTCCCAGCAAGAAAATTATAAAGATTTTAGCTCAAAAAATTTGATCAAATAATTAAGCTAAAATTGAATATAACATGCGATTTAAAATAAAAAAAATATAGCATACAAGATGCCGTTTTTAATTCTCAACTAATTTTTCGAGGAACCATGCAAGATATCAAATTGATATGCAAACAATTTTCATACAAGAAAAATTAAAGAGAAAGAAAACACATTTTTCAGATAAACCGTGTTATTACGGTCGCCCTCTAATCAACACGTTCGCCTTGGACTCTGATACCAAAATTGATGTGAGCAGTTTGGGAGAACTCACAATGCGGAAGGCTTTGAAGCGCCAAGGAAACTCAAACAATAAAGGTCACAATTACTCTCTTGAAGACTCAAAAAATACCCTCTAGTTTAGGCAAGACTAAGCTACTTTTATTCCTAGACTAGATGGATTTTAAGAGGTTGAATCAACAGAATTATAGGCGAAGCAAAAACCTATAACCTTTTAAATTCGGAACTTGAACTAATAAATCATACAAAATATTAACAAACTCAATAAACAAAATATGGAGAATTAAAGCAAGGATAAACCTATAAACTCAATTCATTAACTCTCCCAAAACTTAGAAGTCGAACCCCCTATTTATAGATGAGGTGCGAATTCTAGAAGCTCAGTGAACTACAAAAGGAATCAAAATATAATTGGAAACTAACGAGAGTTAGTTCCCTTTTACAACTTGAATTCAAAAGGAACATGAATTCAATGAAAGGACAATTTTTGGTTGTACCATAATTATGATACCCAAAAATCCTTATTAAAATAGAAGAGGAAAGCTTTAATTTGGTAACTAGAAGCAAATCCAAATTCAAGTTGTAAAAGAAAAGGAAAATAGAATCTAAAAAGGATACTACTAGATTAAATTAAGTTGTAACCAAATTAGGTAACTTAATTTAATCAGAATTATTATTGGAGAAGGAAATAGGTGACATGCAAAACCAAATCCTTCTCTGATTCTAGGAATTGCGCAATTCATAGGGAAGTCTGCGAATTGCGCTCTGAGTTGTGCGGAATCCAGGAAGCCTACAAGCTGCGATGTGGGCTGCGATCGTGGGCTGGAAAATTGTGATTGTTGTCCATTGTGTCGCAGCCTGCGTGCAAATAGGGTTGGGTCGACTTGTGAAGCTTGGATGCTGAATGGGTCGGCCCAACGTTGATGGAATATGAGTTGGTGAATTGTAGTGGGGCTTCTTGAAGTCAACGAGTTTCAAGAGGCTTATCGCCTCTAAGCAGGGCCTGGCTTGGAATTGCCTTCCTTTAAGAGTTCAGTGATTTCAACCGAGCTGGGCCTTTGAACTGGAGATCTACGAATGGTTTAACTCCTGTTGTGGCCTTCCATCCTTTGGGTTAATGAAGCTAATGATGGCCTCATCATTTTCAATGCTTTTGATTTCGGGATTATTTTTAAAAATTTTAGGTTGTTTGTTGACAATTTTTGTTTGGACTATTTTTGAAATTCTTAGATTGTTTGGACTGATTCCAAACTGGTTTTGGATTGTTTTTAGAATCTTGAAATGTCTTAAAAACTTCTGAAAATTTTGCACTGTTTGTGGGTTGTTTTCAATTGATTTTTGCAAATCATTTTCAAGGAAAAATAGAGTAAATTCTATCAAAATTTTTGCAAAATTTACTATTTTAAAACCTCTCTTTCTGTTGATGACAAAAAGGGAGAGAAAAATGAACTCTCAAGCAATTTTTTAAGGTTTTATAAATTTTCATTATAAAAGTTGAAGGATTATTTAGTGAAAATTGATCAAATTTTTGCATGTTTTAGACATTTCTATTTTGAAGATTATTTGTTTGTTTTTTCATAATAAAAAAATGAAAGATTGTTAGATCTAAGGTCTCAATCAGTCAATCCTACTTGTTTTGATGATTTAAAATATAAATAAATAATTGAACTAATAATTAAAAAGAAAGTTTCAGAAAGACGTGCAAAACGCGCAGCAAATTCGCACCCAAGCCGCAACTTAAGAACATGCCCTAAAAACAAAGGATATCTTCAAAGTCCAAAAATAGGTGTTGCGATGCAAGCTGTGAAATCGCACCACCGGTCTCGCTTAGCCAGAAGCTGAAAGTCCAAAAGAAAAGAAAAAGAAAGAAAGAAGAAAAAAAGGCATGCAAGGTTGCGACACTAGATGCGAATTACGCACCACCTGTCACAAGCATTTGTCCATTTGAGAGCAAAGAAGGAAGTTGCGATGACACCTTCGAATCTCATGTATAATTTTTTCAACTAGCCGTTAAAAGCCATTGGAAGGCCACTTTGGAGATTTCTATAAATACCCCAAACACTTCAATTGAAAATAAAAAATACTGAATTGAAGAGCTAACACCTCTAAATCATTTGAGTCTTCAAGAACATAATCATTTGGGCATATTTTTCATTAGAGACTTTTTTGAAAAGTCATCTTCTTTGTATTATACTTCATTGTAGCTCACTTGTGTTTGAGCAAAACCTTTGTAATACCAAGTTGTAAAATTCATCAACTCTTGAGAAAGAGTTAGGCAAGGAGAAAGGAGGAGGTTGAAGATAAGAGGAGTCTTGAATAAGACAAATCATTGAGTAAGGATTAGACAAAAAATCTATTTCCTAGTTTTAGACTTACAGTAAGCCTCTATAAATTAATAACATTGGGACCATAATTATTAATTTAGAGAGATATTATTTAATCGATAAATTAATAATTTATTAATTTAAAGAGTGTATTAGATATTGAAAGATTCGTCCAGGGAATGAAGGAATTTCAAGATATTTAAATGATATAAACCTCTAAAGAAGAGAATCATGAGCTTGAAATATGATCAAATATCTTGATTCACAACATAATTGATGTCTATAATCTATTGGATTACTTAGGTGAAATTGATGAATATAGGTCAAAAGTTTAGAAGAAATTGTGGCTACTTTCATTGAAATTCTATTGATGATGAAGCTAAATATGATTTAATACATTTGGAATCAATCACGTGAAAAGAAATAGCTAAAGCGACAACGACTCTTCATTTTTCATTGTAATTTGAGAATTCAATACCGGAACATTTGGATACAATTATAAAAGTTAGATATGATATTCACCTAAATTAATATTTCAAAAAAGACAAACAACAACACATTTATATTTGAATAAACTATCCTAACTATATTTATAATTTTTGAAGATTATTAATTTATGATATTGGCGAGACTATGTATTTATATAGGGATCTTCCCAAACATTATTATCTTATTGTTTTATTAAAATTTGTGATTTTTTGAACTGGCCCGAGTTGAGGCTGGAGAAAAATATTATTTTAGAGAGTTATTAATTTATAAAGTATTAATTTATGGAGGTTCTATAGTTGGAGGAAATTCTAACTTAGAGTTAAATTAGAAAATTTTTGTAAAACGCCTTACAATCAAGAGGATCTTAAACAAGTGTGAGAGTTTGAATTACACCTTCAAGAAATTAAAGTAATGGATTAGAAAATCAAGGGGAAGTTGAACCACTATAAATCCTTATGTTTTGTCTTTTCTTTAATTTTCTTTACAAATTGTTTTTGACAACCACACTCCTCACATTCACACTTGTTTTGATTAGGTTATTTGAAAAAGAATTTTTAAAATTTTGTTTTAAATTACCAAGAACTTAATTTAGTCTCTCACCCTTTTGGGTTGCTAAACAGGTATTTCAATAATTATAAGAGTGAACGGCCTATACATTGCCTTTGTTCACCGTTATGTACCTATACTTTTTTTTAGCCAAAAACATCCCTATACTTTCAAAATTGAGTCATTTATGTCATTTTGGCTGGTGGAGCTGTTTTTCTGAAGGGTATGTTCGTATCATTAATAAAAAAACAAACAAAACCCTACATCATCCTCCCTCATCCCTTAAATTCCATTAGCCCCCTCCCTCCTCCCTAAAATTCCATCAACGCCCTCCCTTCTCCCTAAAATTCCATCAGCCCCCTCCCTCCTCCTTAAAATTCCACCAGTACAACAATGGTCTTTGCTGGTGGAGACGTTGTGGTGGTTAGAAGCATGGGTAGATTCTATCTATCTAACTTCAAAGACAATGAAACGAATGAGGTCATCCAGTTTGACACACATCTGAAAGTTAGTTATATACCTTATGTGAATAGCTTAGTTAGCATCTAACTTGTTTGTCTTCGCCTCAAAGGCTACCAAGCTCTACTCTTGTTCCTAATTTTAGATTTTTGAGGTTGAACCTTGAAACAGGTTATGTTCTTTTAAGATGATGATATTGAACGATAGTGAATTACTTTTGCTTATGATTGTGTTTGTTGAGACTTGTTGTTATGTTTTATGGTTTAGCTTGAATTGTGATGTGAATATTGTTTCTATGCTCTTAAAACTTTCAAGCTTTTAAAAAATACTTTCGAAATTGAAAGTCTTTCACTATAAAGAAATCTAGTGAGAGTTAGAGAGAGTTATAAGCATAAATAATCTTCAAGATAAACTATTTGTTTTGTGGCAAATGGTGATTGGGGAGATGAAGGAAAATGAACGAAGAGAAATGAATATGATGAAGGTGAAGGCAAGAAGGAAAAATAGGTCCAAAAAGTAGTTGCGAAAGAAAGAGAGAGAAAAAGAGGGGAGGGGGGAGGGGGGGGGGGGATAAAGGGAAAGAGAAGGCATTGCATTGATCCTTGTTTGTAGAAGGCAAAAACTGACCCTGTGCAATATTATACAAGGGGAGACCCTATGCCAATGGAATTTTAGCGATCCAAGAGGGAGGGGGCAGCGGTGGTGGGTGGAGAGTGGGGATGATGGAATTTTAGGGACGAGGGAGGATGAGGTAGGGTTTTGTTTGTTTTTTATTAGTAAGACGAAAATACTTTTAAGAAAATAGCTCCGTCGGTCAAAATGACGTAAATGATACATTTTTGAAAGTATAGGGATGTTTTTTGCTTAGAGTGACAATCCAAAATATATCTATACTTTTCAGTTGTTTTCGCTTTTGTACCTATAATAATTTAAACGGGCCACAAATGTACCTATATTAATTCAAATGGACCATAAATGTACTGGCACCGTTGAGCTCTGTTAGCACTAACGAAATGGCCTTCATGTGCCTCACATGTGACGTTTTCATGGACATTTTTGTCTTTTTATTTTGTTTTTAAAATTTTATTTTTCTTCTCTTCTCCAATCTTACTATTCATCTTCTCCCAAATTACTTCACCTCCCTCCTCCCACCACCAACCACCACCATTGCCCCCTCCTTCACTCCACCCACCGCCGCCGCTGCACACTCCCTCCCCTGTTGCCGTCTGCCTCCCGTCCCTTCGTCGCGGACGGCGAAACCGCAACCGTCACAACGAAAAGGAAGCCCATAATCAACATCTCTACAACAAAAAGGAAGTCCAGAAAACAACCTCAACACAAGCAATTCATGGTTCAAATCAATTTCCAACAAGCAAAATCAAAATGCCTCCGACAATTCATGGTTCATGGTTCAAATCAAAATTCCTCCGACACAAGAAATTCATGGTTCAAACCAAAACTCTATAATGCATAGTTCAAATCAATTTCCATTAATACAATGGTATTTCCATTAAAACCCCAATGGTTGTTTGCCTAATTCTCAGTACAGCTTTACACCTGTGGAAGAGAACCGAAGAGCCAAAAAAACTCAATAAATGAAAAATAACGTGAGAATAGAAAAAGAACAATTAAAGATGGGTTTTTTTTTTTAATCTTTTGGAGGAGCAATCAAGTTGTTGTTGAAAGAGTATCTACAAAGTTAAAGGGGGAAAACGAACATCGGCGGCGGAGGAAGGGGGAGGGGAGAAGGGAGGAGGGAGGAGAGAGGGGGAGGGTAGAGGAATTTGAGGAAGAAGATGAATAGGAAATTTAAGGAGAAAAAAAAGAAAACAGAAAAAAAGAAGATGAAGAGGACAAAATTGCCCCTGAAAAATTCACATGTGAGGCACATGTCCGTTAGAGCTAACGGAGGTTAATGGTGCCAGTACATTTTTGACACGTTTAAATTAGTATAGGTACATTTGCGGCTACAAAAAAAGTATAAGTACAAAAGCGGACACAATCTAAAAGTATAGGTATATTTTGGGCCGTTCACTCTTTTGCTTAAAAAAAAAAGTATAAGTACATAACGGTGAATAAAGGCAAAGTATAGGGATATAATGTATAGTTCACACTAATTATAATCATTTAAACTTCTCTTAATTAGTGTGAAAAGTGGTAAAATGACACTTATTTTGTTAAAAATATTTTGTACGTCTACCACATCTTTACAAATAGTGCAGCAAATAGGAATTAAATTTTGTTTCTATCTGTTCTTTTGTGGCTTGTGTAGGGGAAGTTTTGTTGGAGGAAGTTTTTTGTTGAAAATTTTTTAAAGGGAAGTTTTTTTTGGAAAATTGTGTAGGTGAGAGATTAAAAAAGTGTAATGATTGTGTTATTTTTTGAATTTATGTAAGTAGGTATTTAGAGAGAATTTTAAAATTTTAATTTTGAATTGTTGAAAAAGTGAAGTTGTTTCTTTGTGTAAAGTTTTGGAAAAAAAAATGATAATTTTTAAAAAATTGTCACAAGAGAACATAGCCTAAAACCCTACATGTTTATCACTTTCATCAGAAAATAAGACTTATATTTTAAATGTATTTTATTATACCATCTTATATAATACTGCAGATGCACTAAATAATTTACTTTTATTTTAGAATTAGTGTAGTTTTTGATACGTAGTTAAATAAGAAAATAAAAATAAAAATAAAATGAGAAATTGACCCAATTCTTAATTTATGAGCTAATCTATAAAGGACATTTAAGAACATGAAAAGTGTATCGCATTGAAAAATTTTCTCAGATTCATTGCCCTTCACGCACCAAAATTTCGGCCCGGCTCTTTAGACTCTGTTTTTTTACATTCCATTTCAAAAAAATCATCACTTTTTCTTCTAAAATCTTACACAAAGAAACAATTTCTACTAAATCTAAAATTCAAAATTTAAAATTTTCTCTAAATTTTCAATCGCATATATTCAAAAAATAATACAATTATTACATATTTTTATCTCTTTCTTACATAACTTTTCAAAAGAAAATTCTCTCTAAAAAAAATTCATTTTTAAAAATTAAAAATTCTCAAATTGGGTCAGAAGATAACAAAGCCTTTTAGCGTCCAGGTTCGTTGAATATATACACTAATATCCTATTGTTAAACAAATTTAAATACACTTCTGTCGTTTAACCACACGAAGAGCCACGCTTCTCCACTCACGCGCTTTACAACCTCGTGCAGTGTACTCTATCCTGCTTAACATAGTTACAGTTACAGATGGTTTGAATTTCTTTTTCTTTAAATATTATTATTAAGGACATATTAAAATTTATTTTTTTTTAAAAAAAATATGTTAAACTTTTTTAATGACTTGAAAATATTTTAATTGTTTAAATAAATTATTCATGTCCACCTTACTGTTTTAAAATTTTGAACAATATGTTATGTCTTTTCCTTCTTGTGGAAGTGGTTCTGCGCAAAAAAAAATTTCATTGTCAAATTACTCAAGTAAAAAAATGAGTAATCAAAAGGACCAAAAAGAAGAAAAAAAAGAAGAAGAACAAGATACTCCCTCCGTCCCACTCAAAAAGTCCACTTTCAAATAATTTTTTTGTCCCATTTAAAGAGTTCATTTTGAATCTTTTTACATTACATACCCTTACTAATATTACAATGTGTGGTTCACAATTAACCCTTACTTCTAAAATAAGGATATAAGTGAAAAATATGGTGGTCAATTATTTATTTTAGGTGTTGTATCTCACAACTCCAATAAGTTATACACATTTCAAAGTGGATTCTTTGAGTGGGACGGAGGGAGTAACTATTTTACACAATCTTAACAGTTTCGTCAATCTCAAACGGTATTAAATCCCAAGAAAAACCTTATTTCAAGCCTCAACTTTGCAACAAACTAAGGGCAGTTTTGGTTTTGGTTTTAATATATTATAATCAGTTTCCATCATTTCTAATACAGCTTTTTACTATTTAACTATATATTTTTACATTTTCAATACACTTTTTACATTATAAATGTGAGATCCCATAATTTTCGCGTTAATCCAACCTTTATAATTTTATACTTTCTTATACAATTATCTTTTCAAACTCAATTTTGCACAATTATAAAGTTGTATGATTCTTTTGAGTAATTTTAGTATGAAACATTATGGTTCAAATCATAATTTGAGGTATGATATTTTTCTGAACATAGATTTGTGTTCGATGGTATATTAAAATGGATATAAAAGTTTAATTTGAAAATATAAGGAATAGAAAAGAAAATTAAGTTCAGTCGTGTGCAAATGAAATTCTAAATTCAAAAATAAGTCATGAGATAAAAATAATAAAATATTAGAAACCTTAATAAATAAAAGTAAATTAAGATGATAAAGATCAACTTGAATTACATAAACATAAATGTAAATATGTATGTAAATGGCTGGCACGTAGATTGTAGATCTATTAGGTGGCTTTTCCATAGGAAAATTAGTGTCACGAAGATACAGTAACTAGGGGTAAAATAGGAAAGGAGAAAGGAAAGGATAAAATCAAGAGATTTGCATCAGACGTACAATTCCAGGAAAAATGGCATTTTCAGTCCCTTTTCTTTGGGGCAGTGGCAATTTTCGTTTATTTCGTTTAACCGTGGCAGAAATGATCTCTTATGTTTGTATGGTGGGACTGAAAACCTGTCTTCCGGTTTTTAAGACTTGTTTGAAATGAAAAAATAAAATTAAGGTTTTATCGCGATTTCCTTAATCTCCAATTGCCCAAGCAATAATTTTTTCACCCCTCCCAAATTGAAAGCCATAAGAAACGATTCATGGGAAATCCAGAAGAAGGAAAGCTCCAACTTTTCCTCCAATGGCTTCAGGTATCTGAATGAAACCCATTAGTCATCAACTGAATTCAATTTCATAAGAAAAGCTTACGGTTTTGAACTCAAGTTTTCTGATTTCTCCTAGTTTTCTTTTTTTTGTTTTTGTTTTTGCTTTATATTGCCCTTTGCAGACTACTCCTCTGTCCATTCCTTTAATCCTACGAATCTAAGAGAAAGATCTTAATAGATCGCTGAGAATATCGTCACAGCCCAAAGTGGAACTCAGATCCACTTCTCGCCCCTCTTCCTTCTCCGTTAATGGCCAGCACCACCCCATCAGACTTCCCATAATTTCGTCTCTGCCCAAATTGGCCCTAAGCGATGAGAAAGATGCTGCGGTGGCCGGAGAAAGTAATGCTTGAGCTTGTTCTTAGATTTTAAACTGAAGAGTGGGTTTAGCTGTTTGATTTCATCTGCACTGCTGCTCCTCATTGTGAAGAACCTCCGAAATTCTGGGTTCATCATTGCAAACCAAATCGACATATTCATCTTTCTCTAAAAGTTCTGGGTTCATCACTGACAGCGTTGGAACGGATAGTACAGCTTCAGCGGTTGATTTAGAATATATTTGAAGTTAGGTTTTGGATTTTGACAGATTTGTGAAGGTTTAAATTGTAAAATTATTTTACTGATTTTAGGAACCTGTCAGGGAATGAAATAGAATTTTTGGTGATGATGGTGAGAAACAAAATAATAAATGAATGAGGTGAGAAAAAAAATTTAAATAAAAAGAGATAAAATTTGCAAAAGAAAGAAGGATTCTCACGAGGAAGACAATGACCAGAGGTTGCTTTTTTATGGGTTCTCATTGGCTTAGGATCTCCTGTTACACTATGTGTTACACATCTTAATAACTCAGTGTTAATATTCTTTTTTAAATTTCTTTTTTAAATTAATTTTTTCACCAATGATATTAATTAGCATTATAATAAATTTTTGGACTAAGGGTTCACCCATTTTAGTTTAGGGTATATTTATTTTAATTTATTGAGATTAAAAAATCAAAAAATACTATAAAATTATATTAAAATACAAGATTAATGTAAAAAAATAAAATAATTATATTAAAATTATGTAGAATGCCAATGAATAGCATTGGTGAAAAAATTAATTTAAAAAAAATATTAACATTGAGTTATTAAGATGTGTAACATATAGTGTAACAGGAGATCCTGAGCCGTTTTGATTAGTGACAATTATGGCTTTCAATTTAGGAGGATTGAAAAAATTATTGCTTGGGCCATTGGAGATTAAGGAAATCGCAATAAAGCCCTAATTTTATTTTTTCATTTCAAACAAGTCCTAAAAACCAGAAGATTAGTAATCACCTGTAAAATGGACTAAAAAAGCCACACCATGCAAACATAAGAACCATTTCTGGCACAGTTAAACGAAAGGGACGAAAATTGCCATTGTCCCAAAGAAAAGGGACTGAAAATGCCATTTTTCCTACAATTCCACATATAAATAGCTTCCCTCTGTTTACCGCCATACTCGTCTTCATCGTTAAGGAAGAATTGGCGAATTTCCATCTAAACAAACCTTGAAGATTTTCCCTAATCTTCTTTCTTTTTAATCTGAATATTCATCGCCATCCATCAAAACTTTTAAACCTCTTAAACCAATTCTCAAGTTCCACCGACGGTGGTGAAGTTACAGAGACAAAGGGAGTAGGACAATAGACAAGAAAAGGAACCGGGAAAGGAGGAAAGCTAGAATCTATAAGCCCTCTCAATTTCAATCAACAGATACATACATACATATATATATATATATATATATATATGATATTGTGTTTGTTTAAATTACTGAATACCAAGTTTCTTGAGATATTATATGGAAGCAGTAAGAAATCAATTAGTAAGAAATCAATTACAGTTGTTGTATGGTATGAAAACATAAAGTAAATACACTAATAACATGACTGAAATTAAAATATTGTAGGTATTTCAACTCCACTTGAAGCTTGTTGATGGTTTACAAATTGGATGAACCATATGTTGTTATGTATCAAGTTGATGGCTAGGTTTGTAGTTAAGACATGGCTAAATATAGTAGTGCTAAAGAACTGGAGTAAAGGGAAAATAAAATGAGTAAAATATTGGCCAAGATCATGCTCTGGTTCAGCGAAACTAAATAGAGGAAATTAGCTTGATTGCTGTACTTATTTCGTTCGCAAAGAGGAACAGGAAAAGTGAGCAATGTATTAACAATAAATAATAATTATCGAAAACAGAAGGGGGTTGATTAGGTTAAGGGGCTGGATTACTAGACAGTCCAACCTAATGTTTTAAAATGAAACAAAACAAAAATAAAAATGAATAAAGAAAGCAGGGCATACGATCACGAATTTAAAAAGGGAGATCATGGGTTAAATAAACAAAAATAAAAGGGAGAAAGGCCAGCAGTTTGCATTAGCATGGGCTGAATGTTTGATCATTAGAAACAAAATAATAAGAATAAGGCTTAATTGATTAAACTAAAAGAGAGAAGAAGAAAGAAAAAAAGGCCTGAAGCTAATTTTATTACCTAATATTTAATTACCTATTTATAGTACTAATTTAACTAATTAATTTTAATATTTTGATTACCCTATTAAGAATACACATCGTCTTAGGATTACTTTATTAAAATAAATTCGAATTACTGCAAATCGTTGGACACTTGTGAACTAGCTTCTACGAACTGAGGTGAGTTACCTCACTGAAAAGGAAGAACCGTTTTAACCTGTAATGAATTGAATGTCGGACTGCATCATGCATATGGCATGTGATAGAAGTTCATCATGATATGAGTTGAGATATGAAATGTATCATGTTGGACTGTTCTGTGCATTGAATCACGTTATAACTGTGAATGACAGGATGTGCCTCCTTTGCACACTGGGTTATCTGTTTAATTCTGAATCAGTTTTGATTTATTCTAAATCTGTTTTGAGTCTTGGATCCATTATCTGGTGCGGAATGATTCACGAGCCGGCTTGGGCTTGGTCGTTGGATCATTTTCGTTGGTCAGTAGTCTCGAGCTACTTCTAAATCTGGGCCATTATTCTGTACCGGCGTTGTTGACAATAATATCTGATCTGATCTAATTTGACCTGAATTCTAAATTTGGAGTTGATTAAAAAGTTGTTCACTGTTCATTTAGAACTTTGACGACTTTCTGCTATAGTGATTCTGTATCCTTCTGTATGTGTTTTGCATTGCGTCAGGACTGCTCTCTGATAGGATTATCTGAACATGTATGCATTGGTAAATATGAAACTTGGTAAATATTTGTTAAACGGTGCGGCCTCACTGAGCATGGGCTCATTCCTTTAAGTTTAAATAAAATTTTCAGATTCCTGATATGATGACGAGATTGCGCATTACCTGATCTGAGTTAAGAGAATCCTGTAATAGCTTGAAAGGGAGGTTGATATTGGATAGCTTACCTCTGTAATGAGTTTACCTAAGAATGATACATGTTAGAATTTTGTTTTGTAATAAATAGTTTGAAATTTTATATTTCTGTATGTTCTGTTCTGCATCTGCGTCCTGGTGCGAAACAAGCAGGTGTCCGACCTGATCCCTGTATTGGATAAGGGGGTCGGGTTGGGGCGTCACAATAAAACTAGTTTTCCCAAACCAAAATCAAACTAAAACTCAACCCAACCAAAAAGAACAGTCCCTAATAGGACTAAACAGTAGTCCCTATAATTCAACCACATAACACGTCCATATGCCGCCCATGTTTCAGTTTTTGTTTCTTTTTTTTTGGGGGGGGGGGGGGGGGGGGGGGGGGAAAAATGTACATGCAGGGTATATTAGATTTTCTTTCTCGGTATTATGTCTATGTTGTGAGGTTTTGACTCATTTTAGGTTGATGTTCTCGTTTGGATTTTGGAGAATTTGTGACTTGAAATATTGCTCCTCTTTTTTTATCCTCTTTTTTTTTTTTTTTTTCTTCCTATAATAATATTTATTATTATATTTTAATACATTAAAGTGAGCACGAATAATTTATTTAAAGCATTAAGTATATTTTGCTCTTAAGAAGAAATTTTAAAGTTTAACACTTTTTTAAAAGAACTTTAAATCTTATATTGTTAATAAGAAATTTTCCTTTTGTTTTTTGAAGTCATGCTAGGCAAGTTTGCAACCTATATAAAAAAGAAAAGAAAATGTCATTTTGCACCAACATATGTTTCGCTCATGTAATGAATCAAAACATAAAGTTGTTTTTTAAAGTTTTAATCATGAAATACATGAAAAGAAAATTAGAAGAATACACTTACATTATTAGTAGTCAGTATCCCGATCTGTATAGTAGGATCGTAAGCGAAGGGATAAATGATCCAGGATCGCATAGGATCCTTTTTATATACAGGATCTCCATGGGATCTTTAGGATATTAATCTAGATCGTAGAATCCTCCGATCCTATGGCGATCCTTCATTTTTTTTAAAAATCCATCATGAATCTTCGGTTTAATAACTTTTCTTACATACAATTTCATATTTGTGTCTCTAGTTTAGTGATTCGTTAAGTAATCAACCCCACTTTTATCCAACAACTAGACTATAGTTTGAATCTTGCGAGGATACATGAAATTTTCTATTTTTGGGTCTTTTGGCTTATATTTTGCACCTATTGAAAGAGAGCAATCTCATGAATGTGTTGTATTTAGATTAATTTAAATGTGTTTTTGCTTATTTTATATGCACAAGTTACACATTAATTGATTACAATACAACTATTGGTACAACTATAGTTTGAAAGTACTACGTTATAATTTATTATTGATTTTTTGCATATAGATCCAATTTATAAGTATTCTAATATTGCAATTATAATATATACAACAATATGAGCTTGTAAGAACAATTTTATTCGCTTTTTGATGGGTCTTACGATCCTACGATACAATCCTATCAATCCTGCATGGGATCCCGATCGTACTCCCAAAACGACCCTGTGTGGGATCCCGATCCTGACTAGTAGTCATTCTTTACTCGTTCAAGGGTTTTCTTTTTTTCAATTTTTATTTTTGTTCTTATAGTAAATTCACTATTTAAAAATAGATTTTTTGCCTCTCTCTTAACTATTAGTTAGAGTGCGAAAATTATTAAAAAAATAAACTCTTTACCATATTAAATGCTAACATCATGCATAATGTAGATTTGGCTTTTTTTTAATATTTTATTCGTTCCATTAGAAAAGTCCATATTTAAAAATATTTTTTGTTCTGTTAGAAGATTCCAGTTTCAAATTTTTTACTCCTCTTACCCTTACTAATATAATAATGTGTGGTCTACAATTAGTACATACTTAATAAGTAAGAATATAAATAGAATAAAAAATATCAAATTAGCTTTTTAGGTGTTATATATTGACATTCATAATAAGTTGTAAATTGGTCAAAGTTGAACATTCTAATGAAACGGGGGAGTATGTTAAAAAGTCAATTTTTTTTTTTTTTGTGACACAACAAAAGATTATTCAAATTTGACTAGGAAGTAATTAAACCAAAACTAATACTATTTGAAACTTTTTTGAATATCATGCAAGTTTTTGGAGGACAATACAATTTTTTCGCTTATATCGATATAATAGTTTTTCGCTGCAAATAGTAGGTTTGAAAGCAATTTTCCAGGTTGAAAAGAAAGTTCGTGTATAAAAACGACGTGCCTTCGGCATTTGGTGCTGCGCGTGGAGGTATTCAGTAATGAAAATAATCGGATACGGATTTAAAATTGCGAAAATAAGAAGAGTAAGATATAAAATGACTGTGCACATTGAAATTAGAATCCAAGACAAAAGCAAACACTTCTTGTGTCAGGCAGGCGCAGCGCACTTCAGATAAAGGTGAGTTTTACTTTTCATTTTATGTCCTAAAACTTCATGTAATGTAAGATTTACTCCCTTAAGTTTAGCATTATTATGCAAACTTCTTCGTGATTTTTATTTCTTCCTCTCTTTCTTATTAGTTCTTACTATTTTTTTTTTTAAAATAATAGAAATTTGTGATTTAGAGAGAAGCTCCTTTAAATCTAATGGAATGTTCTCCCCTCAACTCACCCTCCATCCCCCATAAAAAATAAAAAATGATTGAGATTATACTCTTTCACAGAAACTTACATTTAATGTGTTTAACAGTTCAACAAACATAAGTATTAAGTTTAACATTCAAATTATAACAGTTATTTTAAAACAACGAGTATAATGTATTATTAGGTAAAAAGTAAATAGAGAGTAAACAAATGAAAAATGAAAATTTTTATTATAAAAAAATAAATTTGAAAGGAAACTCTTTTAATGGTACACACAGAGCACCAAAATAATCATAAACAATAGGACCTGTTCTTTATGTTTTTGTTTCTAATTTCAACAGTAAATTTAATGTATTATAATTATTTTTTATTATTTTTAATATAATTTTTTACTATTTAACTATACATTTTTACACTTTTAATACAATTTTTACATTATAAAACTATATTTCAAAAACATATTTTCAAAATCGGATTTTAAAACATAAAAAATAACGAGCCAACCGAATGGAGAGAGTTTGTACTTTTCCAAACTAATGGTCGAATATAATAAATGCAGTACTAAAGTTTACCATATATAAACTGAAAAATATATTAATTTATCTTTTCCTTTTTAAACTGATTTTTTACATCTTTGGTTGTTGGATTTATTTTCTATTCACTATCTAAAACCACATAAGATTAAATTTATTGTCTCACGGGACAATAAATTTATATAGAAGACATTTTTATTTATGTATTGTTTTAAACATGTAAAATATTATGTATAAATTTTTGAAAGAAGTAAAGATTAATTATATTTACAACGCCAAAAGCTGAATTAAAAATAGAAAGAAATGCATAAAATAGAAATAAAATGAATGTTTATTCTCCATACTAATTACATTTCAAAAAATAAAGGTACCAGATTGAACTTGTGAATTATAAGGAAATTAAAATTTAAGAGGCTAATTGTGATTTTCGTAAATATGAGGGCCGTGGTGGAAATATAAAATTTACAGAAAAAAGTATCTCCTTTTTTCACAGATGCTTCCCCTTCCCCTACCACCCAATACTTCATCAAATATCCCCTGCCAGTACCCACTTCAATTCCCACCCAGCAATTGCAGCCGAGAATCGCCGGACGGAAGCGCTCTGACTCACTATGACGACGTCATTTGGTGCTGCGAATGCAGCGATGGCGGCGGCGGGTTTGGCCAGTGGTGGTGAAGCCGCCAAGATTCAGCTTCACAGCTTTACCGGCTTGAAAAGCACTGGAACCATCGTTCCATCCTCCAATTCTCTTCTCCTCAGCAAACGAGTCGGCGTTCTTCACTCCTTTTCGGCTTCTTCAGTAATTCGAGCAGTTTCTGCGGTACAACTTCTCGTGTTTAATTTTTATTTCATACTCTTTATTCGTTTCGTTCTTGTTTACTGTTTAGACAGGAAAAGCTGATCTAGGTTTTCGATGGATTCGTTCCGTTTATATCCCGGTCATTTTGATGATATTCACATTCACATGGACGTCTTTTAAAAAAAGAAAATTTGTTTTTCCTTTCAAATAATTTTTTCTTGTAAATTTCAATATTCTTCCAATTGTTGCTGCATTGACCTTGAATACGAATAAGAAGAGTTTTGGCCATAATTAGAAATCACAGAGCAAAGAAGGGCCGAATGGAATAACATGGCCTTTTAACTTTTAGTGTTTTTATGTAGCGGTAATGAGGAAAAAAATGTTGATTGCTACAGCTGCTGCCTTTGTGTAGCTAGTTAATAACCATACGTGAGGGTTTATGATTGTTTAGATATCCTCCAAAATTGATTGCTTTTCACCACTTCAGTCAGGCTGCATGATATGATATCGTGCAACAACTAAAGGGGTGCTGCATCTGCAGCAATGTGAATAAGTTGCTGCATTGGCGCTGAAAATAAATTTTTTTTGTGGAGTTAAATTTTATTTTGAGTATCTCATTTACCTATTAAGGGGCTGTTGGATTGGCAAGCAATGACAGTCCAGTGAGATGCCAACTTTGTCATTGTGATTTTCTAGAGCATAATTTTTTTTTTTTTTGTCAAAACAAGTCTAGTTGCTTTTATTTTGCCGTCCAACAACCTACCTATTAATAGGTTTTGTTATTGTCAATTGTAAGAGTGGAAACATGGCGAGGAAAGAATTCCTTGCTCCGGAAAGAACAACAGTTAAATTTATTTTGATCGATTACCTTTTATTTGATTTTTCCGTCACTGTAAGGAGAGCTTAATGTGCTTTTTGGTCCTTCTGAACAACAAGAAGAAGTAGCACAACTAAGCTTTTGTTCCTCTACGTGGGGTCGGCTATATGGATCATATCTCGCCCATTGTTTTCATTTATATTCAAATATGACATGTCATTCAAGTTGTTTTCCAATTCTTTTTAGGGTTTTCAAATTTTTTTGCCGTTCTGAAGTGTGAAAAATATTGGGGAGGTTTGATGATGAATTGGATCTTCTATTCTAGAACATAACTAGTACACGATTAGCCTAATGATTTTGTTCCATTATTTTTGCAGCCTGTGAAGCCAGAGACTCATAAGGAGACTAAGAGAAGTAAGGTTGAGATCATCAAAGAACACAGTAATTTTATCAGGTATCCTCTGAATGAGGAGTTAGCCACGGATGCCCCAAATGTTAATGAGTCTGCTGTACAGTTGATTAAGTTTCATGGAAGCTATCAGCAATACAATAGAGAAGAACGTGGAGGAAGATCTTACTCATTTATGCTTCGTACTAAGAACCCATGCGGAAAGGTTCCAAATAGGCTTTACCTTGTCATGGATGATCTTGCTGATCAGTTTGGCATTGGAACACTTCGTTTGACTACCAGGCAAACATTTCAGCTCCATGGTGTCTTAAAGAAAGATCTCAAGACAGTCATGAGTACGATAATAAATAACATGGGATCAACACTTGGTGCTTGTGGTGATCTCAATAGAAATGTTTTGGCTCCAGCTGCTCCATTTGTAAGGAAAGATTATCTTTTTGCACAAGAAACTGCTGAGAATATTGCGGCATTGCTTACTCCTCAGTCAGGATTTTACTATGATATGTGGCTGGATGGAGAGAGGGTGATGTCAGCAGAACCTCCAGAAATTGTCAAGGCTCGGAATGATAATTCTCACGGAACAAACTTTCCTGATTCACCTGAACCTATTTACGGAACTCAATTCTTGCCAAGGAAGTTCAAAATTGCTGTTACAGTTCCAACTGATAACTCAGTTGATCTTTTCACCAATGACATTGGAATTGCAGTTGTGTCTGATGATGATGGAGAACCAAAGGGTTTCAACATATATGTAGGCTTCCCTTTTTTAGCTTTGCTATTGTTTATCTTCCTTTAGTTGTTTGAATTAGCAACATTTCTGTCATTGCAGGTTGGTGGTGGTATGGGGCGAACACACAGGTTGGAGTCCACATTTCCTCGTCTAGCAGAACCTTTGGGTTATGTGCCAAAGGAGGATATACTGTATGCTGTCAAAGCTATTGTTGTTACTCAGAGAGAACATGGAAGAAGGGATGACCGCAAGTACAGTAGGATGAAATACTTAATTAGTTCATGGGGCATTGAGAAGTTTAGATCTGTGGTGGAGCAATATTATGGAAAGAAATTTGAACAAATCCATGATCTACCTGAATGGGAATTCAAGAGTTATTTGGGATGGCATGAACAGGTGAATGCTTGATTTCCCTGTTCAATTAAATGATGCAATTTTATTATCTCCCCCTGCCTCCACCAGCCCCACTTTCTATCTCTCTCCCTCTTTAATCTTCCATCTAAAAAATTGTTTGATCACTCTGACAGTTCATTTTCTTTAACCTCTTCTGTGGCCAAATGGTTTATCTCTGTTTAAAAAAATACTGAATCTGCTCTTAAAACTATATGTTAACAATGATGTTTCTCAGTTATTGATTTGGTTAACAAAATTTTGTTAGGGGGATGGCACCTTATTTTGTGGTCTGCACGTTGATAATGGTCGGGTTAAAGGGTCCATGAAGACTACACTGAGGGAAATTATTCAGAAATATAACTTGAATGTCCGAATTACACCTAATCAGAATATCATCTTGTGTGACATCAGGCGTGCATGGAAACGTCCCATCACTACAGCTCTTGCACAGGGTGGCTTGCTGGTAAGTACAGCATTGTCTATGTTAACAATTTTAACTGGAGTAAGGTTGGGGAGTTTTTCTTAGATTTTATCTCTACAAATTTGATTTATTTGAACAAGTTTTTGTTTTCAGAGCTATGATTGGAAAGAAGTTAAGAATACTATTTGAGGAATCCTGTTTATGTAATAACTGCTTGTTTGAAGTGCTTATATGGTTATGTGAATTGGTTCTGACCTATAAGAGCTGGAGTGAGGAGAAAGTGGTGTTCATGTTTTTGTGCTTAATTCTCCTATACTGAAGTTGATCCTGTAGTGATTTTACTGAAACTTATAGCTTAAGTGCAAAGCTACCTGCCATCTGAAACTTGAACATTGTGTTGTTCCATACATTATTTATTAAACTGTTCTATTATGTTCAGTATACATGGAGTAACCTCATGCTATGGGAGAAGGGAAAAAAATAAATAATAAGAGAGAGACAGTGAAGGGAAGAAAGTGGTAAATGAAGCTTGTGCATCTCTGTTTTGCCTAGGAGTTACAGTGGCGGGTATGGAGAAGTGGGTGTTTAATTAATTAATGATTATAATTTTTTAACTTATGCATGAACAATATTTTCCCCAGAATTAACAAAATAAATAAGACTTGACAATGTCTCAGCAGAATGTTTTATGAATCAAGGAAACAGGTTCTATCTATCCTGGTTTTGAAACTGGGCTATGAAATAGTTAAAAAGTTAAATATACAAAGTTTTGAGTTCTTTTGATTTGTCTTGCTTCCTAGTTAGGACCTTCCATATCAGTGAAACTCTAAAACTTATGAGGCATCCAAGGATTTAAAATTATTTGGACAGTTAAGTTTAATTAAGCATCATACTTACCTGTCATGAAACTTCAGTATAACACTAGGAACCTTTGCAGAAAGAATCAGTTATAGAGCAATACCCCCTTCTAGAGTTTTGTCTGATGTTTTTGTAATTTTGCATGGGCTACTCCTGGATTTGTAATCTGAGATATGTTGCATTAATCTGGCGATGCAGTTTTAGAACTCAAAATGCACAGGACATGATTTAGTGGCTAAGGATTTTGAACACAGCCATAACTTGTAATTGTATTAGTAGGCTTGTGAAGTTCTTTGTCACCATCAAATTGTCAAATAAAAAGCAGGTAGTTTTTCTGTTCTTTCAGTGCAAAATCTTGTGAGCGTTGTTCATTGAATTATTTTTGAAGTATGCGTGTTGTAACATCCATGCTGTAAAAGTAAACTGGTCTTTTCTGTTTATGTTTTAGCTAATTTTGTGCGACAGAGACATGGTAAAGTTGCATAACTGAAATAGGTATGAGATTATTGCTTGCAATTTGGGTGGGTCAAATTGATTTCACTTGAAGTTTATCAAGTCAGTACTCTGTCTAAAGCTGCAGCTTGGAATTGAGGGTTCTAGCTTATCATGTATTCATTAATCTTTTATTGACCAGCAACCAAGGTATGTAGATCCGCTCAACTTGACATCAATGGCATGCCCAGCTTTTCCACTATGCCCTTTGGCAGTAACTGAAGCTGAGCGCGGAATACCTGACATTCTTAAGCGAGTGCGAGCTGTATTTGAGAAGGTAAAATATTGAATGGAATCATCGCTCCTAAATATGTCAAATATCAAGATAATGTTGTGAGTAAAACCGAAGCACTTTCTTTTCAGGTTGGTCTCAAGTACAATGAATCTGTTGTGATAAGGATGACTGGTTGCCCTAATGGATGTGCTAGACCATACATGGCTGAACTTGGTTTTGTTGGTGATGCTCCAAATAGCTATCAGGTCTTGATTAATTCCAGCTTTTTACTCACTAAATGCGTCCATCTGTATTTTCTTCTAATGTTAATTGCAAAATAGACATTTTGACATTGGATGTCCAAATTTTATTTTGTTTTTCTTATAGCTCTGGCTTGGCGGGAACAGCAATCAAACCTCATTAGCTAAAGTCTTCATGGACAAGGTTAAGATCCATGATCTCGAGAAAGTTCTAGAGCCTTTGTTTTATCACTGGAAAAGAAAGCGACTTGCAAAGGAATCATTTGGCGACTTCACAATCCGTTTGGTGAGCAATAAAAATAACGTGCTGAATTTCGTTGTTCCAATCTACTTAATATTTTAATGTCAATCTTCTTAGAGAATAAAGCTTTTAATGTTGGTGGTTGTGAATTTTCTCTTCAGGGTTTTGAGAAACTTAAAGAGCTGATTGCCAAATGGGAAGGTGTACCTGAGCCATCTTCTAGGTACAATTTGAAGCTTTTCTCTGATAGGGAGACATATGAAGCCATGGATGAACTGGCAAGGATTCAAGATAAGTCCGCGCATCAATTGGCCATGGAAGTTATTCGCAATTTTGTTGCTTCCCAGCAAAATGGCAAGAGTGAGTGAATCAGTGAAGGTTAGCTTCGCAGTCAAGTCGAATCACCTTACCCTGTAAAGTTGATTGTGCTTTGATATCACTTTTGTATCTATATGCGAAAACTTCTGCACCGTGTGGAGGATTCGTCTCTTGATTGTGGATTCGTTCTGATGACTTAGATTATTCTAGAGGCGGTAAGCTAGTTTCTTGTGAGGATTTTATGTTTTTACTATCATCTGGAATCAATATTTAAGCAATAAACACATGTTAAGGTCGATTTGATCATACTCCTGCTTTGGGTGCCCTGCCTGCCTGACCTTTTTATGGCTTTATTATATTTGTTGAAGAATCTGACACTGGCAATGCGTTAAGTGGTATGACCACATTCGACAGTTGGACTTCCTCTTTGCTAATTAAGTTTTTTTTTTTTTTTTGTTTCCTTTCATTTTTTAAGTCAAAAGTAAATTTTATTCAGGCCAACTCTAGCTTAGTTGTTTCCAGTACAAAATCTGGAAAATCATGAAACCACACTTGATTCTGCACTAGACAGAGTTATTAGTGAACATGAGATACTTTGTTACAATCCCTTCCAATATGATCAGAACTTATGACTATTTAGAAACATCCGCTGTCTGGATCAAACTGTCGATCTGCCTCGATCCAATCTGAATTTTGGATCAGGTGGGTTTTGGATATGGTATACACGGATCGGTTTCAGATTTAAATTTAAAATTATCCAATCTGATTTTATGCTAAAAAATTACTCTTTTTTTTTTTTTTTTTTTTTCTTCAGCCTCTTAGACTTCCACCGCCGCCACCGCCTACACCACTACTGAAAGCTGCTTTGTTTAACCTCTAGCCAGTCTTTTGATTCCAATTCAAAGGACTTAATTTTTAGTTAGTGTTGTAGGTAATTTTGTACGGGTCTGCAATCAAAGAAAGTGAAAAATGAAAAATGAAACTCCACCGTCAAGGTTTTCAGTCCTTGATGCATTCTGATGAGACCCCATCCCAAAATTGCTTCTAATCTCAATATCCAAGCAGACCAAACTGATCGTTATTATCTGTAGCATAATATTGGCTGTGTCAAGATTGGTATCTGTTAAAAAAAATATTAGTATCACAACTCAAATCATGGTTTGAGTTTCATTTTGAGTATCAAATCATAGAATGTTAAAAAACTATTATAAAATTAAAATGAAACTCAAATCATGGTTTGAGTTGTGATACTAGAGAACCTGCTTAGAAGGTCGTTGGAGATTAATTTCAGCAATGAAGCCAATGACGACGGCCACTACAAGGCCGGCTCCGGCGGCTGAAGTGGCAATGGCAATGGAGCTGAAGATTGGCCGCAGAGCAAAATGATTGGTGCGGTGCTGGGGACCTGGGTTATGCCCACTTCTCTAGAAGGGAATGTAATCTTTTTAAAAGAAAAACATGAAAATTGAACAAATAATTGAAAAACTGATCGAGAAATAAATCAAAACCGCAATTCTCATACTAAAATTTGAACCGAAGTTTTGGATCAGTTTACTAATTTGAATGGGACTGTCAGAACTAGTGCTCTTTTCCATTAAAAGGCTCTTGTTTTTAAATTTTTGGGAAAATTGAAACTCCACCGAAATTTGAAAAAAGTATAAGAACTATTTTGAGGTTTGGTAAAATTAGTAATATCCAATTGAATTTGTAGAAAGAGACAAGAATACCCTTCAAAGTTCCTGGTGTGTTGGGTTTGGCAGTAGCTCAACCCGCGACCCAGATATTGGGCCCAAAGAGTTAGCCCACATAAAGTCCATGGACTGAGCCCTAGAGACAAAGGACACGTCACTGGTGTCCCTCTCTGCGAGCTCTGCTAAGTACCGTCAACGCACCCACGTTCGTTCTAGTAATGTGGCTCATGCCCAACGACGTACTCAGGATCGACCTCAACGGGATCATGTGCACCACCCCTTTTCCCTGGAGGCAGTTTCGATAAACCCGGCGCTCGCCAGCAGGCAAGAAGAAACTCGTCCCTGTAAATACAAGTGTCAACATCTTTCAAAGATATGTTCTAAATCAACTGCATTGTTACCCTGTCAAACCAACTTTAACTTTATACTAACTTATGTTTTGAAGTGCTGACGATGGATACTTCACTTACGTGCAGGTATCATCTTACTCAAAGCCTACTTGTGACGAACCTCAGGGTTCACCCGTGATGACTCCCAGCGCTCGACTGACACAACTTGCATCATCAACTAGCGTCATATGTGGGAAATCATTCAAGCTAAAACACTCTTTTTAGCCTTAATTTCTTGCCACCTACAGATCTCGTTATGGCGCATTCATTGGAAGTTGAGATTACAAGCCTTAGCTCAACAGCCCCACCTAGGCTGTCCATCACTAGCGAAAAAACATATGCGATCGACTGTCACTTTGTTCTTGAGAAGATTCAATAAGGTTTGATTTCTACATGGCATGTTAGATTTGGGAAACAATAGGGGATATATTCATAAAGTTTTTGAATGGCGTATGGATTGATTATCTTTGTCACAAACTGGGAATGATAAACATTTTATACACCAACTTGAAGGGAGTGTCACGAATTGAATATATAATTAGGCTGATTTGTAGGGTGATTTATAGGCTGATTGATTGAGATTGTAATTAATTACATTCCTATAATAGGCTTTATCAATTTGTATAAATAGGTAGTCTGAGTGAATGAACAAAGGCACAAAGTATTACATAATTATTTACAAGACGATAGTTCTTGCGTTTTGTAGCACATGTGCTTTGCTGAAATCAGGATGTTGGTTACTTTTTATCGACTCAAATGAATTAGGTTTGTAGGTGAGTCCAAAGTGCTGATCAAGAAGAAACCAAAGCTGAATCCCCACAAACAGTGGCGGAGCCACATGCACCTCTGGTGGGGCAGTTGTCCCACATTATTTTTTCAAAAACACATTTATTATTATAAATCATATAAAATTTAAGAGTTTTGAATAATTGCCTCACAATTTGGGGAAAAGTTGAGATTGAAAATATAAAATTTTAAATATTTTATTATGTTATAGAAAAAATATTATTGTTCGAAATATTTTGTCCCACCTGACTTTAGGGTTCTTGCTTTGCCACTGCCTACAAAGCAGGACAAAAAAATTGTATGTAAGGTTGAAACACGGTATGATAATAAGAATATTGTTCGTGCATCTCATGCTTCCACAATACTAAATGGTAGAACTGTGACTAGTGCTCAAGGAACTACCCTTAAATCTGGAATAAAAAAAAAGAATGTATGTCTTCCATTCTTAGATTTTTAGAGATATTAGAGAATCTTCTTATTATTTAGAGGGTGCATCCAGCGATCCTCTTGAGTCTTGACATACAAAGTTCTGTAAAAATGTGTTAGGATGGTGTTGCTCAGCATCTTCAAACAATATTGACTTTTTTTTTTATTTAATAGTTAAATTTCAAACAATGGTATTCTTAAAATTAAAATATACTCATTGTTCTCTCTAAGTTTGTGAACACCCTCAAATTTAAGGACGGATTAATACCTAATTACGATAAATTAAGTAAAATTAGTGATTATTATTTTTTTTCAAAATTAGGAGACAAATGAAAGATACCTTAAGGGTCTGTTCTCTAGCTTGGGTTGAGTCTTTGAGTTTTGGTTTCAACCCAAATTGGTTTGAGACCAAAACAAAGAAATAAAGGTCTCAACCCAAAATTTAAACCCTCCGTCCACTACAAAATGCGCCGCAGCCACCGTAATCCCTAAAAATAAAAAACTAACAAAATTTCAAATCCAAATCCAAATCAACTCCAATTAACATCTTTCTTCTTTTTCTTCTTCTTACAACTAGACTCGATGAAGAGATGAAGATGAAGAGAGGGCCTTTCGATCGAGGACGAAAATTTTTCAAATTCTTTTGGGTTTTGGGTTTTCGAAAGGATGCAGAAGAAGAACGCGGAAGAAGAAGAAGAAGGAACGAAGAAGAAGAACGCAGAAGAAGAAGAACGAAGAAGAAGGAACAAAGAAGAAGAACGAATGAAATGTTGCAGGGTCGCTTATCAAAATATTACATAAATGTTGCAGGGTCGCTTATCAAAACATTACATAAATGTTACAGGGCCGCTTATCAAAATATTACATTTAGGGTCGCTTATCAAAACATTACATAAATGTTACAGGGCCGCTTATCAAAATATTACATTTAGGGTCGCTTATCAAAACATTACATTTATGTTGCAGGGTCGCTTATCAAAATATTACAAGGATATTATTGTCTTTTCTTAAAAATTTGCTCTGGCAACTATTTATTACTCTGATAATAACATTAGCTAAATATAACTAACCCAATAACCCAACCCACTAAACTAATTACTTCAAACTTAACACAATAAAAAATAAAAACACTGAATTGATTAATTGATCAGACAATCACGTAATAATTAATTACTTAATAAATCAATAATTTTAAACCCTAAAATTAAAACGACCTTAATGATCAAAGTCAGCGTTTAGAAATTAGAAGAGACAAAAATTTTTGAAAAAAAGAAAAGAAGAGAAACAGAACGACGCACCGTCGCTCTTCCAAACCCTTCCGGCTTCTGTACTTCTGGCGCCGACTCGCCATGACGCCATCCACTGTCCAGTGTCAACCTCCACTCTCCAGTGTCGGTTTTGTGGATGTTGGACTTTTAGTTTAAGGTATGCAAGTTTAAAGTTTTGTTCTTTTGATTTTTAATCATTTTTTCTGTTGGTTTTGGGTATATAATGTCGTTGTGAAATAATAATCATCAAAGTTTTTTGTGTTTTTATTGTGATTCATTAAACAAAAATCAATTAGTTGTTTTTAAGCTCATGGTTTTTCTTTCCCGTTTGTTCAACCAACAACCCTTGTATTGATCTTGGAACTTCAGATTCTTCATGCTACATACATTGATCCATGATCAATCTTTACTATGTACAAACATCGATTAATAAATCTTTTCTTCTTGCTAGCTAGCTATATTATATACTGTTAGAGGGGTTACCCTTTAAAGTTTTTTTTTTTTGGTTTTTTGTTTAAAGCCTTAGAGCCAAAGTTAGAGGTTAGAGTAGAGTAGTTTACATTTACTGCTCCAAAGCTGTGTATAAGTGTGTTTTTTGAGAGATCGGCATCTAAGTAGTAATTTTCTGTAACAGAAAATATAATAGGCAGTTGAGCACTAAACAGAACTAGAATAGCTTTTGGAAGAGAGAAAAGATAAATAGATAAAAAACCATACTTGCCAGTTCTCCTTGTTTTAACTGCTATTCCGTTATAGGTGTTCATCGATCCAGCGACT
>CM028760.1:18507648-18705031 GCA_016801395.1 Leptodermis oblonga
TATCTATGGGACCAAGTAAATGGGTTCGGGTTATACTGGGTATGTTATAAATGGCTTACGTTTTCATACTAAGCAGCGGGAGCTAAGGAGGAAAACTCAGAATAGTGGTGTGTTCTTAAATGCAACTACGAGTAGTTTCTCGAGTACTAAGGACAAAAATCCTATATCTGGAGACGTTCCATTTTATGGTGTTTTGAAGGATATAATAGAAGTGAGGTACACCAATGATTTGAAATTTGTGTTATTCAGGTGTGATTGGTTGATACAATTTAGGATTGCGACATGATGAGTTCAATTTCACATTAGTGAACTTTAACCACTTACTATATAGGCAAAATAGGAAAACGGATGAGCCATTTATTCTAGCATCTCAAGCACACCAAGCTTGGTATATTCAAGATCAAGTTGATACAGATTGGCATGTAGCTTTGAAGATGACTCCTCGAGATTTATTCAACGTTCATCCAGAAGTTAATGTAATTGGAGGCAATGAAGATGAGCAGTTTTCTAATCAACAATTAGATTCAGCAGATATTGATGATGAACACGTTTCATGGGTTAGAGCAGATATTGAAGGTGCGACAATGGCAGGAATAGGCAATCCTATTGGTTGAGCTGATGTTCATGCTTCAGATAATGACGATGAAGACTTTCTAGATGAAGATGATGGACTAGAATACTTTGCAAGCGATAATTCTGACGACTCCAGTGATGATGATGACTTATTTGAAGAAATGGTCCCAATAAATGAGAATGAAGATGACTAGAGCAGTTTTCGTACTTTTATTTGTTTTCGGGGATCATATTCTTGTATTAGTTCGTTAATGGATTTTTTGCGTTTGTTTTGACCTCCAACTTCATTTATGCTATTTTTTGGGCAAGCTAAGCTTAGTTGCATCTTATTTTTCAAGGTACTTTTTTTTGTTTTGAATGCATCTTGTTTATGAAGATCCTTGTTTGCTTTTTGTTCTAATTTTTCAAAGAACTAAAGTTAGTGTTCATTGATGATGATGATATTTGCTCCGCTTTCATTTAGTTTTATTTTTTACTAATTTTTCCCCTTTTTGGATTCAGATGTTGTTCTGTCATTAAATTAAAATGATGCAATTATGCCACCAATTTGTGGCATGCCAATAATATGACGTAATTGTGCCTTAATTTTACAACAAATTTATAATTGTACATTATAACTTTGGCATTTTATGAAGTGTTGCGAAAAAACTATCGTAATTATGAGGCACGTCTATTTAGTATCACATCTATGTCACAAAATTATGATGCAATAATTAAATAACGCAATAATGTCAGAAATATATGTCACAAATGCATAAATGTGGTATATTTACGACACTTAATGTAATGTCGCATAAGCAAATTGTCGCAATTTTGAGACAAACAAATAAGTGTTGAATCTATGTCACAAAAGTGTGATGCAATAATTAAAATGACTCAAATTATGCCGCTAATTTGTGACATGCTAATAATATGCTGCAATTAAGCCACGATTTTGCGGCACAATTATAATTGTGTTGTCTAACTGCGACATTTAATTCAAGTGTAGGAAATAAATTGTCACAATTTTGAGACAAAAAAAAGGATGTCGAATCTATGTCACAAAAGTGTGATGCAATAATTAAAATGACTCAAATTATGCCGCCAATTTGTGACATGCTAATAATATGCTGCAATTAAGCCACGATTTTGCGGCACAATTATAATTGTGTTGTCTAACTGCGACATTTAATTCAAGTGTAGCAAATAAATTGTCACAATTTTGAGACAAAAAAAAGGATGTCGAATCTATGTCACAAAAGTGTGATGCAATAATTAAAATGACTCAAATTATGCCGCTAATTGTGACATGCTAATAATATGACGCAATTAAGCCACGATTTTACGGCACAATTATAATTGTGTTGTCTAACTGCGATATTTAATTCAAGTGTAGCAAATAAATTGTCACAATTTTGAGACAAAAAAAAGGATGTCGAATCTATGTCACAAAATTGCGATGCAATAACTAAATGACGCAAAGATGTCACAAATATAAGACACAAATGCGTAAGTGTTGTATATTCACGACACCTACATGTAATGCCGCATGTAAATATGTCGCAATAGGTTAGTTTTCTTGTAGTGGATAGACAGCCAGACAAAATGCTAATACATGAATTATGAAAATAGAACTGAGGTAAACCTAAGAGGGGAGGGGTGAACTAGGTTTAAAAACAAACTTAAGAAAACAAAAATATTTTTGTGATTGTGTGTGATTTTAAGTGTAAAGCAATAAGGAAAGCAATTTAAAGAACACACAATTTATAGTGGTTCAACTTTCCCTCCTCAAGGAAAGTCTAATCCACTTCCAAGCTAAATTCTTGCTCCTAATCTCCCAATAAGATTGTTAAATGTGAATCTTAAACCTTAAAAGTTAACCCAAGGGATTACTTCCTAGTTTACTCAAACTATAGGTAATCCTTTAGTTAATCCATTGCTTAGACCCTTATCAACCTCTTGATAAGATTCAAGACTTCCCTCTAATCCCTTTTACGAAAGGAAATGATGCTATGAAAATAGCTAACAATTACAATGAGGATTTTCTATTCTAGCCTAACTTTGAAATAAATTGCTAGAGCTTTGAAATGATCTTTTGAGAGCTTTTTAACACTTGATTTTGAGCATGAAATAGATGGAGAATGGTGTGTTAAGTGTTCTTGAAGGGGGTATTTATAGGAGAAGGGAGCTCTTGAAGTGGTTGACAATCAGGTGGAAAATGATGCAACCCGAAGCTCCTGCGATTGAGCCCTGTGACAGCCATGGCTATCGTAGGGGCCCATCGTAGGCCTACCTGCGCAGGCGCAGGGTGCATGGCGCAGGGCCTACCTGTGCGATGCAGGGCTGTGTGCTGCTTTGCGGTGCGCGGGCCCTTTGTCGGCCACTGATTTTTGTCCTTTTTCGTTTACTTCCCGTTTCTTCGTTTAGCTCCGTTTTTTTTGCCGCTTTTTGCGCTGGTTCACCCGTGAACTCTTCTTTTCATTTATTGACATAGAAACACTGTGGTTCCCACCTAGGACATGCCTGGGACTCATTTTTCTTCTTTCTTCATTTGCTTGCCCTTTCTTCGGTTTAGCTCATTTTTCGTTGCCATTTTTGCGCTGATTATTCCGTAAACATTTCTCTACATTTTCTCACTTAGAAGAACTATTAAATTAATTTTTATATTTTTTAACTCATTAATTAAAATAAGGATTAAGACTAACTGGGTCTAACAATCTCCCCCTTTTTGATGATGACAAAACAAATATGGCATTCATGACAATAAATCGACGATAAGTAAAAATTATATAATTCTCCCCCTCAATGTTAATTAATCTCCCCCTCAATTTCACAATTTTATTTATATGTCTCCCCCTTTTTGATATTGCAAAAAGGACTTCATATGCATAAACATTGAAAATGATTTTGTAAAAATGCATACAAGTAAGAATTCATACAACTTTAAGAAATGACATATTATAAAGGCATGAGTTGAACATTTAGTTTTGCTCTCAAGTAAGAAATTTGATATTTTGCCAACGGTTTTGTAAAAATGTCGGCTAATTGATCCATAGTTAAAATATATTCCAATTTTATTTCTCCTTATTGAACCAAGTCTCTAATGAAATGATGTTTAATATCAATATGCTTGGTTCTTGAGTGTTGAATTGAATTCTTTGAAATGTTGATTGCACAAGTATTATCACACATAATTGGCACCAATCAAAATTCAATCCAAAATCAAGTAAAGTATTCTTCATCCAAAGAAATTGTTGACAACATGAAGAAGCGGCTAAGTATTCCGATTCGGCCGTAGATAGGGATACACTAGGTTGTTTCTTACTAAACCATGACACAAGACAATTACCAAGCAATTGACATGTTTCACTTGTACTTTTTCTATTAATCAAACATCCTCCAAAATTGAAATTCGTAAATCCAACTAAATCAAAGTTTTAAATTTAGCATACCACAAAACAAAATCAATAGTGTGTTATAAATACCTAAGAATTCTTTTAATGGCACATAAATGAGATTCTTTAAGTGCAACATGAAATCTAGCACATAAACATACGGCATGCATAATATCTGGCCTGTTAGCCGTGAGGTAAAGCAAGCTACCAATCATTCCTCTAAACAATTTTGATCAACACTTTGTCCATTTTCATCTTTATCAGGTTTAAAAGAAGTGCACATAGCTGTAGTAATAGCTTTATAATTTTCCATGTTAAATTTTTTAAAAATTTTCTTGGTGTATTTAGATTGACAAATAAAAATACCCTTGAAAGTTTGCTTGATTTGAAGTCCCAAAAAGAAATTTAACTCACCCATCATGCTCATTTCAAATTCACTATGCATAATATTAGCAAATTCATCACATAACTATTGCTTAGTGGCACCAACGATAATGTCATCAACATATATTTGAACAATGAGTAAATTACTATGCTTATCAACTTTAGTAAACAAAGTAGTGTCAAGTTGGCCTCTTTTAAAAAATATTAGCTAGCAAGTAGAATGTCAATATTTCATAACAAGCTCTAGGAACTTCTTTCAAACCATAAAATGCTTTAATAAATTTATACACATGATTTGGAAATTTAACATCTTCAAAACTGGGAGGTTGTTCCACATAAACTTCTCCATTTAAGAAACCATTTAAAAATGCACTTTTAACATCCATTTGATATAATTTAAAACCTTTAAAGCATGCAAAAACAAGTAACATTCTTATGGATTCAAGTCTAGCAATGGGAGCAAATGTTTCAACATAATCAATTTCTTCTTCTTGTCTATAACCTTGTGCAACTAATCTAGCCTTGTTTCTAGTTACTTAACCTAATTCATTCAACTTGTTTCTAAAAATCCACTTAGTGCCAATTATAGAATGATTTTTTGGTCTTTCAACAAGATTCCAAAATTTGTTTCTTTCAAATTGGGCTAATTCATCTTTCATAGCCAAAATCCAATTTTCATCAAGTAAAGCTTCTTTTATATTTTTTTGCTCAATTTTTGAAAGAAAAGCAACATTGTTTTTTCAAAATCGCTATTTTCAAGAGCATTATTTTCAAGCACTCTATTTCTAGTTGTAACCCCATTAGAAGGATCTCCAATGATTAAATCTTGAGGATGATTTATAATAAACTTTCTTGAACTAGGAAGTGGATTAGAAGTAGAAGTAGATGCAACGACATCTTTAATTGAAACACTTTTTTCAAAGGCAAAGTATCAATAAGGTCATCATCTTCATTTTTATTTTTTGAAAAAAGATTTTCATCAAATTCAACATGCATGCTTTCTTCAACGTTCATAGTATTTTTATTAAAAACTCTATATGCTTTCCTATTTGAAGAATATCCTAGAAAATTCCTTCAATGGACTTACTATCAAAATTTTCAAGGTGCTCACTTGTTTTCAAAATGAAACATTTGCACCCAAAAACTTTGAAGTATTCAATGTTGGGAGTTCTTCCAAACATAAGTTCAAATGGAGTCTTTTTCAAAATTGGTCTTAAAAGAACTCTATTCATTACATAACAAGAAGTATTAACCAATTCGGCCCAAAAATATTTTGGCAAATTATTTTCACAAAGTATTGTTCTAGCCATTTCTTGCAAAGTTCTATTTTTTCTTTCTAGTACCCCATTTTGTTGAGGAGTTCTAGCAACCGAAAAGTTGTGAGTGATTCCAAAAGAATTGCAAAAATCTATAAAATTGCATTAACAAATTCCGTTCCATTATCACTTCTTAATTTAACAATGTTCAAATTAAACTCATTTTGAACTTTTCTTGCCCAATTTTCAAATTCATGAAATGTTTCATGCTTATATGTTAAAAATATTAACCAAGTGTATCTTGAATAATCTTCAACAAGTACATATGCATATCTTTTACCACCTAAGCTAGCATGTTGAGTAGGGCCAAATAAATCCATGTGAATTAATTCTAGAGCCTTTTTAGTACTAACATAATTTTTGTTTTAAATAAGACTTCTTATGTTTACCAAATGGCATTCATCACATAATTATATTTTTCAAACTTTAATGTAGGCAAACCTCTTACTAATTCTTTCTTTGAAATTTCATGCAAGTGATCCATGCTAACATGAGCTAACCTTCTATTCCATATCCAAATATCATTACAAGTAACGGTTAAGAAATGATCATTTTGTTCCAGTAAAGTTTCTATATCCAAAATATACACATTACCATTTCTACTTGCACTACAAATTACTTTGTCATTTAAAGAAGGATCTACCACATAGCAAGTATCATTTTTGAAGTGAACACCAAGATTTTTCTCACAAATTTGACTCACACTTAAAAGATTAAATTTTAAGTTATAAATAAGCAACACATTTTCAAACAAGTTATGCCCTTTGGAAGAAATGTTACCTATACCGATTATTTTTCCTTGTTTGTTGTTACCAAAGGTTACATGTCCTCCCTTTTTCTTGACATTACTTAGAAGTGATTTATCTCCTGTCATGTGTCTTGAAGACCCACTATCCACATACCACTTGGATAGATTACAGTTTTTAAGGGTGTATCATGCACCTACAAGAGAAGGAAGAAATGTAATTGGTCCCCTTTTGGTTTTGGGTCCTTGGGAGTTAGTTTTGATAACCCATTCTTTCTACCAATAAGTACCAATTTTCTAGCATGGCATTTAGGTGAAACATGACCAAAAATACCACAATAATAACAAGAAAGATGTGTATTTTTTAATGAAGGAGTCCAAGTCTTAAAAGAAGTATGCTCGTTAACATTTGATGGGGAGGAACTAGTGGATGCTTGTGTATAAGTATGATATTCTAGTCCACTTTTATCATTATATGATCTTTGAGCATTAAGTATCATATCTAAGCTATTTTTACTTTTAGTGAACTTGCTTATAGTTTCACTTAATTCATTGATTCTTTTGTTTAGGCAATATGCTTAATCTTTACGTTTTCATGAAAAGCATTTTTCTCAAGTTGAACATTTTGAAGTTTTACCTTCAACTTTTCATTTTCTACTTTCTTTTCTTCAACAAGATTAAGAAAGTTTTCATTTTTCTTTTTCAAGTTCATGCAAAGCTTAGTACATTTATTTAGACTCAAAGTAAGAGTTTGAACATACGCAATAAGATCACATTTTTTCATGCTTAACTCATTTTCAACTTCAAGATATGCATTATCACTAGAAGAAAAATTATGGATACTAACCTCTTCATTAAGCCCCATAAAGCACATTTGTGCTTCTTCTTCATCACTTGAAGGTTCATCTTCGGAATTGACTTTATCCATGTTTCGGTCATTAACATTGGTTTCTTACATTTCTTCTTTTGAAGTTCTTTCTTCTTCTTTGGGCATTCATTGATGAAATGACCAACTTGTTGACATTCATAGCATCTAGGACCATTTCTATTTTTCTCAAAAGTTTTTACTTTTTGAAAATTATTTTTCTTAAAAAATCTTTTGAAGTTTTTGGCTAGGAGGTTCATCTCATCACGGGATAACTCCTTTTCACTTACTTCATCTTCATTTTCACTCTTAATTTTTGAAGATTTGAGAGCATACTTTGCTTTTAGAGCCAACTTTATTATGACATCTTATCTCTTGAATTTTGAGCATTGACATAAGTTCTTGAAGAGATAGAGTCTTTAGATATTTTGAAGTTTCAATAACTAAAGCTCTTGTATTGTAGTCTTTAGAAAAACCATGAAGAATCTTGCAATTCATTTCATTTAGAGGGTATGTTTTACCAAGATCCTCAAGGTCTTTTACAATCCCATTGAATCTACAAAACATCCCATCTATAGTTTCATTAGACTCCATTTTAAAGGCTTCGTATTGAGAGACAATGATAGACTTCCTTTCCTCTTTGATACTAGCACTCCCTTCATGGTATTCTTATAGCTTAAGCCATAGGGAATAAGCATCTTTACAACCTTGATGGTACTAGACTCTTGAATGTTTAAAACATTGTACAGAACATTGAGTGCTTTAGCATTCAAAGAGAGATTTTTCTTATCATCCCCCGTGAGCTCACTATGTGTTTTATCTCTTGTGGTTCCTTCTTGATTTGTGGTAGTAATAGATATAGGACCTTGATCAACTATACTACACAAATCATAGTCAACCGAGATAAGAAAGTGATGTGAACCCTTGATTTCAACTTGTGAAAACAAGAACTCAATGCGAAAAATTGCCAAGGAAAGTCTGTATGCAAGACGCAGCTCTCAAAACTCTAGAATCCTTACCCTTGGATTCGGTAGACTACTAATTTAACAAGTTAAATTAAACACGCAATTCAAACCAAGTGGAGAATAATAGAGGCGAAACAAAGCATGCAATTAGATAGAGAAATTATCTAAATAGCCTATAGTTCCTGTACTTTAGCAATTAACAAGCATGCAAATTACTTAACCCAAAATAAAGAAGAGTGAATAATAAAGTATAAACTTTCATTCAATTAATCACTAAAGAATAATGAAGTGCAGCACCCCTATTTATAGGTATAGGGAGCCTGAAATTTACAAGAAAAAATAAGGAAAGGAAACATAAAATTGGAACTTAATCAAGAGATTAAGTAACTCACAAAATTCAGCAAGAAAAAGGAACTTACTTGCTGAAAAAGTAAAAAAAAAGAAGGGAAAATTTCATCTTCCATAAGGAATGGTTATGGACGAAATTCTTAAGGAAAAAGGAAGGAAAAATTCAGATTTTACCTTTAAAGAAAAGGGAAAACCAAAAATTAAAGGAGAAAAGAAAAGAGAAAACTATGAAGAGAATTAGGTAACATGCACAAAACCTTAATTCTCCTCCTAACCCTAACCCTAATTGTGAATTGCTTCTCCTTGGGCTTGGGCTTGGCCGAATGTGGGTTCATGGAGTGGGCTTGATGGATTTGGCCCAATTGATGTAGGATGATGATGTAGATGTAGGAAGCTTCTGGAATCTTCTGGAAGCTTCCGGAATCATTTCAGAAGCTCAAAAAATATTTCACTTCTAAAATTCTTCAATCTTCATGAAATCTCCATTTCTTTACTGGAAAGACTAGTAGTTACCATTTCCACCAATTCTGTAACTTGTAAATACCATTTCCACCATTTCCACAACTTGCAAATACCATTTCTACCATTTCCTTAGCTGAGATGATTAGTATTCACCATTTCCACTTTGATGGCGAGTAGGGTAACTCTTGTAATCTTCATTTCCTTCTCATTAAGGTCATTGGAGCTTTCCTTTGTCTTCGTGGATTCTGACTCATAACTTGTGTTGTTTTAGCCTTGGATTTCCTCATCATAAAGGTTTTCATCCGGTCCTTCCAACCATTAAAATTGGTTCCACAAAATAGTGGTGGAATTTCCTTCATAAAAGGGAGTTACCTTATTTCCCATGGATCTACCTCAAGGTATTTAGCCTTATATTGAGGTCCTTGCTCTGATACCAATTGAAAATACAACTAAGGTAAACCTAAGAGGGGAGGGGTGAATTAGGTTTAAAAACAAACTTAAGAAAACAAAAATTGTTTTGTGATTTGTGTGTGATTTTAAGTGTAAAGCAATAAGGAAAGCAATTTAAAGAACACACAATTTATAGTGGTTCAACTTTCCCTCCTCAAGGAAAGTCTAATCCACTTCCAAGCTAAATTCTTGCTCCTAATCTCCCAATAACATTCTTAAAGGTGAATCTTAAACCTTAAAAGTTAACCCAAGGGATTACCTCCTAGTTTACTCAAACTATATATAATCCTTTAGTTAATCCCTTGCTTAGACCCTTATCAACCTCTTGATAAGATTCAAGACTTCCCTCTAATCCCTCTTACAAAGTAGGAAATGATGCTATGAAAATAGCTAACAATTACAATGATGATTTTCTATTAGCCTAACTTTGAAATAAATTGCTAGAGCTTTGAAATGATCTTTTGAGAGTTTTTTAACACTTGATACTGAGTATGAAATAGATGGAGAAAGGTGTGTTAAGTGTTCTTGAAGTGCGGGTATTTATAAGAGAAGGGAGCTCTTGAAGTTGTTGAAAATCGGGTGGAAAATGATGCAACCCAAGGCTCCTACGATGGAGCCCTGTGACAGCCGCGGTTATCACAGGGCCTACCTGCATGGAGTGCGGCGTGCGGGCCCTTTGTCGGCCACTAATTTTGTCTTTTTTCGTTTGCTTCTCGTTTCTTTTTTTTAGCTCCGTTTTCTTCGCTGTTTTTGCGTTGGTTCATCCGTGAACTCTTCTTTTCATTTATTGACATAGAAACACCATGGGTTCCACCTAGGGACGTGCTTGGGACTCTCTTTTTTCTTTCTTCATTTGCTTGCCCTTTTTTTTGTTTTAGCTCATTTTTCGTTGTCGTTTTTTACGTTGATTCTTCCGTAAACATTTCTCTACATTTTCTCATCTAGAAGAACTGTTAAATTAATTATCATATTTGTTAACTCATCAATCAAAATAATGATTATGACCAAACGGGTCTAACAAATTATATAGGGAAAAAAAAGTCTCATAAACAAACTATTACACGTTCAGGGTTAAAATCAACTGATAAATAGATTCAGTTGGTGCCCACGAGATCTTTTCTCTGCTTGAAACATAGATGATCAAGTTTTTAGAACATCAATCCCCAGCAAGAAAATATTTGACATTTAAGTTGCATACAAACCTAATCATGAAATGCTGACCTGAGTGAATAAAGGGCAGCTTCCATGGTTAGCATCAAATGGAATCCAGTTAATTCACTCTTGCATGGAAGATATAGTCGTGTTCCATATTTTGAAAATAAGTTATCAATCTCAAGTGAAAACATAGTTATAGCCTGATAGACTGGGGTGGGCCCAATTTCGTTCATTGTAGTATCCACATTGACTCGTATCCCAGTTTCTCCAAAAATTAATGCTTCTACACACAGCGTAGCTCCAAAAAAAATTGCCCACTTCATATATAGTGATGATGGAAATCTACAGCCAAGATCATTTAAAGAGTCTAATATTCTTCTATCCCTTATTAAGCACACCAATTCATTGTAACGATCCTACTGCAAGGTATTCAAAATATTGTCCAGCAGGGGTGGTACCTCTTCTATATCACGTTCTTCTTCATCCTAACAAGATATTAATGTAAGGCAAAAACCATTTTACAAACGAAATCAATAAAATTTAAAATAAAATAAAAAATAAAAGAATTTTGGTAGAAAATTTGAACCCTGACAATAAAACAAGATGCTCATTTTAATCATTGGCCGACTGTAGAACAGTCAAAGAGCAACGAAAATAAATCAGTATTTTAAATTTTCAGAAAAACAAGCTAAGCTACTGGCACTTCAATGAGGAATATAAAGTACCAAGAAAAGAAAAGGCAGAAAAATTTGAAAGCTTAAATAACGTTTTCTACGTCCATCCTCCATGTCCGACTTCATACTAAACTCATGCTGCATACCAGGCGAGGGTGGTGGCAGGGAGCGTTCTCATCAGGATAGGGATATCCATCTTCGCTCAAAAATTAGAACTTGCCGACATTCCAGACTGGGGAGAGGAGGCCCGATGAGGCGAAGATGGCCTACGATATCCGGGAACTGGGTTTCTGCAGGGAGAGCTCTTGCAAGTGATCGACTCCTGGGTTGTTCTCTTTTTGGCGTTTGAATTTTTTAGCAGAAGGGTCTTCAGGATCACGGAAGTCGTCTCGGGGACGTTTTCTGTTGTTTGAAGAAAGGCCTTGAGTATTGGTAAGTGGCGCAGACTTTCTTCGCTGATCTCGATAGGAGTCACTGGATCGATGACCACCTATGACAGAATAGCAGTTAAAACGGGGAGAACTGGCAAGTATGGTTTTTTTTATCGATTTATATTTTCTCTCTTCCAAAAGCTATTCCAATTCTGTTTAGTGCCCAGCTGCCAATTATATTTTCTATTACAGAAAACTACTACTCAGATGCAGATCTCTCAAAAAACACACCTATACACAGATTTGGAACAGTAAATATAAACTGCTCGACTCTAACCTCTAACTTAGGATCTAAGGGTTTAATAACAAAAAAAAAAATTAAATGGAAACCCCTCTAACAGTATATAACTAGCTAGAAGAAAGAAAAAATATTGATTAATCGATGTATGTACGTAGTAAAGATTGATCATGGATCAATGTATGTAGCATGAAGAATCTGAAAATTCCAAGATCAATACAAGGGATGTTGGTTGAACAAACGGGAAAGAAAAATCATGAGCTTAAAAAACAACTAATTGATTTTTGTTTAAGGAATCACAACAAAAACCCAAAAAACATTGATTATTATTGTTTCACAACGACATTATATACCCAAAACCAAGAGAAAAAATTATTAAAAATCAAAATAACAGAACTTTAAACTTGCACAAAATCGACACTGTAGAGTGAAGGTTGACACTAGAAAGTAGACGGCGAGTCGGCGCCAGAAGTACAGAAGCCGAAAGAGTTTGGAAGAATGACGACTCGTCGTTCTGTTTCTCTTCGTTTCTTTTTTCAAAAACTTTTGTCTCTTCTAATTTCTAAATGTTAACTTTGATCAATTATGGTCACGTGTTTTAATTTTAGGTTTTAAAATTATTATTATTAATAATTAATTATTACGTGATTGTCTGATCAATTAATCAATTCAGTTATTTTATTTTTTACTGTGTTAAATTTGAAATAATTAGTTTAGTGGGTTTGGTTATTGGGTTAGTTATATTATTGGGCTGTTGTTATTACCAGAACAATAAATAGTTGACAGAGAAAACTTTTAAGGAAAAGACAATAATATCCTTGTAATGTTTTGATAACCGACCATGCACCATAAATATAATATTTTGATAAGCGACCTTGCAACATAAATGTAATATTTTGATAAACGACCTTGCACATAAATGTAATGTTTTAATAAGCGACTCTGCAACATTTATATAATGTTTTGATAAGCGACCCTTCAACATAAATGTAATATTTTGATAACCGACCCTGCAACATAAATATAATGTTTTGATAACTGACCGTGCAACATAAATGTAACGTTTTGATAACTAGCCCTGGAAGATAAATATAATGTTTTGATAAGCGATGTTGCAACATAAATGCAATGTTTTGATAAGCGAACCTGCAACATTTATGTAATGTTTGATAAGCAACCCTGCAACATTTCTGTAATGTTTGATAAGCGACCCTGCAACATAAATGTAATGTTTTGATAAGCGACCCTGCAACATTTATGTTTTGATAAGTGACCCTGCAACAAAAATGTAATGTTTTGATAAGCAAACTTGCAACATAAATGTAATGTTTTGATAAGCGAACCTGCAACATTTATGTAATGTTTTGATAAACGACTCTGCAACATAAATGTAATGTTTTGATAAGCGACCCTGCAACATTTATATAATGTTGATAAGCAACCCTGCAACATAAATGTAATGTTTTAATAAGCGACCCTACAACATAAATGTAATATTTAAATAAGCGACCCTATAACATAAATGTAATCTTTCGATAAGCGACCCTGCAACATAAATGTAATGTTTTTATAAGCGACCCTGCAACATAAATGTAATGTTTTGATAAACGATCTGCAACATAATTGTAATGTTTTTATAAGCGACCCTGCAATATAAATGTAATGTTTTGTGAAGCGACCCTGCAAAATAAATGTAGTGTTTTTATAAATGAACCAGCAACATAAATGTAATGTTTTAGCTCTTCTTCTTCTTATTCTTTTTCTTCGTTCGTTCTTCTTCTTCGTTCCTTCTTCTCTTCGTTCTTTCTTCTTCTTTGTTCCTTTTTCTCCTTCTTCTTCTTCTTCTCCTTCCTCTCTTATTCCAATTCTATTTAGTGCCCAACTGGCTATTATATTTTCTGTTACAGAAAACTATTACTCAAATACCGACCTCTCAAAAAATGCACTTATACACAGCTTTGGAACAATAAATGTAAACTATTCGATTCTAACCTTTGACTTAGGCTCTAAGGCTTTATACAAAAAAAAAATTTAAAGAAAACCCCTCTAACATTATATAGTATAGCTAGCTACCAAGAAGAAAAGATTGATTAATCAATGCATGTATGTAGTAAGGATTGAGCATGGATCAATGTACGTAGCATGAAGAATCTGAAGATTCCAAGATCAATACAAGGGTTATTGGTTGAAGGAACAAGAAAGAAAAATCATGAGCTTTAAAATAACTAATTATTTTTGTTAATGAATCACAATAAAAACACAAAAACTTTAATGATCATTGTTTCACAACGACATTATATACCCAAAACCAAATGAAAATGATTAAAAATCAGATTAACAGAACTTTAAACTTGCATACTTGAAACTAAAGTCTGACGGCCACAAAACTGACACTGTAGAGTGGAGGTTGACACTGGACAGCGTCACGGCAAGTCGGTGCCAGAAGTATAGAAGCTGGAAGGGTTTGGAGGAGCGGCGGTGCGTCATTCTATTTCTCTTATTTTCTTTTTAAAAAAACTTTTATCTCTTCTAATTTCTAAATGCTGACTTTGATCAATTAAGGTCACGTATTTTAATTTTAATTTTTAAAATTATTGAGTTATTAATTAATTAATTATTATATGATTGTCTAATGAATTAATCAATCCAGTACTTTTATTTTTTACTGTGTTAAGTTTAAATTAAATAGTTTAGTGGGTTGGGTTATTGGGTTAGTTATATTATTTGGCCGTTATTATTACCAGAGCAATAAATAGTTGTCAGAACAAATTTTTAAGGAAAAGACAATAATATCCTTGTAATATTTTGATAAGCGGCCCTGTAACATTTAGGGCATGTTCTTTAGCTTGGATTGAGTCCAAGTTTGAGTTTTGGTTTCAATCCAAATTGGTTTGAGACCAAAACAAAGAAATAAATGTCTCAACCCAAAATTCAAACCCTCCGTCCACTACCAAATGCGCCGCAACTCTAATCCCTAAAAATAAAAAACTAACAAATTTTCAAATCCAAATCCAAATCAACTGATATCAACATCTTTCTTCTTTTTGTTCTTCTTACAACTAGACTCGATGAAAAGATGAAGATGAAGTGAGAGCCTTCGATCGAAGACGAAAACTTTTCAAATTCTTTGGTTTTGGGTTTTTGAAAGGACGCAGAAGAAGAAGAAGGAACGAAGAATAAGAACGCAGAAAGAGAAGAACGAACAAAGAAGAATAAGAAGAAGAAGAAGCAAAAGAAGAAGAAGAAGAAGGAACAAAGAAGAAGAACGAACGAAGAGAAGAAGACGGAATGAATAAGAAGAAGGAATGGAGAAGACGAAGGAATGAAGAAGAACAACGAACGAACAAAGAAGAACGAATGAAGAAGAAGAAGAAGAAGAAGAAAAATGAGAAGAATGAGGAAGAAGAAGAACGAAGAAAAAGAATGAACGAACGAAGAAGAAGGAGAACGCAGAGAAGAAGAACAACAAACGAAGAAGAAGGAACGAACAAAAAAGAAGAACGAGAAGAAGAAGAAGAAGAAGAATGCAAAAGAAGAAGAACGAACAAAGAAGAAGAAGAATGCAGAAGAAGGGGAAGAAGTAGAAGAAGAATTCAATTGCACTCAATTTGATCACGATCAACTTGGATATGTACTAGTTCTCAGCTATGCATTAGTTAATTGATCAAATAAATTTATCATTTAATTAGTTGCTGCTCAAATTTTGGGCCATCCTCCTGAATTAATTGGGCCTTGATTTAATAAATATAAATGGGTTGAATCACATTAATTCTCATTAAGCCATTTAATTTAATTTGAAAAAGTTTCGGCTTAGATCCACATTTAGCTCAATATACTGGACTTTAAGAGTTTGCTTTGGACTCTCGCATCACATATCATATGTAGTAAAAGATTGATGTTGTCCTAAATACTTATCTTCCAATCCTTCAAATGTCCCCAACTCAGAGATGGCATCAGTGTAAAGCAAGATAGGCAACTCAACAATCTTTCCATCTCTGGTATTCTGGTAAATGGCTTTTTGGGTCTGTTCAATTGCAAGGGCTCTCATTAGCTGGCCTAAGGTGAGAAGTCCTTGCTTCTGCTCCCAAAAAAAATAAAAAATAGAAAGAAAAAAGAAATCGCTAGAGTGATCAAAAATGAGATGGACAACCAGACAAAATGTTAATACATGAATTATATAGGAAAAAAAGTCTCACAAACAAACTATTACGAGTTCAAAGTTAAAATCAACTGAGAAACAGATTCAGTTGGTGCCCACGAGATCTTTTCCCTGCTTGAAACATAGATGAGCAAATTTTTAGAACATCAATCCCCGGCAAGAAAATATTGACATTTAAGTTGTACAAACCCAATCATGAAATGCTGACCTGGGTGAATAAAGGGCAGCTTCCATGGTTAGCATCAAATGGAATCTGTTTAATTCACTCTTGCATGGAAGATATAGTCGTGTTCCATATTTCGAAAATAAGTTATCAATCGCAGGTGAAAACATAGTTATGGCTTGATAGACTAGGGTGGGGTCAATTTCGTTCATTGTAGCATCCACATTTACTCGTATCCTAGTTTCTCCAGAAATTAATGCTTCTACACACAGTGTAGCTCCAAAAAAAATTGCCCACTTCATATATAGTGATGATGAAAATCTACAGCCAAGATCATTTAAAGAGTCTAATATTCTTCTATCCCTTATTAAGCACACCAATGCATTGTAACGATCTCACTGCAAGGTATTCAAAATATTGTCCAGCAGGGGTGGTACCCCTTCTATATCACGTTCTTTATTATTCTAACAAAGATATTAATGTAAGACAAAAACTCTTTTACAAACGAAATCAATAAAATTTAAAATAAAATAAAATAAAAGAATTTGGGTAGAAAATTTGAACCTTGACAATAAAACCAAGATGCTCATCCTCATCATTGGGTAACTGCAAAACAGTCAAAGAGTAACGAAAATAAATCAGTACTTCAAAATTTCAAAAGAACAAGCTAAGCTACTGCCACTTCTGTGAGCAATATGAGGAACTAAGAAAAGAAAAAGCAGAAAAATTTGAAAGTTTACGTAAGGCTTCCTACGTTCATCCTCCATGTCCGACGGCATACTAAACTCACGCTGCATACCAGTTGAGGGTGGTGGCGGGGATCGTTCTTGTCAGGATAGGAATATCCATCTTCACTCAAAAATTGGAACTTGCCGACATTCCGACGAGGCAAAGATGGCCTAGGATATCCGGGATATGGGTTTTCGCAGGGAGAACTCTCGCAGGTGATCGACTCCTGGGTTGGTTCTCTTTTTGGCGTTTGGATTTTCTAGCAGAAGGGTCTTCAAGATTGCGGAAGTCGTCCAGGGGATGTTTTCGATTGTTAGAAGAAAGGCCTTGAGTAGTGGTAGGTGGCGGAGACTTTCTTCACTTATCTCGATGGAGTCGCTGGATCGATGACCACCTCTAATGGAATAGCAGTTAAAACGGGGAGAACTAGAAAGTATGATTTTTTATCTATTTATATTTTCTCTCTTCCAAAAGCTATTCCAATTCTGTTTAGTGCCATCTGCCTATTATATTTTCCATTACAGAAAACTACTACTCAGATGCCGATCTCTCAAAAAACACACTTATACACAGCTTTGGAATAGTAAATGTAAACTACTCGACTCTAACCTCTAACTTAGGCTCTAAGGCTTTAAACAACAAAAAAAAAAATTAAAGGACAGTATATAATATAGCTAACTAGCAAGAAGAAAAGATTGATTAATCGATGTATGTACGTAGTAAAGATAGATTGTGGATCAATGTATGTAGCATTTAGAATATGAAGATTCCAAGATCAATACAAGGGCGGTTGGTTGAAGAAACGGGAAAGAAAAATCATGAGTTTAAAAATAACTAATTGATGTTTGTTTAATGAATCACAATAAAAACACAAAAAACTTTGATGATTATTATTTCACAACAACATTATATACCCAAAACCAACAAAAAAAAATAATAATTAAAAATCAACAGAATTGAACTTTAAACTTGCATATCTGAAACTAAAAGTTTGACAGCCACAAAATCGACACTGTAGAGTGAAGGTTGACACTGGATAGTGGACGGTGTCATGGCGAGTCGGCGCCAGAAGTAAAGAAGCCAAAAGGGTTTGGAAGAGCGACGGCGAGTCGTTCTGTTTCTCTTCTTTTCTTTTTTCAAAAACTTTTGCCTCTTTTAATTTCTAAATGCTGACTTTGATAAATTAAGGTCACGTGTTTTAATTTTAGGTTTTAAAATTATTGATTTATTAATTAATTAATTATTACGTGATTATCTGATCAATTAATCAATTCGGTCATTTCATTTTTTATTGTGTTAAGTTTGAAGTAATTGGTTTACTGGGTTTGGTTATTGGGTTACTTATATTGGTTGCTATTATTACCAGAGCAATAAATTGTTGCCAGAGCAAATTTGTAAGGAAAAGACAATGATATCCTTGAAATGTTTTGATAAGTGACCCTGCACTATAAATACAATGTTTTGATAAACGACTTTGCAACATAAGTGTAATGTTTTGATAAGCGACCTTGCTACATTTATTATTTGATAAGTGACCCTACAACATAAATGTAATATTTTGATAATCGACCCTGCAACACAAATATAATTTTTTGATAAGCGACCCTGTAGCATAAATGTAATGTTTTGATAAGCGACCCTTCAACATAAATGTAATGTTTTGATAAGCGACTCTGCAACATAATCTAATGTTTTGATAAGTGACCCTGCAACATAAATATAAGGTTTTGATAAGTGATCCTGCAACATAAATGTAACATTTTGTTAAGCGACCCTGCAACATAAATGTAATGTTCTGATAAGCGACCCTAAAACATTTATGTGTTGATAAGCGACCCTAAAACATTTATGTGTTGATAAGCGACCATATAGCATAAATGTAATGTTTTGATAAGTGACCCTGCAACATAAATGTAATGTATTGTTAAGCGACCCCACAAAACAAATGTAATGTTTTGATAAGCGACCCCGCAACATAAATTTAATGTTTTGATAAGCGACCCTGTAACATAAATGTAATGATTTGATAAGCGACGTGTGCAACATTTATTTTTTGATAAGCGACCCTGTAACATAAATGTAATGTTAAGATAAGCGAACCTGCAACATAAATGTAATGTTTTGATAAGTAACCCTACAACATAAATATAATGTTTTGATAAGTGAACCCTGCAACATTTATGTAATGTTTTGATAAACGACTTTGCAACATAAATGTAATGTTTTTATAAGCGACCCTGCAAAATAAATATAATGTTTTGATAAGCGACCCTGCAACATAAATGTAATGTTTAGATAAGCAACCCTGCAACATAAATGTAATGTTTAGATAAGCGACCCTGCAACATAAATGTAAACATAAATGTAATGTTTTGATAAGCGAACCTGTAACATAAATGTAATGTTTTGATAAGCGACCTTGCAATATAAATGTAATGTTTTGATAAGCGAACTTCCACATAATGTAATGTAATGTTTTGATAAGCAACCTTGCAACATAAATGTAATGTTTTGTTAAGCGACCCTGCAACATAAATGTAATGTTCTCGTTCCTTTGTCTTCTTCTTTTCTTCTTCTTCTTCTTTTTCTTCCTCTTCTTCTTATTCCAATTCTGTTTAGTGCCCAGCTACAACATAATCTTTGTTCTCTTATTCCAATTCTGTTTGGTGCCCAGCTGCCTATTATATGTTATGTTACAGAAAACTATTACTCAGATGCTGTGTGACGCCCCGGGTTCTCGATTCACCTCTTTTGGAAAATCTCTCCCGACGAGAGAGATCAAGCCAGAATCGGGCGTCATTCAGGGCTCTCGCAAAACAATCGAACAGGAATTAAATAAAGTGAAACATACATCTTCATTAAATACTTAAACATTCTTGAATATTATGTTAAGTTGTAGCGGAATAATTAAAAAGTGAAATTAAATCCATAGAGGATGGCCAATGCCAAATTATCCTCAAAAACATTGTCTAATGGAAACTATTACAAAGGTTTTTGATTCTTGGGCAGGATCAACGTCAGCCTCACCTCTATCGCAAATAATTCAATCCTATGATATCAAATTTAAAGGGGAGGGGGTGAGCTTATGCCCAGCGAGAGACCTCGGGGTTTGAAAATCCCACCGTTGGTCTTTACAAAAAAGTCAAAACACAAGTATTCATACATTTATCAATGTAGGCATGAGTATTCATAATTCATAAGAGATAAACAATCATAGCATGGAAAGCAGATCATGTCATTCTAGACCTCTAACTTCATTTCAAAGTATCAGCGGAAGTCTTTCATAAACATGTATCTCACATCAACTATCGGGATTAATCAATCAACATGGAAAGTTAAGCAAGTCCAGAAATTTTAGTAATCCAAGTCATGCATCTCTAGATTCTATCGTAGAGTATGGCAAACAATCAACTAGGCATGCATTTCAGGCAGAAGCAGGCATATCACAAAGCATAGAAATCAACTTCTAATGCATCACTATTTGAGCCACTAGGTTTTCTTTCTATCGAGCAAAGTCCCAGAACAAGCCTTCTCAATAAAGCAAGTCATGGGGTCTGTTCACATAAACACACTCATGTACTGGATGGGTTGCAATGCACATCGTCCACTGCGGCAGCAAGTACAATGGAGGTATGCTCGACAGCAGGGACTTTGGATCCGGGCCCTTTATATCATTCAAAGGCCAAAGTTTTCCTCTTAAGGAAAGGAATGTCGGCTCTAACACGTCATGCTGCTCTCTTCAGGAGCACTTCACATAACACGTAACATTCAAACAATAGACTCTGGTGTGAGTCTCTACTAGTCGGCTCTATCAGTTTCACGCTAAGGTGATCATGGCAACCCTAGCATGCGTCATACATCTCTAGAGGCAACATGCAATCCTATATGACTTACCTTTGAAGACTAAAGTCCTTCTAGGTCATTGGCCATGTTCTTTAGTTCATTGCATGCATTCTTAATATACAATAAGCAAGTAGGGATGGCTTAAACAATTTAAGCATGTATTCATTCATGGCATATCAACTTTTGTACACATAACACATTGGCATACACTTTTCACCTAACAGTCCAATCAAGAAATCGATAATAATTGAGGTGTGGGAAAAACTTGTTTGCAAAAGTATACACACAGTAATACATATATCTACACATAAATACTACTTAGATATTTCATTTAAATCTTATGAAATTAGCGAGTAATCCTTTACCTTTCATAGGGGTGAGAGTGACGACGTTTGAGTAAATCGATCAACGATCAATTCCTGCAATGTGAACGTTCTAATGTGAGTTCTAGAGTTTGACATTTATTTTAGACTATCCAATTTGGTTTTGCTATTAATTCCACTAATTTTGACTTTTAGGGTAAGGTTGACTTTTGGTCAAAGGATCGAAATCAAAGTCGATGGTCAAAGGTCAAAAAGTCAATGGTACAAAGATCAAGTCAAACTCAAGTCAAGGTCAGATCATGGTCAAGGTTAAGTAATTTAAGAAATAGGATAATCTTTTGGATTGTTTTGGACTAATAGGATAAGTTCATGGTCCATTTATGTAATTAGGAAAAATATTGGGTCATTTCTATAATTACATTAATCCTTGGGTCTTTATGGGATTATATTAATCTTTGGGTCATTTCTAGAATTATAACAAGTTTTGGGGTCGTTTTTGGTATTACAGTAAAGTCTAGGGGTATTTCTGGAGTTTAGATAAAACTGGGATTTAAGAGAAATTTCTGGAATTGATTAATTTTCGGTTCTGGACAGCGGTCGACTATTCATCCACATCGGGTTCGGTGTCAGGTAAGGCCAGTTGTTTGTTTTCAAGCTTCGGGCGTTGGATTAAATAAAAATTTTGGTTTTGGAGCTCGTCTGACCCAACGTCCGCGGCGGTTACGACGTCGGATGAGGCTATATTTGTCATATGTCACGTAAACTCTATAGGCATTCATCCTAATCACTTAAATCATTTAAGAATCCATATAACATCCTAGATACATGCTTTCCTAAGAGTTTAATACAACTTTATTAATTTTCTTGTTTTCTAAGTTTCATGCATGGCATGCATTTAATCCATTTTCTTCCTATGTTGTGTATTTAAACACTCACTGTGAAGTCCTACGAATACCACGAACTAGAGGATTTTGGAGGAAAGTGACTGGAATGAACGTTGTGATTCCCCTGACTTCTCTCCGTCCTTACCTTCAGTTTTCCTTCAACTTTCCTTCGGCCTTGGTCTTGCTCAAGTGAGTAGGGAAATGTTTGTTCAGTACTTAGGAGTTTTGGAAGTGAAATAGCATAAGGTTTTTACTGATTGTGTGGAGGAGACCATTTATAGGAGAAGGAGAGGTCCCTTCTTGGTGGGGGAGAAGAAAAAGGAGTATTGTGGTGGTTGTTATAGAAATTTTTCCACCTAGGGCCAATTCCTACAACTTCACCTCCCCGAGGTCCGCTTCACGAGTTAGCCACGCAATCGGCAACACACTTTGACAAATCGCGCGCATAAACTAACCCGGATCAAGGCCGAGTCCTTAGCTATCCAGACAGAAAGAGATAAACATGCACTCAAGCAACCCGTTGCCAAAACTTGGCTCACCCTATATATATGCAATTACCAAAACTGATTATACAAGGCTTTCTCACTCGAAGGGGCTGCACTCTCGGAGGCACTGACTCTAACTCTCAAGCTAGACTCTCTAACACTTGATGCCTCCAGAATGAGCCCCTTCCACCTATTTATAGGCAAGCGGGGATCACAACCCGATCCCCTGGGTTTTCTAGATCCTTCTCAGCCGGTCCGGTTCAATGCGTATTCAATTCCAGCCGCCCGAATATTCCATCGCATATTCCAGCCGCCCCCGAATATTCCCACGCACCAACTAGATGCTGCTTCCAGAAGTCTCTAGTGGGGCCCAGCGACTTCTCACCAGGTCCCGCACATGCTAGCACCGTGCCAGCATGTCAGCGCGCACCAGACCCGCCTCTCGCAGATCCCGCACATGCAGCGCCGCACTCGAACGCCCTCGTGACTCCGAGCATGGCCTAGAATAGTCTCGACCACTCTAGGGCTTCACCAACCCAACTGACACCATTCAGGATTCCCTCTTGATTCAGATCCAAGAGAAAAGTTCCAAGTGCCCCCGTGGGCTATCTGGACGTAGAACAACCCAGAGTTTCCCATAAACTTCTAGATACTCCACGAACCATCTCCGTAGCCTTTCCCCATAAAAGACCACCACGTTTTGGTGCATCTTGCCCCAAAACCAAGCCTTGGCCCATCATAGCCAAGTCCCACTCGGCGCGCCTCGCACACGCCCGACGCAGCTTCCTGCCAGCTCCCACGTTGGCCTCCAGCCCGCGCCCTCGTTGGGCCTCATGTCCAACACCTCCTCGCCACTCCTTGGCTTGGATTCAGCCCAGGGACACATCCCTTGGCCCAGACTCCCTTGGTCTTCGCCTCCAAGTTCGTCCACACAGCGCACCATCGTTGCACGCCCGGCGTAGCACCATGCCTTCGCCCCGTAACCTCAGCGTTGGCCCTCATTGCCACATCTCCGCGCCACTCATTGGCCCGGATCGGGTAGAGGAAAATTCCCGTAACAAACCTCCCCCACTTGACTGTTTGACGCCCTCGTCAAACGCACGCCCAAGTGAAACTCCATCACCTCGGCCAGCTAAAGTGTGCTTCATCACTCCAGCCCGATCAGCTACTGCAACTGACCCTCGTCCGCGCGCACCCTCATGGCTATTGCGCCCTTCCTCGGCAATCCTCATAATTGCCTACTCCTCAAGTCGCCCGATCCTCATAACCTTGCGACAAGCCCAGCTCTCCACACCAACTCTCATAGTTGTTGTGCCTTTCCTCGGCAACCCTCATAATTGCCTACACCTATGCTCCGCCCGGTCACCAACCTTGCGCAGCATCCCATCTCACCGCTCCAGCACTCATTGCTGTTGCGCCCCTCCTCGGCAATCCTCACAATTGCCTACACCGTATGCGTCCTCGACGCACCCCACACACACCGCTCCAGCACTCATTGCTTTTGCGCCCATCCTCAGCAACCCTCCTGGCCGCCTACTCCTATGCGCCCTCCGGACCCAAGCCTTTGTAGCGCATCCCACACTCCGCGCGCGCCAGACACCCATGGCCGACACCACCCGCGGACTCGCGCCCCATGCGCCGTTCGATCACCGCAACCGAACCCACTGCCCCAAGCAGCAAATGATAGGCCCGCATGCCCACACGCCGTCTGGTTGGCCACACTCCAGACGAACTCGTGCCACCATAGCACACCGGCTGATCTCTCATCCAGCCGTTGGGGAAATCACATTCTTCCCCACACTCAGTGCATTCTCACTAAGTGTTTGATCCGGCATCCTCCACCGAACCCCTGTTGCTCCATTCTTCTCAAAGCAACTTGATTTGCCGCCATCTCTCAGCGACGCTGGCTGCCTCCTCATTCGGCCGCCATTTGGGGAGCTTCTCTTCCCCGCACTTAGTGTATTCTCTCACTAAGTGTTTGATCCGGTACTGTCCACCGAATCGGCCAAGTAACGCCTCATGCACCACCTGGTTGTGAATCCGTGCACCACCACGAATTTCCGTTGCCTCAGTCTCATCGAAGCAACATGTCCGCCGCCCATCTTGCAGCGACGGTGACTGCCTCCTCATTCGGCAGCCTGGGACGCAGCGCGCCCCGTTCACTCAACAGTGCGGAAAATGTTGAGTCGTGCGGGAGCATCCTCCTCAATCGATGCCTCTCTGTCCCGCACAGCCTGGATCATATTCAGCTTGTTCGGGCAATCTTTCACCCGATGGTCAAGCTTACCACAGCCAAAGCAGCCTCCGCGCCCTTGTCTCTCTCTGTGGTCTCCGTTGCCGTTGCCCTTAGTCGACTTCTCTCCGACTATGGACTTGCCTTTATCGACTGCACCACCACCCCCTCTCTTTGGGCGGTCTTTGGCCACATCTCGGCCGAGATCGATTAGCCGTTCACACTCCGTCACGGCCTGGGCAAGATCTTTAACTCCACGACGCCGCATCTCTTGCTGCGCCCAGGGCATCAAACCAGCAACAAAATGAAGACTTTGTCTTCCTCGCTCATGTCGTTGAGATCCAGAATCAACGCCATGAACTGCCTCACGTACTCACGGACCGTACCCGTTTGGCGCAACTCTCTCAGCGCCTCCCGAGCTTGCCATGCCGCATTGGTGGGAAGGAACTGCGCCTTGAGCTCCTTCTTCATCTCCTCCCAAGATTCTATCTTAGGTGCTCTCTCATCTGCGCACCTTTGACGCCACCAAAGTTTAGCATGCCCCGCCAAGTACATCGCAGCAATCGACACATGCCTTGCTGCCGGGATATTCGCAGTCTCAAGATACTGCTCAACATCCCAAAGGAAGTTTTCCACCTCTGTGGAAACTCTCGCGCCGCCGTAAGATTGCGGCTCCGGCACCTTCACCTTGGTGCCCTCGTCCGGAAGCCTCATACTTCCGTTCAGCAAAGCCAGCTTCACCAGCTTCACCTCCGTTGCAAGGGATTCAACGGCCATCGAGCTCTCCTCCAGCTCCTGTCTTGATGCCCGTTCATCAAGCGACCGCTGCACGATCGTGACATCCCGCCGCAACGCATCTAGGGCCGACGAACTGGAACTCGCCGCTCCACTCGTCTCTAACCCTGTCTCGAGCTTGTCCACCCGTGCCCCCAAAGTAGCCACCACTTCGGATAGGGAGGCAATCTGCTCCCCGTTGGCATAGGTAAGAGCCTCCAATCGAGTAACCAATTCCTCCAAGCCTGCTACCCGATCGCTCATAGCTCGTTCTCCACGCGTGCCCATTTGCGCACTTCAAGTTATCCCCTCGACAACTCTGGGCTCTGATACCAAACTGTTATAGAAATTTTTCCACCTAGGGCCAATTCCTACAACTTCACCTCCCCGAGGTCCGCTTCACGAGTTAGCCACGCAATCGGCAACACACTTTGACAAATCGCGCGCATAAACTAACCCGGATCAAGGCCGAGTCCTTAGCTATCCAGACAGAAAGAGATAAACATGCACTCAAGCAACCCGTTGCCAAAACTTGGCTCACCCTATATATATGCAATTACCAAAACTGATTATACAAGGCTTTCTCACTCGAGGGGCTGCACTCTCGGAGGCACTGATTCTAACTCTCAAGCTAGACTCTCTAACACTTGATGCCTCCAGAATGAGCCCCTTCCACCTATTTATAGGCAAGCGGGGATCACAACCGATCCCCTGGGTTTTCTAGATCCTTCTCAGCCGGTCCGGTTCAATGCGTATTCAATTCCAGCCGCCCGATATTCCATCGCATATTCCAGCCGCCCCCGAATATTCCCACGCACCAACTAGATGCTGCTTCCAGAAGTCTCTAGTGGGGCCCAGCGACTTCTCACCAGGTCCCGCACATGCTAGCACCGTGCCAGCATGTCAGCGCGCACCAAACCCGCCTCTCGCAGATCCCGCACATGCAGCGCCGCACTCGAACGCCCTCGTGACTCCGAGCATGGCCTAGAATAGTCTCGACCACTCTAGGGCTTCACCAACCCAACTGACACCATTCAGGATTCCCTCTTGATTCAGATCCAAGAGAAAAGTTCCAAGTGCCCCCGTGGGCTATCTGGACGTAGAACAACCAGAGTTTCCCATAAACTTCTAGATACTCCACGAACCATCTCCGTAGCCTTTCCCCATAAAAGACCACCACGTTTTGGTGCATCTTGGCCCAAAACCAAGCCTTGGCCCATCATAGCCAAGTCCCACTCGGCGCGCCTCGCACACGCCCGACGCAGCTTCCTGCCAGCTCCCACGTTGGCCTCCAGCCCGCGCCCTCGTTGGGCCTCATGTCCAACACCTCCTCGCCACTCCTTGGCTTGGATTCAGCCCAGGGACACATCCCTTGGCCCAGACTCCCTTGGTCTTCGCCTCCAAGTTCGTCCACACAGCGCACCATCGTTGCACGCCGGCGTAGCACCATGCCTTCGCCCCGTAACCTCAGCGTTGGCCCTCATTGCCAACATCTCCGCGCCACTCATTGGCCCGGATCGGGTAGAGGAAAATTCCCGTAACAGTGGTCTCCAAGAGAACATCACAGCAACCATGGTCATGCTACTTCTGAATAACGAGGGGAATGTTTGGTGGTCTGCTGGCTCTTCGGTCGAGGCGCGAGTTTTAAGATATTCTCTTTTCTGACAAACGCGCTTACTGTCGGGGAATTTTATTCCCATTACCCGACGTGGTGTCCGATTCGGACAGTACGTCGGATGCTCTATTTTTTTTTCATTTTTTTTTTATTGCTTGTTTTGTAGCCTTTCGGGTTTCCTTTTTAATTATTTGTTAAGTCTAGTCTTAACCACCAATCAAGCATTTATATTACAATTCAGTCAAGCAAGAATTCAAGTAAAGAACTCACATTTCTTGTCATTCCACAAAATAGAAACCAAGTTTTAATTTCTACCACTTTTTAATCATTATTATTTTGCTCTAAAATTCTGGGGCTTCACATTCTCCCTCATTTAACGGAATTCCATCCCGGAATTCCCTAAATTACTCTAGAAACAGGTATGGGTACTTTTCTCGCATCTCATCTTCGGGTTCCCACGTTGCTTCTTCAAGTCCATGGCATTTCCGTTGGACCTTTACCAGGGTAACTTCTTTAGTTCTTAGTTTCCTGGTACTTCGGTCCAGAATTCGTACTGGCTTCTCTTCATATTGTGGCGTCTCCTCGACTTCCAAGTCGTCGAGTTGGGTAAACAAAAGGTAGGAAATGATAAACATGGGTTAGGTTATGAAATTAACCAAAATTGTGAAGTGCCTTCTACTTCTACTACATTTGTTAATGTTTCAATTAGTGATGTTAAATTTTCCTATCCACCTATTGAAGCTAAAAAGAAGACTAATCATGCATGGTTGTATGACAATAAAAAGAAGTCTTCTAAATTTAAAAATGATGTGAATTTGATTGATTCCTCATTTTATATGCCTAAGAAAATGCATGTTCCCTTTAGGCATAGTGAAACTTCTTGTCAATTTCATGATTTTGCCTTATTTGCCCCAAAGAGGGATACTTGTATATTAAATGCTCATTATGCTCCTACATACTTGTATGTTAAATGCTCATTATGCTCCTACATACTTGAATGTTCATAGTTCATTTGAAAATGAACCTAGAAGACATTGTTATAAGAAAATTGATTCTCGAAACTATAATGCTTTATATGCTAAAAAGAATCATATTTATCATATGTCTTTGAAAATGTATAATGTAGTTGATTTGAATAAAGTGCCATATTCCTATAAAATTTATGTTAGGAAATTTACTTCTTTAGATGCACCTATTATTTGTGATTATTGTGGTAGAAATGGTCACACTTCTTCCAAATGCTTTGACAAGAAAAATGTGAAAAAAGGAAAAAAGGTATGGAAAGTAAAAGAACAAACTAACCCCTTAGGACCCAATAAGTGTTGGGTACCAAAATCTTGTGCTTGATTTTCTTATAAGTCCTTAATGCTACTTTGTGGACTAAATCTCAATGAAGAGATATTTGAAAAGTAGTAAGGATGGTTGAATGGAGCCAAATGGTGAAAAATGCCAAAATTACAAAAATGGCTTCAAGAATGGTAATGAGCCCATGAATGCTCATTTGAGGTAACATGTATCATCTTTAAATCATATTTATTGCTCTATAATTTATTTCATGATTATATACAATATGAGCTATTTATGATGAACATTTGTGATTTAATTTCAAAATGATAAATGTAGAATGCATAATTTAATTTAAATATGCTTCTTGTGTTTAAATGATAAAGTAAACTTGTTACTTGACTTTAAATCCTTGAAATCATTTTAAAAATTGAAAGCATGTTTTGATGAAAGTTCTTATGACTTTATGAGTTTTATTGAAAAATAACTAGAAGTTTGACTTTAGTTTGGCTTTTAGACTTCTACATGCTTTGAAGATGAAAATTGATTTAATGTGATAAAAATGATATTTGAAATATGTTAAAATCAAGTTTGAAGTTAAAAGACTCAAGAAGAGATGATTTAGGCAAAATATATAAAATTTTATGAAATCTCAAAACTTGATTTTGTTAATGAGTCTTTGAGTGATATAATACTATAATGTCATATTTTAGAGTTAAAATATTGCATTAGGATCCATGTCATTCTTGGTATCTTGAAATTCTTACATGTTAAAAAGATTTTAAAAATGTTTTTTAAGATAGCAAGAATTAAGCATGTTTGCATTAAAATGGTTGACCAAGTGGTTGACTTTTGAAATATGCATGTTGTAGCTTAATTGATATTTTAAGCATGGATTAATTGATGATTTGAAGTTACTTGCATGAGAAAATTGAGGCTAAATGCTAGAAAAATGTAGCTTTCAAAAATTGTATGATTTGTATGCTTAAAATTTTAAAAAAAAAATGTTCAAGTAGTTGACTTGCATGTTATGAATTGTTTGTATCTTTATGCATAAACTACTTGAGTATTTGAAGTTTCTTGGATGATAAAATACATGATAAAAATTTTAAAATAGCAACTTTCAAAATTGATAGCTTAGTTTGTTTAAGCTTGAAAAGTGTGTTAACTTAGCACATATGCATGATTTGAAATGTTTTATTCGTTTGAAATGTTGCATATGTTGATTAAAACTTGCTCATGTGTTTAGTTAAGATTTACATTAATTGACAAGTTTGAGAAAATAGGCATTATTTTAGACTTAGTTTGACTTTTAGTTGACTTCCAAGAATATGCATGAAAAGTGAATATTTGAATTCTTGAAATGCTTTATATGCCTAATGAAATTTTTTTGCATAAAGAAATAAAGTCTTTAAAATTAAGAAAAACAAATTTTATGAAAAGTTGAAAAGCTTGCAAATTTGACTAATATTTTGATATGATTCGTCTTCTTTGAGCTTTGATACATACCTATTGATCATTTGGATTAATTGAAGTTGATTGCATACTTTTAACCTATTTAAACATGAGTTGATGTCATATTTTAAAAATCTTGAAAACTCATGATGAATTATTTGATTTTCATAAGCTTAACTTGCTCTTTGATTTCATGAAGCTTGTATGCTTCTTACTTGATTGGTTAAGTTCTTGGACATATATATGCTAGAATTTAGGGGGATAAAATTTTGAACTAGCATAGACATTAGATCTTAAAATTAGCATTGTCATCCCTTAGGCTTATGATGTAAAATGGAATTTTAAGTACATTCACCCAAGGGAAGAAAATACTAAGAATACTTTTATTGTCAAAAGATTGTTTAACTTTGCTTAAAATGTCAAAAGCAAAATGTTCATATTTGAGAGAAAATTCTATGTTCAACTCATGACCTAATCGATTTTATCTATCTTTGAGTTGTACATTTCTTTATTTGTATGCATCTTTCATATTTTATTATGCATGCTAAATCCTTCTTGTGATGTCAAAAAGGGAGAGAAATATAAATGGAATTATGAAATTGAGGGGAAGATTATCAATTGAGGGGAAGAATTATATAATCTTTACTTCTTGTTGATATATTGTCATGAATTCCATATTTGTTTTGTCATCATCGAAAAGGGGGAGATTGTTAGACCCGATTGGTCTTAATCCCTATTTTGATTGATAAGTTAACAAATATGAGAATTAATTTAACGGTTCTTCTAAGTGATAAAATGTAGAGAAATGTTTACGGAAGAACAAATGCAAAAAATGGCAATGAAAAATGAGTTAAAGCAAAGAAACGGCAAGCAAATGAAGAAAGGAGAAAAACGAGTCACAAACGAGTCCCTAGGTGGGACCTGCTGTATTTCTATGTAAGAAAATGTATAGAAGAGTTCATGGGGAAACTAATGCAAAAAACGGCGAAGAAAACGGAGCTAAAACGAAGAAATACAAGCAAATGAAGAAATAAGAAAAACGAGTCAAGCAAATGAAGAAAGAAAACAAATGAGTCAAAATCACGTCCCTAGGTGGGACCCACGGAATTTCTAAGTCATAAAATGAATATAATAGTTCACGGGTGAACTAACGCAAAAAACGGTGAAGAAAACAGAGCTAAAACAAAGAAACGGGAAGCAAACGAAATCAGCCGCACGTCGCAGCCTAGCGCCGCAGCTAGCACCTCGCGCCGCCGCTAGCACCTCGACCAGCAGCAGCTGCCTGCGACACGGGCCGCAAATGGCGGTGACTGAAGCTTTATGTCCTGGGATTTCACGGGGAGCTTCACTTAGGGGTGTTCAAAAAATGTCCAATCCAAATTAGCCGGCCAATCCAATCCATTTATGGTAAATTGATTGGCTTATTTGGTTTTCGGATTGGGTGAATGGCCCAAACCGAATTCTTAAACGGTTAAATGGTTTGGAATTGGATTTGAATCTCAATCCAAATAAGGAACCGAATGAGCCAAATAAGAATTAATATAATATAATATTTACTAAATTTATTTAATAGTTATTTAATTCAGTTTTTAATTAAGTATTTGAAGAGGATGGTGAAGATTGAAGAAGAATGCTGATTGTTGAGGGCTAAATCTGAAGAAGAATATCAATGCCCTTTCTATTATTTTGTTATTTTCTAATGTTGTTAATGACCGTTATTTTAGTTTTAAACTTATTTTGGAGAAAACATTAATCTTTTGTGTTTGACTATTTTATTATTGTAAGATTCTGATTATGGGATGACTATCCTTTTGAAGTATTTTTATAAGATTTTTTCTTCTTTTTATTTGGCTTATTCGGTTCCCCAAACCGAATAAGCCATGGCTTAAATGGTTTGGATTGGTTTGGTTTTTACTTAAACAGTTTGGTGTTTGGATTCTGATTTTTTTTTGAAAATCCCGAATTAGCCAATCCAAATAAGCCAAATAAATCCAAATGAACACCCCTAGCTTCACTGAAGCTTCGGGTTGGCCACTATTTCACCCGATTTTCAACCATCTTAAAAGCTCTCTTCTCCTATAAATGCCCCCACTTCAATATGACTCAATAGACCTATTCCCATCCATTTCATGCTCAAGATAAAGTGTTAGAAAGCTCTCAAAATATCATTTCAAAGTCTACCAAATTATTTCAAAGGTAGGATTAGAAAAAGGCCATTGTGCCCAATTGTCGTGTCATTTGTAAACTCCATTGTGGAGCATTTCATCTTTGTAAAACACATCTAGAAAAGTCCTAACTCAAGAGTTTGAGTGTAGGCAATTTGTATTAGGAAAAGTCAAACTCTTGTTTGAGAGTTAGGCAAGAAGAAAGGAGGAGTAAGAAGAAATGAGAGACCCAACTCAAGAGGTTGAGTTAGGGCAATTGTAAAGTCCTAGTTTAGAGCTAAATTAGGCAATGGGGAGAAAGTTGTAGTCTAGAGGTAGATTAAGCAAGTGTAAGGATTGGAACACTCCTTTAAGTATTTCGGTAAGGATTGGAACACTCCCTTAAGTGTTTCATAGATAGGGAAACAAGTTGTAGAACTTGTAGAGTGGATTAGGACTCAAGGGAAATCCGAACCACTATAAACTTGGTGTGTTCTTGTTTTGTTGTTTAATTGCTTTCCTGATTTGCAAAACACTAATCACACACTTCACTTTGTAAAACATGTTTTTACACTTGTCTTTGAAAATTAATTTTCAAAGTTCTTCTTTATAGAAGAAATATTTTTAAAGGGTTAAGAACCTAATTCACCCCCTTCCCCTCTTAGGTTCTTCTTAGGTTGCTATTGATTAATTGGATTTCAAATAGGTATGGGTGCTTTTCCCGCATCTCATCTTCGGGTTCCCACGTTGCTTCTTCAAGTCCATGGCAATTCCATTGGACCTTTACCAGGGTAACTTCTTTAGTTCTTAGTTTCCTGGTACTTCGGTCCAGAATTCGTACTAGCTTCTCTTCATACTGCGGCGTCACCTCGACTTCCAAGTCATCAAGTTGTACCACGTGCTTCGGGTCTGTCAAGTATTTACGTAACATCGATACGTGAAATACAGGGTGCATCTTTCCCATGGCTGCTGGTAATTCTAACTTGTACGCAACATCGCCCACGCGATTCTCAATCCTGAAAGGTCCCACATATCAGGGACTTAGTTTCCCTTGTTTCCCACACTTAATGATATGGGTGTACGGGGTAACCTTCAAAAATACACTTTCTCCTTCTTCGAAGCTCAAGTCCTTGCGACTTCTATCCACGTAGCTCTTCTATCTGCTCTGAGCGGTTTGTAACCGTTGTCGTATAGTTTTCACATCCTGATAAGCCTCTTCCACTAACGGAATTAAATTTTTGGGTGTGATCCTCCTCTCCCCCACTTCGTCCCAATATAGGGGAGATCGACACTTCTTCCATACAAAGCCTCATAGGGAGCCATTCCTATCAAGGCTTGGTAACTGTTGTTGTAGGCGAACTCAATCAGTGGTAGGTGCGTGTCCCATGCTTCTCAAAAATCCAAAGAACAAGCTCAGAGCATGTCTTCAAGAATTTGAATGGTTCGTTCAGACTGTCCATCGGTCTGAGGGTGCGCGGCCGTGCTAAAATTCAACATCGTACCTAAGGCCGGCTGCAACTGCTGCCATAGTCTGGATGTAAACCGCGGGTCACGATCTGAAGTGATATTGACGGGTACTCATGCAGTCTCACTATCTCTCGGATGTAAAGCTGGGTCAACTTATCGAGCGAATACCTAACGTTAACGGGTAGGAAGTGAACTATCTTGGTGAGTGAATCCACTATCACCCACACGTGTCGTGATTGCATTGAGACCTTGGCAATCCACTTACAAATTCCATGGTAACGTGTTCCCATTTCCATTCGGGAATCTCTAACGGCTTCAGTAATCCTGATGGTCTTTGGTGCTCGGCCTTGACTTGTTGACACGTCAAGCAGGTTGATACGTATTGGGCAACTTCTATCTTCATGTTTTCTCAACAGTACCGAGTCCTCAAGTCTTGGTACATCTTGGTACCTCCCGGATGTACCGTGTACTTTGTTTTGTGTGCCTCCTCCAGAAGGGTTTGGAAGAGTGACGGCTCGTAGTTCTGTGTTTCTCTTCTTTTCTTTTTTCAAAACTTTTTGTCTCTTCTAATTTCTAAACGCTAACTTTGATCAATTATGGTCACGTGTTTTAATTTTAGGTTTTAAATATTGATTTATTAATTAATTAATTATTACGTGATTGTCTTATCAATTCAGTCCTTTTATTTTTTACTGTGTTAAGTTTGAATTAATTAGTTTAGTGGGTTTGGTTATTGGGTTAGTTATATTATTTGGCTGCTATTATTGCCACGGAAATAAATAGTTGCCAGAGAAAATTTTTAAGGAAAAGACAATAATATCCTTGTAATGTTTTGATAAGCGACCCTACAACATAAATGTAAAGTTTTAATAAGTGACCCTGCAACATTTATATAATGTTTTAACATGCGACCCCGCAACATAAATGTATATTTTGATAAGCGACCCTACAACATTTATGTATTGATAAGCGACCCTGCAACATAAATGTAATGTTTTGATAAGCGACCCTGCAACATTTATGTAATATTTTGATAAACCACCATGCAACATACATGTAATGTTTTGATAAGCGACCCTACAATATTTATGTAATGTTTTGATTAGCGACCCTGCCACATAAATGTAATGTTTTGATAAGCGACCTTGCAACATTTATGTTTTGATAAGCGACCCTGCAACATAAATGTAATGTTTTGATAAGTGACCCCACAACATAAGTATAATGTTTTGATATGCAACCCTACAACATAAATGTAATATTTTTATAAACTACCATGCAACATAAATGTAATGTTTTGATAAGTGACCCTGCAACATAAATGTAATGTTTTGATAAACGATTCTGCAACATTTATGTTTTGATAAGCGACCCTACAACATAAATTCAATGTTTTGATAAGTGACCCTGCAACATAAATGTAATATTTTGATAAATGACCTTGCAACATAAATGTAATGTTTTGATAAGCGACCTAGCAACATAAAGTAATGTTTTGATAACTGACCTTGCAACATAAATGTAATTTTTGATAAGCGACCCTACAACATAAACTATTCGCATGAGCAAACTGATGAGACGATTTTGTTGGAGGGCTGAACAATGAAAATTGCAGCTAATGTTATAGCTGAGCTTACAGAAAGGATTACTTCCACTACTAGCATGGGCATGTGCAGGGGTGAAGGGGCGATAGCACGGGAAAACTCTCGCTCAAAAAATGGTTGTTCTTAAGTCTACTTACAAATGAACTACAAAGAGCACCTACACTTAAGTACCTTAATGCCAAACCACCTTCTTGAGATACAGAGTGAGAGAAAAAAAAGTGGCATTAGAAGATTCTTTGGTAAAATAAACAGCATTGCAACAAAATATTAACTAAGTCTTATCCCATTATGTGGATTTGATGATAACAAACAAATTGAAGCCAAAATCTTAATCCATAAACCATAAGAGGTTTATCATGCAAATACATGCACAACAGAGATAAATTTCAACAAAACTATACCCGCAATTTTCATGATTGAATTAGATTTTAAAAGTCTACATAATTATAAACAAAATTGTAATATTGTTAGACAATTTATGATTAAGACCATAATGAATACAAGTGCTAACCCTTCTAGTACCTAAAACAAATTTTAGTGAAGTTTATGATAAAATATTAAGGTACCACAGTGGCAAACAAAGAAAGATAACCTCATTTGTGACTGCACTGAGATTTTTGTTAGTTAGCAATGAAATAAGAAACAAAGGATGGTGCTAAGAAAAGAAAATTCTAATAATTGTTCATTTTAGTAAGCAATATCAATTACTGAAGATCAATTGGACTGATGAACAAAAATAGAGACAGAAAAAGATATTACCATTTAAATTATTTGAATTTTGTAGACTAGTCAATTCAAATCCTGCTTTCTTAATCCTTTTTTCAAGGACACCTGCACAACACTGAATCAAAGCATCTGAAATGTCCCAAAAAAATAAAAAATAAAATACACAAACAAAAATCAACAGTGGAAGTTGGTAGTTTTTACTTTACATTTCTACTTTCTTTTTCCTTAAGTCTCTTAAAAAGTAAACTTCTCATTCTAAATGGTCAATGTCAAAAAATGACATGAGAATTAACATTTGTGACTACTTGTGATGTGGACGGTTGTACACATGCGGATGAAGTTGCCAAGGAACGTTGATTAAGTGGCGTAGCTCGTATAGGCTCTTTACTTACCCGAAATTCAGAGAACAAAATAAGCTAACCTAAGCTAATTTACTTAAGAATTCGAACCAAGTAAGAAAGAGTTGAAACATGTGAATTTAATTAGGTAGAGCAATTAACCTAATTAAGCTAAGTTTCATGCAATATATAAATTACAATCATGCAAAATACATAAAGCAATAAAGGGAGAGTACTCAAACTAATAGTTTTAAAATCTGAATACTTGTTTTATTAATGAGTTGCGGCTGCCTATTTATAGGCAAGAAGCAGCCGAAAATCTCACCTAAAAGAAGTAGGAAAACAAGTAGAATTGGAAACCAATCAAGAGATTGATTTCCTTTACAGTACCAAAACCTGAAAGAAGTGGGTAATGGTAAAAGAAAAGGAAATTTCGGTCACCTAATTATTAGTGGCAGCCGAAAATTACAACTTAAAAACAAGAAGAAATAAAAATCCTACTCCAAAAAGGAGATCAAGAAGGGATCCTTTTTGGAAACTAATTAAACTAAAGGCAAAATAGGGAACATGCACAAACCCTTATTTTCCCCCAAACCCTAACCCTTAATTTCCAACCCTAATGGACTAGGCTTGGCCGTGTGGGCTTCTTTGTTGGGCTGGCCGACTTTGTGGAATGGACTCCATGAGTTGGGTCGGCCCAATTGTTGATGTCGCATTATGGAATGATGTAGGGAGCTTCTGGAACCTCCCGGAATCATTTCGGAATCAAGATTTTCAAGATTTCAAGATTCTTCAAGATTCTGCAAAATATGAAATTCAAGACTTTTAAGAAAAACCAAGAACTTCAAGAAATGTTTCTTTAAAGTCCAAGAACCTTCCGGCGTCTTCAAGAACTTCAAGAAACAGCCTTCTTCTTCATTGTGGATTGGGGAATTGCGCCTCTTCTTCAACAATTGTAAGGAGAGTCACAATTTGAACCTTTCCGTCTTTGTTCTCCAAGGGTTGGCTTCTACTATCAATTGGGCATCCTGTTGGCAAGCTTGTACAAGGTTGTTGAGTGTCTCTTGAACCTTCTTTGCTCTGCTTCTGGTCATTGGCCCAATGTTGTCTACAAGTGGATCCCTTTGATATGGACTTGGATCCTGAAGCATTGTTGGACCTCGGTGTAGAACTCGAACCTCCTCAGCTTCTCTGGACTCACTTGTTTGTGGACTTTTCGCTGGACTTGGGATGCCCTCATCAACTTGGGTACAGATCTGAGTTTCTGTCTAAATGTCCCTTGATCCTAGGCAATGCATATAGTTTAAGTAGGTTTTAGACTGGATCACCAATCTCCCATAAAAATAAGAGGCAATGGTTATAGATTTCATAATTGTACGTGTACAAATTGAGCATAAGAGAGAACCTACTGAAAATTTTGTATTTTTGAAAATCTCCAGCAACAACAACAAAGCACTACCATCCGCAGAACCTATTCCAGGAGATATAGCATCTGTAGCTGAAGATTGGCATAGTCCCAAATATTTATCTTCCAATCCTTCAAATGTCCCCAACTCAGAGATGGCATCCGTGTACAGTTAGATAGTTAACTCAACAATCTTTCCATCTCTAGTATTCTGGTAAATAGCTTTTTGAGTTGTTCAACTAGAGAGGCTCTCATTAGTTGGATTAACGTAAGAAGTCCTTGCTTCTGCTCCCCAATAAACAAAAAAAAGGAAAGAAAAAAAAAAGAAAATCATTGGAGTGATCTAAATGAGATGGACAGCCAAACAAAATGATAATACACGAATTATATTGGAAAAAAAAGACTCATAAACAAACTATTATTACGAGTTCCTGGGAGCTGCAAAGGGTTCAAATCAACTCATAAACAGATTCAGTTGGTGTCCACGAGATCTTTTCCCTGCTTGACACACAGATGAGCAAGTTTTTAAAATATCAATCCCCAACAAGAAAATAATGACATTTAAGTTGCATACAAACCCAAGAAGAAAGGTTGACACTGGATAGTGAACGGTGTCACGGCGAGTCGGTGCCAGAAGTAAAGAAGCCAGAAGGGTTTGGATGAGCAACAGCGAAGTGTTCTGTTTCTCTTCCTTTCTTTTTTAAAAAACTTTTGTATCTTTTAATTTCTAAATGCTGACTATGATCAATTAAGGTCACGTGTTTTAATTTTAGGTTTTAAAATTATTGATTTATTAATTAATTAATTATTACGTGATTGTCTGATCAATTAATCAATTCAGTTATTTTATTTTTTACTGTGTTAAGTCTGAAGTAATTAGTTTAGTGGGTTGGGTTATTGGGTTAGTTATATTATTTGGCTCCTGTAATGTTTTGCTAGAGAAAATTTTAAGAAAAAGATAATAATATCCTTGTAATGTTTTGATAAGCGACCCTGCAACATAAATATAATGTTTTTATAAGCGACCCTACAACATAAATGTAATGTTTTGATAAGCGACCCTGCAACATAAATGTAATATTTTGATAAGCAACCCTGCAACATAAATGTAATGCTTAAGTGACCCTGCAACATAAATGTAATGTTTTGATAAGCGCCCTGCAACATAAATCTAATATCTTATCTCTTCCTTTTCTTCTTCGTTCCTTCTTCTTCGTCTTCTTCTTCTCCTTCTTCTCTTATTCCAATTCGGTTTAGTGCCCAGCTACCTATTATATTTTCACAAAAAACTACTACTCAGATGCCGACCTCTCAAAAAACGTACTTATACACAACTTTAGAACAGTAAATGTAAACTGCTAGATTCTAACTTCTAATTTAGGCTCTAAGGCTTTAAACAATAAAAAAAAATTAAAGGAAAACCCCTCGAACAGTATATAGTATAGCTAGCTAGCAAGAAGAAAAGATTGATTAATCAATGTATGTTTGTAGTAAAGATTGATCATGGATCAATGTACGTAGCATGAAGAATCAGAAGATTCCAAGATCAATACAAGGGTTGTTGGTTGAAGAAACAGGAAAGAAAAATCATGAGCTTAAAAATAACTAGTTGTTTTTGTTTAATGAATCACCATAAAAACACAAAAAACTTTGATGATTATTATTTCACAACGACATTATATACCCAAAACCAACAAAAAAAATAATTAAAAATCAAATGAACAGAACTTTAAACTTGCATACCTAAAACTAAAAGTCTGACAGCCACAAAACTGACACTGTAGAGTGGAGGTTGACACTGGACAGTGGACGGTGTCACGGCGAGTCGGTGCCAGAAGTACAAAAGTAGGAAGGGTTTGGAAGAGCGACAGCACGTCGTTCTGTTTATCTTCTTTTCTTTTTTCAAAACTTTTACCTCTTTTAATTTCTAAATGCTGACTTTGATCAATTAAGGCCACGTGTTTTAATTTTAGGTTTTAAAATTATTGAGTTATTAATTAATTAATTATTATGTGATTGTATGATAATTAATCAATTCAGTCCTTTTATTTTTTACTGTGTTAAGTTTAAATTAATTAGTTTAGTGGGTTGGGTTATGGCTTAGTTATATGATTTGGCTACTATTATTACCAGAGCAATAAAAAGTTTCCAGAATAAATTTTTAAGGAAAAGACAATAATATCCTTGTAATATTTTGATAAGCGGCCCTGTAACATTTAGGGCCTGTTCTTTAGTTTAGGTTGAGTCCAAGTTTGAGTTTTGGTTTCAACCCAAATTAGTTTGAGACCAAAACAAAGAAATAAAGGTCTCAACCCAAAATTTAAACCCTCCGTTCACTACCAAATGCGCTGCCGCCACCGCCCTAATCCCTAAAAGTCAAAAACTAACAAAATTTCAAATCCAAATCCAAATCAACTCATATTAACATATTTCTTCTTCATCATCTTCTTACAACTAAACTCGATGAAGAGATGAAGATGAAGAGAGGGCCTTTCGATCGAAGATGAAAACTTTTCAAATTCTTTTGGGTTAAGTTTTCAAAAAGACGCAGAAGAAGAACGTGGAAAGAAGAAGAAGAAGGAACGAATAAGAAGAAGAACGCGGAAAAATAAGAACGAAGAAGAAGAAGGAACGCAGAAAAAGAAGAACGAAGAAGAATAAGAAGAGAAGAAGAAGAACAGAAGAAGAAGAAGAAGAAGAAGAAAAAAAAAAGAAAGAAGGAACGAAGAAGAAGAAGAAGAAGGAACAAAGAAGAACGAACGAAGAAGAATGAAGAAGAAGAAGAAGAAGAGGAGGAAGAAGAAGAGGAGGAAGAAGAAAAAGGAAAAAGAAGAAGGAAGAAGAAAAAGGAAGAAGAAGAAGGAGACCGCAGAAGAGAAGAAGAAGAAGAACGAATGAACGAACAAACGAACGAAAAAGAAGAAGAAGAACGAACGAATGAAGAAGAAGAACACAGAAGAAGAAGAAGAAGAGAGAAGGAACGAAGAAGAAGAATTCAATGCATGCAATTTGATCACGATCAACTTGGATATGTAGTACTTCTCTGTTATGCATTAGTTAATTGATCAAATCAATTTATCATTTAATTAGTTACTGCCCAAATATTTGGGTCATCCTTCTTGATTTAATTGGGCTTTGATTTAATTAAATATAAATGGGTTTAATCAAATTAATTATCATTAACCCATTTAATTTAATTTGAAAAAGTTTCGGCTTGGATCCCCATTTAGCTCAATATACTAGACTTTAAGAGTTGACTTTGGAATGTCGCATCATATATCATCTATAGTAGAAGATTGACGTAGTCCCAAATACTTATCTTCCAATCCTTCAAATGTCCCCAACTCAGAGATGGCATCAGTGTAAAACAAGATAGTCAACTTCACAATCTTTCCATCTCTAGCATTCTGGTAAATGGCTTTTTGAGTCTGTTCAACTGGCAGGGCTCTTATTAGCTGGCTTAAGGTAAGAAGTCCTTGCTTCTGCTCCCCAAAAAAATAAAAAAAACAGAAAGAAAAAAAACCATTGGAGTGATAAAAAATGAGATGGACAGCCAGACAAAATGCTCATACATGAATTATATAGGAAAAAGAAAGTCTCATAAACAAACTATTACGAGTTTCGGGCTAAAATCAACTCATAAATAGATTCAGTTGGTGCCCACGAGATCCTTTCCCTACTTCAAACATAAATGAACAAGTTTTAGAACACCAATCCCCAGCAAGAAAATATTGACATTTAAGTTGCATACAAACCCAATCATGAAATGCTGAGTGAATAAAAGGCAGCTTCCATGGGTAGCATCAAATGGAATCCATTTAATTCACTCTTGCATGGAAGATCCAGTCGTGTTCCATATTTTGAAAATAAGTTAAGAATCTCAGGTGAAAACATAGTTATGGCTTGATAGACTGGGGCGGGGTCAATTTCGTTCATTGTAGCATCCACATTGACTCGTATCCCAGTTTCTCCAGAAATTAATGCTTCCACACACCGCGTAGCTCAGAAAAAAAAAATCGCCCACTTCATATATAGTGATGATGGAAATCTTTAGCCAAGATCATTTAAAGAGTCCACTATTTTTCTATCTCTTATTAAGCACACCAATTCATTGTAACGATCCCACTGCAAGGTATTTAAAATATTGTCCAGCAGGGGTGGTACCCCTTCTATATCACGTTCTTCATCATCCTAATAAAGATATTAATGTAAGACAAAAACTCTTTTACAAACGAAATCAATAAAATTTAAAATAAAATAAAAAATAAAAGAATTTTGGTAAAAAATTTGAACCCTGACAATAAAACCAAGATGCTCATCCTCATCGTTGGGTAACTGCAGAACAGTCAAAGAGCAACGAAAATAAATTAGTACTTTAAATTTTCAAAAGAACAAGCTAAGCTCTACTGCCACTTCTACAAGGAATATAAAGTACTAAGAAAAGAAAAAGCAAAAATTTTGAACGCTTACGTAACGATTCCTATGTCCATCCTCTATGTCCGACGGCATACTAAACTCACACTGCATACCAGGCGAGGGTGGTGGTGAGGAGCGTTCTCATCAGGATATAGGGATATCCATCTTCACTAAAAAATTGGAACTTGCCGACATTTCAGACTGGGGGAGAGGAGGCCCGACGAGGCGAAGATGGCCTACGATATCCAGGATGTGGGTTTCCAAGGGGAGAACTCTCGCAAGTGATCAACTCCTAGGTTGGGTTCTCTTTTTGGCGTTTGGATTTTCTAGCAGAAGGGTATTCAGGATCGCGGAAGTCATCCCGGGGATGTTTTCGGTTGTTAGAAGAAAACCCTTAAGTATTGGTAGGTGGCAGAGACTTTCTTCACTGATCTCGATGGGAGTCGCTGGATCGATGAACACCTATAACGGAATAGCAGTTAAAACAAGGAGAACTGGCAAGTATGGTTTTTTATCTATTTATCTTTTCTCTCTTCCAAAAGCTATTCTAGTTCTGTTTAGTGCTCAACTGCCTATTATATTTTCTGTTACAGAAAATTACTACTTAGATGCCGATCTCTCAAAAAACACACTTATACACAGCTTTGGAGCAGTAAATGTAAACTACTCTACTCTAACCTCTAACTTTGGCTCTAAGGCTTTAAACAAAAAACCAAAAAAAAAAAACTTTAAAGGGTAACCCCTCTAACAGTATATAATATAGCTAGCTAGCAAGAAGAAAAGATTTATTAATCGATGTTTGTACATAGTAAAGATTGATCATGGATCAATGTATGTAGCATGAAGAATCTGAAGTTCCAAGATCAATACAAGGGCTGTTGGTTGAACAAACGGGAAGAAAAACCATGAGCTTAAAAACAACTAATTGATTTTTGTTTAATGAATCACAATAAAAACACAAAAAACTTTGATGATTATTATTTCACAACGACATTATATACCCAAAACCAACAGAAAAAATGATTAAAAATCAAAAGAACAAAACTTTAAACTTGCATACCTTAAACTAAAAGTCCAACATCCACAAAACCGACACTGGAGAGTGGAGGTTGACACTGGACAGTGGATGGCGTCATGGCGAGTCGGCGCCAGAAGTACAGAAGCCGGAAGGGTTTGAAGAGCGACGGTGCGTCGTTCTGTTTCTCTTCTTTTCTTTTTTCAAAAATTTTTGTCTCTTCTAATTTCTAAACGCTGACTTTGATCATTAAGGTCGTTTTAATTTTAGGGTTTAAAATTATTGATTTATTAAGTAATTAATTATTACGTGATTGTCTGATCAATTAATCAATTCAGTGTTTTTATTTTTTATTGTGTTAAGTTTGAAGTAATTAGTTTAGTGGGTTGGGTTATTGGGTTAGTTATATTTAGCTAATGTTATTATCAGAGTAATAAATAGTTGCCAGAGCAAATTTTTAAGAAAAAGACAATAATATCCTTGTAATATTTTGATAAGCGACCCTGCAACATAAATGTAATGTTTTGATAAGCGACCCTAAATGTAATATTTTGATAAGCGGCCCTGTAACATTTATGTAATGTTTTGATAAGCGACCCTAAATGTAATATTTTGATAAGCGGCCCTGTAACATTTATGTAATGTTTTGATAAGCGACCCTGCAACATTTATGTAATATTTTGATAAGCGACCCTGCAACATTTCATTCGTTCTTCTTCTTTGTTCCTTCTTCTTCGTTCTTCTTCTTCTGCGTTCTTCTTCTTCGTTCCTTCTTCTTCTTCTTCCGCGTTCTTCTTCTGCATCCTTTCGAAAACCCAAAACCCAAAAGAATTTGAAAAATTTTCGTCCTCGATCGAAAGGCCCTCTCTTCATCTTCATCTCTTCATCGAGTCTAGTTGTAAGAAGAAGAAAAAGAAGAAAGATGTTAATTGGAGTTGATTTGGATTTGGATTTGAAATTTTGTTAGTTTTTTATTTTTAGGGATTACGGTGGCTGCGGCGCATTTTGTAGTGGACGGAGGGTTTAAATTTTGGGTTGAGACCTTTATTTCTTTGTTTTGGTCTCAAACCAATTTGGGTTGAAACCAAAACTCAAAGACTCAACCCAAGCTAGAGAACAGACCCTAAGGTATCTTTCATTTGTCTCCTAATTTTGAAAAAAAATAATAATCACTAATTTTACTTAATTTATCGTAATTAGGTATTAATCCGTCCTTAAATTTGAGGGTGTTCACAAACTTAGAGAGAACAATGAGTATATTTTAATTTTAAGAATACCATTGTTTGAAATTTAACTATTAAATAAAAAAAAAGTCAATATTGTTTGAAGATGCAGAGCAACACCATCCTAACACATTTTTACAGAACTTTGTATGTCAAGACTCAAGAGGATCGCTGGATGCACCCTCTAAATAATAAGAAGATTCTCTAATATCTCTAAAAATCTAAGAATGGAAGACATACATTCTTTTTTTTTATTCCAGATTTAAGGGTAGTTCCTTGAGCACTAGTCACAGTTCTACCATTTAGTATTGTGGAAGCATGAGATGCACGAACAATATTCTTATTATCATACCGTGTTTCAACCTTACATACAATTTTTTTGTCCTGCTTTGTAGGCAGTGGCAAAGCAAGAACCCTAAAGTCAGGTGGGACAAAATATTTCGAACAATAATATTTTTTCTATAACATAATAAAATATTTAAAATTTTATATTTTCAATCTCAACTTTTCCCCAAATTGTGAGGCAATTATTCAAAACTCTTAAATTTTATATGATTTATAATAATAAATGTGTTTTTGAAAAAATAATGTGGGACAACTGCCCCACCAGAGGTGCATGTGGCTCCGCCACTGTTTGTGGGGATTCAGCTTTGGTTTCTTCTTGATCAGCACTTTGGACTCACCTACAAACCTAATTCATTTGAGTCGATAAAAAGTAACCAACATCCTGATTTCAGCAAAGCACATGTGCTACAAAACGCAAGAACTATCGTCTTGTAAATAATTATGTAATACTTTGTGCCTTTGTTCATTCACTCAGACTACCTATTTATACAAATTGATAAAGCCTATTATAGGAATGTAATTAATTACAATCTCAATCAATCAGCCTATAAATCACCCTACAAATCAGCCTAATTATATATTCAATTCGTGACACTCCCTTCAAGTTGGTGTATAAAATGTTTATCATTCCCAGTTTGTGACAAAGATAATCAATCCATACGCCATTCAAAAACTTTATGAATATATCCCCTATTGTTTCCCAAATCTAACATGCCATGTAGAAATCAAACCTTATTGAATCTTCTCAAGAACAAAGTGACAGTCGATCGCATATGTTTTTTCGCTAGTGATGGACAGCCTAGGTGGGGCTGTTGAGCTAAGGCTTGTAATCTCAACTTCCAATGAATGCGCCATAACGAGATCTGTAGGTGGCAAGAAATTAAGGCTAAAAAGAGTGTTTTAGCTTGAATGATTTCCCACATATGACGCTAGTTGATGATGCAAGTTGTGTCAGTCGAGCGCTGGGAGTCATCACGGGTGAACCCTGAGGTTCGTCACAAGTAGGCTTTGAGTAAGATGATACCTGCACGTAAGTGAAGTATCCATCGTCAGCACTTCAAAACATAAGTTAGTATAAAGTTAAAGTTGGTTTGACAGGGTAACAATGCAGTTGATTTAGAACATATCTTTGAAAGATGTTGACACTTGTATTTACAGGGACGAGTTTCTTCTTGCCTGCTGGCGAGCGCCGGGTTTATCGAAACTGCCTCCAGGGAAAAGGGGTGGTGCACATGATCCCGTTGAGGTCGATCCTGAGTACGTCGTTGGGCATGAGCCACATTACTAGAACGAACGTGGGTGCGTTGACGGTACTTAGCAGAGCTCGCAGAGAGGGACACCAGTGACGTGTCCTTTGTCTCTAGGGCTCAGTCCATGGACTTTATGTGGGCTAACTCTTTGGGCCCAATATCTGGGTCGCGGGTTGAGCTACTGCCAAACCCAACACACCAGGAACTTTGAAGGGTATTCTTGTCTCTTTCTACAAATTCAATTGGATATTACTAATTTTACCAAACCTCAAAATAGTTCTTATACTTTTTTCAAATTTCGGTGGAGTTTCAATTTTCCCAAAAATTTAAAAACAAGAGCCTTTTAATGGAAAAGAGCACTAGTTCTGACAGTCCCATTCAAATTAGTAAACTGATCCAAAACTTCGGTTCAAATTTTAGTATGAGAATTGCGGTTTTGATTTATTTCTCGATCAGTTTTTCAATTATTTGTTCAATTTTCATGTTTTTCTTTTAAAAAGATTACATTCCCTTCTAGAGAAGTGGGCATAACCCAGGTCCCCAGCACCGCACCAATCATTTTGCTCTGCGGCCAATCTTCAGCTCCATTGCCATTGCCACTTCAGCCGCCGGAGCCGGCCTTGTAGTGGCCGTCGTCATTGGCTTCATTGCTGAAATTAATCTCCAACGACCTTCTAAGCAGGTTCTCTAGTATCACAACTCAAACCATGATTTGAGTTTCATTTTAATTTTATAATAGTTTTTTAACATTCTATGATTTGATACTCAAAATGAAACTCAAACCATGATTTGAGTTGTGATACTAATATTTTTTTTAACAGATACCAATCTTGACACAGCCAATATTATGCTACAGATAATAACGATCAGTTTGGTCTGCTTGGATATTGAGATTAGAAGCAATTTTGGGATGGGGTCTCATCAGAATGCATCAAGGACTGAAAACCTTGACGGTGGAGTTTCATTTTTCATTTTTCACTTTCTTTGATTGCAGACCCGTACAAAATTACCTACAACACTAACTAAAAATTAAGTCCTTTGAATTGGAATCAAAAGACTGGCTAGAGGTTAAACAAAGCAGCTTTCAGTAGTGGTGTAGGCGGTGGCGGCGGTGGAAGTCTAAGAGGCTGAAGAGAAAAAAAAAAAAAAAAAAAAAAAAAAGAGTAATTTTTTAGCATAAAATCAGATTGGATAATTTTAAATTTAAATCTGAAACCGATCCGTGTATACCATATCCAAAACCCACCTGATCCAAAATTCAGATTGGATCGAGGCAGATCGACAGTTTGATCCAGACAGCGGATGTTTCTAAATAGTCATAAGTTCTGATCATATTGGAAGGGATTGTAACAAAGTATCTCATGTTCACTAATAACTCTGTCTAGTGCAGAATCAAGTGTGGTTTCATGATTTTCCAGATTTTGTACTGGAAACAACTAAGCTAGAGTTGGCCTGAATAAAATTTACTTTTGACTTAAAAAATGGAAGGAAACAAAAAAAAAAAAAACTTAATTAGCAAAGAGGAAGTCCAACTGTCGAATGTGGTCATACCACTTAACGCATTGCCAGTGTCAGATTCTTCAACAAATATAATAAAGCCATAAAAAGGTCAGGCAGGCAGGGCACCCAAAGCAGGAGTATGATCAAATCGACCTTAACATGTGTTTATTGCTTAAATATTGATTCCAGATGATAGTAAAAACATAAAATCCTCACAAGAAACTAGCTTACCGCCTCTAGAATAATCTAAGTCATCAGAACGAATCCACAATCAAGAGACGAATCCTCCACACGGTGCAGAAGTTTTCGCATATAGATACAAAAGTGATATCAAAGCACAATCAACTTTACAGGGTAAGGTGAATTCGACTTGACTGCGAAGCTAACCTTCACTGATTCACTCACTCTTGCCATTTTGCTGGGAAGCAACAAAATTGCGAATAACTTCCATGGCCAATTGATGCGCGGACTTATCTTGAATCCTTGCCAGTTCATCCATGGCTTCATATGTCTCCCTATCAGAGAAAAGCTTCAAATTGTACCTAGAAGATGGCTCAGGTACACCTTCCCATTTGGCAATCAGCTCTTTAAGTTTCTCAAAACCCTGAAGAGAAAATTCACAACCACCAACATTAAAAGCTTTATTCTCTAAGAAGATTGACATTAAAATATTAAGTAGATTGGAACAACGAAATTCAGCACGTTATTTTTATTGCTCACCAAACGGATTGTGAAGTCGCCAAATGATTCCTTTGCAAGTCGCTTTCTTTTCCAGTGATAAAACAAAGGCTCTAGAACTTTCTCGAGATCATGGATCTTAACCTTGTCCATGAAGACTTTAGCTAATGAGGTTTGATTGCTGTTCCCGCCAAGCCAGAGCTATAAGAAAAACAAAATAAAATTTGGACATCCAATGTCAAAATGTCTATTTTGCAATTAACATTGGAAGAAAATACAGATGGACGCATTTAGTGAGTAAAAAGCTGGAATTAATCAAGACCTGATAGCTATTTGGAGCATCACCAACAAAACCAAGTTCAGCCATGTATGGTCTAGCACATCCATTAGGGCAACCAGTCATCCTTATCACAACAGATTCATTGTACTTGAGACCAACCTGAAAAGAAAGTGCTTCGGTTTTACTCACAACATTATCTTGATATTTGACATATTTAGGAGCGATGATTCCATTCAATATTTTACCTTCTCAAATACAGCTCGCACTCGCTTAAGAATGTCAGGTATTCCGCGCTCAGCTTCAGTTACTGCCAAAGGGCATAGTGGAAAAGCTGGGCATGCCATTGATGTCAAGTTGAGCGGATCTACATACCTTGGTTGCTGGTCAATAAAAGATTAATGAATACATGATAAGCTAGAACCCTCAATTCCAAGCTGCAGCTTTAGACAGAGTACTGACTTGATAAACTTCAAGTGAAATCAATTTGACCCACCCAAATTGCAAGCAATAATCTCATACCTATTTCAGTTATGCAACTTTACCATGTCTCTGTCGCACAAAATTAGCTAAAACATAAACAGAAAAGACCAGTTTACTTTTACAGCATAGATGTTACAACACGCATACTTCAAAAATAATTCAATGAACAACGCTCACAAGATTTTGCACTGAAAGAACAGAAAAACTACATGCTTTTTATTTGACAATTTGATGGTGACAAAGAACTTCACAAGCCTACTAATACAATTACAAGTTATGGCTGTGTTCAAAATCCTTAGCCACTAAATCATGTCCTGTGCATTTTGAGTTCTAAAACTGCATCGCCAGATTAATGCAACATATCTCAGATTACAAATCCAGGAGTAGCCCATGCAAAATTACAAAAACATCAGACAAAACTCTAGAAGGGGGTATTGCTCTATAACTGATTCTTTCTGCAAAGGTTCCTAGTGTTATACTGAAGTTTCATGACAGGTAAGTATGATGCTTAATTAAACTTAACTGTCCAAATAATTTTAAATCCTTGGATGCCTCATAAGTTTTAGAGTTTCACTGATATGGAAGGTCCTAACTAGGAAGCAAGACAAATCAAAAGAACTCAAAACTTTGTATATTTAACTTTTTAACTATTTCATAGCCCAGTTTCAAAACCAGGATAGATAGAACCTGTTTCCTTGATTCATAAAACATTCTGCTGAGACATTGTCAAGTCTTATTTATTTTGTTAATTCTGGGGAAAATATTGTTCATGCATAAGTTAAAAAATTATAATCATTAATTAATTAAACACCCACTTCTCCATACCCGCCACTGTAACTCCTAGGCAAAACAGAGATGCACAAGCTTCATTTACCACTTTCTTCCCTTCACTGTCTCTCTCTTATTATTTATTTTTTTCCCTTCTCCCATAGCATGAGGTTACTCCATGTATACTGAACATAATAGAACAGTTTAATAAATAATGTATGGAACAACACAATGTTCAAGTTTCAGATGGCAGGTAGCTTTGCACTTAAGCTATAAGTTTCAGTAAAATCACTACAGGATCAACTTCAGTATAGGAGAATTAAGCACAAAAACATGAACACCACTTTCTCCTCACTCCAGCTCTTATAGGTCAGAACCAATTCACATAACCATATAAGCACTTCAAACAAGCAGTTATTACATAAACAGGATTCCTCAAATAGTATTCTTAACTTCTTTCCAATCATAGCTCTGAAAACAAAAACTTGTTCAAATAAATCAAATTTGTAGAGATAAAATCTAAGAAAAACTCCCCAACCTTACTCCAGTTAAAATTGTTAACATAGACAATGCTGTACTTACCAGCAAGCCACCCTGTGCAAGAGCTGTAGTGATGGGACGTTTCCATGCACGCCTGATGTCACACAAGATGATATTCTGATTAGGTGTAATTCGGACATTCAAGTTATATTTCTGAATAATTTCCCTCAGTGTAGTCTTCATGGACCCTTTAACCCGACCATTATCAACGTGCAGACCACAAAATAAGGTGCCATCCCCCTAACAAAATTTTGTTAACCAAATCAATAACTGAGAAACATCATTGTTAACATATAGTTTTAAGAGCAGATTCAGTATTTTTTTAAACAGAGATAAACCATTTGGCCACAGAAGAGGTTAAAGAAAATGAACTGTCAGAGTGATCAAACAATTTTTTAGATGGAAGATTAAAGAGGGAGAGAGATAGAAAGTGGGGCTGGTGGAGGCAGGGGGAGATAATAAAATTGCATCATTTAATTGAACAGGGAAATCAAGCATTCACCTGTTCATGCCATCCCAAATAACTCTTGAATTCCCATTCAGGTAGATCATGGATTTGTTCAAATTTCTTTCCATAATATTGCTCCACCACAGATCTAAACTTCTCAATGCCCCATGAACTAATTAAGTATTTCATCCTACTGTACTTGCGGTCATCCCTTCTTCCATGTTCTCTCTGAGTAACAACAATAGCTTTGACAGCATACAGTATATCCTCCTTTGGCACATAACCCAAAGGTTCTGCTAGACGAGGAAATGTGGACTCCAACCTGTGTGTTCGCCCCATACCACCACCAACCTGCAATGACAGAAATGTTGCTAATTCAAACAACTAAAGGAAGATAAACAATAGCAAAGCTAAAAAAGGGAAGCCTACATATATGTTGAAACCCTTTGGTTCTCCATCATCATCAGACACAACTGCAATTCCAATGTCATTGGTGAAAAGATCAACTGAGTTATCAGTTGGAACTGTAACAGCAATTTTGAACTTCCTTGGCAAGAATTGAGTTCCGTAAATAGGTTCAGGTGAATCAGGAAAGTTTGTTCCGTGAGAATTATCATTCCGAGCCTTGACAATTTCTGGAGGTTCTGCTGACATCACCCTCTCTCCATCCAGCCACATATCATAGTAAAATCCTGACTGAGGAGTAAGCAATGCCGCAATATTCTCAGCAGTTTCTTGTGCAAAAAGATAATCTTTCCTTACAAATGGAGCAGCTGGAGCCAAAACATTTCTATTGAGATCACCACAAGCACCAAGTGTTGATCCCATGTTATTTATTATCGTACTCATGACTGTCTTGAGATCTTTCTTTAAGACACCATGGAGCTGAAATGTTTGCCTGGTAGTCAAACGAAGTGTTCCAATGCCAAACTGATCAGCAAGATCATCCATGACAAGGTAAAGCCTATTTGGAACCTTTCCGCATGGGTTCTTAGTACGAAGCATAAATGAGTAAGATCTTCCTCCACGTTCTTCTCTATTGTATTGCTGATAGCTTCCATGAAACTTAATCAACTGTACAGCAGACTCATTAACATTTGGGGCATCCGTGGCTAACTCCTCATTCAGAGGATACCTGATAAAATTACTGTGTTCTTTGATGATCTCAACCTTACTTCTCTTAGTCTCCTTATGAGTCTCTGGCTTCACAGGCTGCAAAAATAATGGAACAAAATCATTAGGCTAATCGTGTACTAGTTATGTTCTAGAATAGAAGATCCAATTCATCATCAAACCTCCCCAATATTTTTCACACTTCAGAACGGCAAAAAAATTTGAAAACCCTAAAAAGAATTGGAAAACAACTTGAATGACATGTCATATTTGAATATAAATGAAAACAATGGGCGAGATATGATCCATATAGCCGACCCCACGTAGAGGAACAAAAGCTTAGTTGTGCTACTTCTTCTTGTTGTTCAGAAGGACCAAAAAGCACATTAAGCTCTCCTTACAGTGACGGAAAAATCAAATAAAAGGTAATCGATCAAAATAAATTTAACTGTTGTTCTTTCCGGAGCAAGGAATTCTTTCCTCGCCATGTTTCCACTCTTACAATTGACAATAACAAAACCTATTAATAGGTAGGTTGTTGGACGGCAAAATAAAAGCAACTAGACTTGTTTTGACAAAAAAAAAAAAAATTATGCTCTAGAAAATCACAATGACAAAGTTGGCATCTCACTGGACTGTCATTGCTTGCCAATCCAACAGCCCCTTAATAGGTAAATGAGATACTCAAAATAAATTTAACTCCACAAAAAAAAATTATTTTCAGCGCCAATGCAGCAACTTATTCACATTGCTGCAGATGCAGCACCCCTTTAGTTGTTGCACGATATCATATCATGCAGCCTGACTGAAGTGGTGAAAAGCAATCAATTTTGGAGGATATCTAAACAATCATAAACCCTCACGTATGGTTATTAACTAGCTACACAAAGGCAGCAGCTGTAGCAATCAACATTTTTTTCCTCATTACCGCTACATAAAAACACAAAGTTAAAAGGCCATGTTACTCCATTCGGCCCTTCTTTGCTCTGTGATTTCTAATTATGGCCAAAACTCTTCTTATTCGTATTCAAGGTCAATGCAGCAACAATTGGAAGAATATTGAAATTTACAAAAAAAAATTATTTGAAAGGAAAAACAAATTTTCTTTTTTTAAAAGACGTCCATGTGAATGTGAATATCATCAAAATGACCGGGATATAAACGGAACGAATCCATCGAAAACCTAGATCAGCTTTTCCTGTCTAAACAGTAAACAAGAACGAAACGAATAAAGAGTATGAAATAAAAATTAAACACGAGAAGTTGTACCGCAGAAACTGCTCGAATTACTGAAGAAGCCGAAAAGGAGTGAAGAACGCCGACTCGTTTGCTGAGGAGAAGAGAATTGGAGGATGGAACGATGGTTCCAGTGCTTTTCAAGCCGGTAAAGCTGTGAAGCTGAATCTTGGCGGCTTCACCACCACTGGCCAAACCCGCCGCCGCCATCGCTGCATTCGCAGCACCAAATGACGTCGTCATAGTGAGTCAGAGCGCTTCCGTCCGGCGATTCTCGGCTGCAATTGCTGGGTGGGAATTGAAGTGGGTACTGGCAGGGGATATTTGATGAAGTATTGGGTGGTAGGGGAAGGGGAAGCATCTGTGAAAAAAGGAGATACTTTTTTCTGTAAATTTTATATTTCCACCACGGCCCTCATATTTACGAAAATCACAATTAGCCTCTTAAATTTTAATTTCCTTATAATTCACAAGTTCAATCTGGTACCTTTATTTTTTGAAATGTAATTAGTATGGAGAATAAACATTCATTTTATTTCTATTTTATGCATTTCTTTCTATTTTTAATTCAGCTTTTGGCGTTGTAAATATAATTAATCTTTACTTCTTTCAAAAATTTATACATAATATTTTACATGTTTAAAACAATACATAAATAAAAATGTCTTCTATATAAATTTATTGTCCCGTGAGACAATAAATTTAATCTTATGTGGTTTTAGATAGTGAATAGAAAATAAATCCAACAACCAAAGATGTAAAAAATCAGTTTAAAAAGGAAAAGATAAATTAATATATTTTTCAGTTTATATATGGTAAACTTTAGTACTGCATTTATTATATTCGACCATTAGTTTGGAAAAGTACAAACTCTCTCCATTCGGTTGGCTCGTTATTTTTTATGTTTTAAAATCCGATTTTGAAAATATGTTTTTGAAATATAGTTTTATAATGTAAAAATTGTATTAAAAGTGTAAAAATGTATAGTTAAATAGTAAAAAATTATATTAAAAATAATAAAAAATAATTATAATACATTAAATTTACTGTTGAAATTAGAAACAAAAACATAAAGAACAGGTCCTATTGTTTATGATTATTTTGGTGCTCTGTGTGTACCATTAAAAGAGTTTCCTTTCAAATTTATTTTTTTATAATAAAAATTTTCATTTTTCATTTGTTTACTCTCTATTTACTTTTTACCTAATAATACATTATACTCGTTGTTTTAAAATAACTGTTATAATTTGAATGTTAAACTTAATACTTATGTTTGTTGAACTGTTAAACACATTAAATGTAAGTTTCTGTGAAAGAGTATAATCTCAATCATTTTTTATTTTTTATGGGGGATGGAGGGTGAGTTGAGGGGAGAACATTCCATTAGATTTAAAGGAGCTTCTCTCTAAATCACAAATTTCTATTATTTTAAAAAAAAAAAATAGTAAGAACTAATAAGAAAGAGAGGAAGAAATAAAAATCACGAAGAAGTTTGCATAATAATGCTAAACTTAAGGGAGTAAATCTTACATTACATGAAGTTTTAGGACATAAAATGAAAAGTAAAACTCACCTTTATCTGAAGTGCGCTGCGCCTGCCTGACACAAGAAGTGTTTGCTTTTGTCTTGGATTCTAATTTCAATGTGCACAGTCATTTTATATCTTACTCTTCTTATTTTCGCAATTTTAAATCCGTATCCGATTATTTTCATTACTGAATACCTCCACGCGCAGCACCAAATGCCGAAGGCACGTCGTTTTTATACACGAACTTTCTTTTCAACCTGGAAAATTGCTTTCAAACCTACTATTTGCAGCGAAAAACTATTATATCGATATAAGCGAAAAAATTGTATTGTCCTCCAAAAACTTGCATGATATTCAAAAAAGTTTCAAATAGTATTAGTTTTGGTTTAATTACTTCCTAGTCAAATTTGAATAATCTTTTGTTGTGTCACAAAAAAAAAAAAAAATTGACTTTTTAACATACTCCCCCGTTTCATTAGAATGTTCAACTTTGACCAATTTACAACTTATTATGAATGTCAATATATAACACCTAAAAAGCTAATTTGATATTTTTTATTCTATTTATATTCTTACTTATTAAGTATGTACTAATTGTAGACCACACATTATTATATTAGTAAGGGTAAGAGGAGTAAAAAATTTGAAACTGGAATCTTCTAACAGAACAAAAAATATTTTTAAATATGGACTTTTCTAATGGAACGAATAAAATATTAAAAAAAAAGCCAAATCTACATTATGCATGATGTTAGCATTTAATATGGTAAAGAGTTTATTTTTTTAATAATTTTCGCACTCTAACTAATAGTTAAGAGAGAGGCAAAAAATCTATTTTTAAATAGTGAATTTACTATAAGAACAAAAATAAAAATTGAAAAAAAGAAAACCCTTGAACGAGTAAAGAATGACTACTAGTCAGGATCGGGATCCCACACAGGGTCGTTTTGGGAGTACGATCGGGATCCCATGCAGGATTGATAGGATTGTATCGTAGGATCGTAAGACCCATCAAAAAGCGAATAAAATTGTTCTTACAAGCTCATATTGTTGTATATATTATAATTGCAATATTAGAATACTTATAAATTGGATCTATATGCAAAAAATCAATAATAAATTATAACGTAGTACTTTCAAACTATAGTTGTACCAATAGTTGTATTGTAATCAATTAATGTGTAACTTGTGCATATAAAATAAGCAAAAACACATTTAAATTAATCTAAATACAACACATTCATGAGATTGCTCTCTTTCAATAGGTGCAAAATATAAGCCAAAAGACCCAAAAATAGAAAATTTCATGTATCCTCGCAAGATTCAAACTATAGTCTAGTTGTTGGATAAAAGTGGGGTTGATTACTTAACGAATCACTAAACTAGAGACACAAATATGAAATTGTATGTAAGAAAAGTTATTAAACCGAAGATTCATGATGGATTTTTAAAAAAAATGAAGGATCGCCATAGGATCGGAGGATTCTACGATCTAGATTAATATCCTAAAGATCCCATGGAGATCCTGTATATAAAAAGGATCCTATGCGATCCTGGATCATTTATCCCTTCGCTTACGATCCTACTATACAGATCGGGATACTGACTACTAATAATGTAAGTGTATTCTTCTAATTTTCTTTTCATGTATTTCATGATTAAAACTTTAAAAAACAACTTTATGTTTTGATTCATTACATGAGCGAAACATATGTTGGTGCAAAATGACATTTTCTTTTCTTTTTTATATAGGTTGCAAACTTGCCTAGCATGACTTCAAAAAACAAAAGGAAAATTTCTTATTAACAATATAAGATTTAAAGTTCTTTTAAAAAAGTGTTAAACTTTAAAATTTCTTCTTAAGAGCAAATATACTTAATGCTTTAAATAAATTATTCGTGCTCACTTTAATGTATTAAAATATAATAATAAATATTATTATAGGAAGAAAAAAAAAAAAAAAAAGAGGATAAAAAAAGAGGAGCAATATTTCAAGTCACAAATTCTCCAAAATCCAAACGAGAACATCAACCTAAAATGAGTCAAAACCTCACAACATAGACATAATACCGAGAAAGAAAATCTAATATACCCTGCATGTACATTTTTCAATCCCCCCCCCCCCCCCCCCCCCCAAAAAAAAAGAAACAAAAAACTGAAACATGGGCGGCATATGGACGTGTTATGTGGTTGAATTATAGGGACTACTGTTTAGTCCTATTAGGGACTGTTCTTTTTGGTTGGGTTGAGTTTTAGTTTGATTTTGGTTTGGGAAAACTAGTTTTATTGTGACGCCCCAACCCGACCCCCTTATCCAATACAGGGATCAGGTCGGACACCTGCATGTTTCGCACCAGGACGCAGATGCAGAACAGAACATACAGAAATATAAAATTTCAAACTATTTATTACAAAACAAAATTCTAACATGTATCATTCTTAGGTAAACTCATTACAGAGGTAAGCTATCCAATATCAACCTCCCTTTCAAGCTATTACAGGATTCTCTTAACTCAGATCAGGTAATGCGCAATCTCGTCATCATATCAGGAATCTGAAAATTTTATTTAAACTTAAAGGAATGAGCCCATGCTCAGTGAGGCCGCACCGTTTAACAAATATTTACCAAGTTTCATATTTACCAATGCATACATGTTCAGATAATCCTATCAGAGAGCAGTCCTGACGCAATGCAAAACACATACAGAAGGATACAGAATCACTATAGCAGAAAGTCGTCAAAGTTCTAAATGAACAGTGAACAACTTTTTAATCAACTCCAAATTTAGAATTCAGGTCAAATTAGATCAGATCAGATATTATTGTCAACAACGCCGGTACAGAATAATGGCCCAGATTTAGAAGTAGCTCGAGACTACTGACCAACGAAAATGATCCAACGACCAAGCCCAAGCCGGCTCGTGAATCATTCCGCACCAGATAATGGATCCAAGACTCAAAACAGATTTAGAATAAATCAAAACTGATTCAGAATTAAACAGATAACCCAGTGTGCAAAGGAGGCACATCCTGTCATTCACAGTTATAACGTGATTCAATGCACAGAACAGTCCAACATGATACATTTCATATCTCAACTCATATCATGATGAACTTCTATCACATGCCATATGCATGATGCAGTCCGACATTCAATTCATTACAGGTTAAAACGGTTCTTCCTTTTCAGTGAGGTAACTCACCTCAGTTCGTAGAAGCTAGTTCACAAGTGTCCAACGATTTGCAGTAATTCGAATTTATTTTAATAAAGTAATCCTAAGACGATGTGTATTCTTAATAGGGTAATCAAAATATTAAAATTAATTAGTTAAATTAGTACTATAAATAGGTAATTAAATATTAGGTAATAAAATTAGCTTCAGGCCTTTTTTTCTTTCTTCTTCTCTCTTTTAGTTTAATCAATTAAGCCTTATTCTTATTATTTTGTTTCTAATGATCAAACATTCAGCCCATGCTAATGCAAACTGCTGGCCTTTCTCCCTTTTATTTTTGTTTATTTAACCCATGATCTCCCTTTTTAAATTCGTGATCGTATGCCCTGCTTTCTTTATTCATTTTTATTTTTGTTTTGTTTCATTTTAAAACATTAGGTTGGACTGTCTAGTAATCCAGCCCCTTAACCTAATCAACCCCCTTCTGTTTTCGATAATTATTATTTATTGTTAATACATTGCTCACTTTTCCTGTTCCTCTTTGCGAACGAAATAAGTACAGCAATCAAGCTAATTTCCTCTATTTAGTTTCGCTGAACCAGAGCATGATCTTGGCCAATATTTTACTCATTTTATTTTCCCTTTACTCCAGTTCTTTAGCACTACTATATTTAGCCATGTCTTAACTACAAACCTAGCCATCAACTTGATACATAACAACATATGGTTCATCCAATTTGTAAACCATCAACAAGCTTCAAGTGGAGTTGAAATACCTACAATATTTTAATTTCAGTCATGTTATTAGTGTATTTACTTTATGTTTTCATACCATACAACAACTGTAATTGATTTCTTACTAATTGATTTCTTACTGCTTCCATATAATATCTCAAGAAACTTGGTATTCAGTAATTTAAACAAACACAATATCATATATATATATATATATATATATGTATGTATGTATCTGTTGATTGAAATTGAGAGGGCTTATAGATTCTAGCTTTCCTCCTTTCCCGGTTCCTTTTCTTGTCTATTGTCCTACTCCCTTTGTCTCTGTAACTTCACCACCGTCGGTGGAACTTGAGAATTGGTTTAAGAGGTTTAAAAGTTTTGATGGATGGCGATGAATATTCAGATTAAAAAGAAAGAAGATTAGGGAAAATCTTCAAGGTTTGTTTAGATGGAAATTCGCCAATTCTTCCTTAACGATGAAGACGAGTATGGCGGTAAACAGAGGGAAGCTATTTATATGTGGAATTGTAGGAAAAATGGCATTTTCAGTCCCTTTTCTTTGGGACAATGGCAATTTTCGTCCCTTTCGTTTAACTGTGCCAGAAATGGTTCTTATGTTTGCATGGTGTGGCTTTTTTAGTCCATTTTACAGGTGATTACTAATCTTCTGGTTTTTAGGACTTGTTTGAAATGAAAAAATAAAATTAGGGCTTTATTGCGATTTCCTTAATCTCCAATGGCCCAAGCAATAATTTTTTCAATCCTCCTAAATTGAAAGCCATAATTGTCACTAATCAAAACGGCTCAGGATCTCCTGTTACACTATATGTTACACATCTTAATAACTCAATGTTAATATTTTTTTTAAATTAATTTTTTCACCAATGCTATTCATTGGCATTCTACATAATTTTAATATAATTATTTTATTTTTTTACATTAATCTTGTATTTTAATATAATTTTATAGTATTTTTTGATTTTTTAATCTCAATAAATTAAAATAAATATACCCTAAACTAAAATGGGTGAACCCTTAGTCCAAAAATTTATTATAATGCTAATTAATATCATTGGTGAAAAAATTAATTTAAAAAAGAAATTTAAAAAAGAATATTAACACTGAGTTATTAAGATGTGTAACACATAGTGTAACAGGAGATCCTAAGCCAATGAGAACCCATAAAAAAGCAACCTCTGGTCATTGTCTTCCTCGTGAGAATCCTTCTTTCTTTTGCAAATTTTATCTCTTTTTATTTAAATTTTTTTTCTCACCTCATTCATTTATTATTTTGTTTCTCACCATCATCACCAAAAATTCTATTTCATTCCCTGACAGGTTCCTAAAATCAGTAAAATAATTTTACAATTTAAACCTTCACAAATCTGTCAAAATCCAAAACCTAACTTCAAATATATTCTAAATCAACCGCTGAAGCTGTACTATCCGTTCCAACGCTGTCAGTGATGAACCCAGAACTTTTAGAGAAAGATGAATATGTCGATTTGGTTTGCAATGATGAACCCAGAATTTCGGAGGTTCTTCACAATGAGGAGCAGCAGTGCAGATGAAATCAAACAGCTAAACCCACTCTTCAGTTTAAAATCTAAGAACAAGCTCAAGCATTACTTTCTCCGGCCACCGCAGCATCTTTCTCATCGCTTAGGGCCAATTTGGGCAGAGACGAAATTATGGGAAGTCTGATGGGGTGGTGCTGGCCATTAACGGAGAAGGAAGAGGGGCGAGAAGTGGATCTGAGTTCCACTTTGGGCTGTGACGATATTCTCAGCGATCTATTAAGATCTTTCTCTTAGATTCGTAGGATTAAAGGAATGGACAGAGGAGTAGTCTGCAAAGGGCAATATAAAGCAAAAACAAAAACAAAAAAAAGAAAACTAGGAGAAATCAGAAAACTTGAGTTCAAAACCGTAAGCTTTTCTTATGAAATTGAATTCAGTTGATGACTAATGGGTTTCATTCAGATACCTGAAGCCATTGGAGGAAAAGTTGGAGCTTTCCTTCTTCTGGATTTCCCATGAATCGTTTCTTATGGCTTTCAATTTGGGAGGGGTGAAAAAATTATTGCTTGGGCAATTGGAGATTAAGGAAATCGCGATAAAGCCCTAATTTTATTTTTTCATTTCAAACAAGTCTTAAAAACCGGAAGACAGGTTTTCAGTCCCACCATGCAAACATAAGAGACAATTTCTGCCACGGTTAAACGAAATAAACGAAAATTTCCACTGTCCCAAAGAAAAGGGACTGAAAATGCCATTTTTCCTGGAATTGTACGTCTGATGCAAATCTCTTGATTTTATCCTTTCCTTTCTCTTTTCCTATTTTACCCCTAGTTACTGTATCTTCGTGACACTAATTTTCCTATGGAAAAGCCACCTAATAGATCTACAATCTACGTGCCAGCCATTTACATACATATTTACATTTATGTTTATGTAATTCAAGTTGATCTTTATCATCTTAATTTACTTTTATTTATTAAGGTTTCTAATATTTTATTATTTTTATCTCATGACTTATTTTTGAATTTAGAATTTCATTTGCACACGACTGAACTTAATTTTCTTTTCTATTCCTTATATTTTCAAATTAAACTTTTATATCCATTTTAATATACCATCGAACACAAATCTATGTTCAGAAAAATATCATACCTCAAATTATGATTTGAACCATAATGTTTCATAATAAAATTACTCAAAAGAATCATACAACTTTATAATTGTGCAAAATTGAGTTTGAAAAGATAATTGTATAAGAAAGTATAAAATTATAAAGGTTGGATTAAGGCGAAAATTATGGGATCTCACATTTATAATGTAAAAAGTGTATTGAAAATGTAAAAATATATAGTTAAATAGTAAAAAGCTGTATTAGAAATGATGAAAACTGATTATAATATATTAAAACCCAAACCAAAACTGCCCTTAGTTTGTTGCAAAGTTGAGGCTTGAAATAAGGTTTTTCTTGGGATTTAATACCGTTTGAGATTGACGAAACTATTAAGATTGTGTAAAATAGTTACTCCCTCCGTCCCACTCAAAGAATCCACTTTGAAATGTGTATAACTTATTGGGGTTGTGAGATACAACACCTAAAATAAATAATTGACCACCATATTTTTCACTTATATCCTTATTTTAGAAGTAAGGGTTAATTGTGAACCACACATTGTAATATTAGTAAGGGTATGTAATGTAAAAAGATTCAAAATGAACTCTTTAAATGGGACAAAAAAATTATTTGAAAGTGGACTTTTTGAGTGGGACGGAAGGAGTATCTTGTTCTTCTTCTTTTTTTTCTTGTTTTTGGTCCTTTTGATTACTCATTTTTTTAATTGAGTAATTTGACAATGAAATTTTTTTTTGCGCAGAACCACTTCCACAAGAAGGAAAAGACATAACATATTGTTCAAAATTTTAAAACAGTAAGGTGGACATGAATAATTTATTTAAACAATTAAAATATTTTCAAGTCATTAAAAAAGTTTAACATATTTTTTAAAAAAATAAATAAATTATAATATGTCCTTAATAATAATATTAAAGAAAAAGAAATTCAAACCATCTGTAACTGTAACTATGTTAAGCAGGATAGAGTACACTGCACGAGGTTGTAAAGCGCGTGAGTGGAGAAGCGTGGCTCTTCGTGTGGTTAAACGACAGAAGTGTATTTAAATTTGTTTAACAATAGGATATTAGTGTATATATTCAACGAACCTGGACGCTAAAAGGCTTTGTTATCTTCTGACACAACTTGAGAATTTTTAATTTTTAAAAAGGAATTTTTTTAGAGAGAATTTTCTTTTGAAAAGTTATGTAAGAAAGAGATAAAAATATGTAATAATTGTATTATTTTTTGAATATATGCGATTGAAAATTTAGAGAAAATTTTAAATTTTGAATTTTAGATTTAGTAAAAATTGTTTCTTTGTGTAAGATTTTAAAAGAAAAAGTGATGATTTTTTTGAAATGGAATGTAAAAAAACAGAGTCTAAAGAGCCGGGCCGAAATTTTGGTGCGTGAAGGGCAATGAATCTGAGAAAAATTTTCAATGCGATACACTTTTCATGTTCTTAAATGTCCTTTATAGATTAGCTCATAAATTAAGAATTGGGTCAATTTCTCATTTTATTTTTATTTTTATTTTCTTATTTAACTACGTATCAAAAACTACACTAATTCTAAAATAAAAGTAAATTATTTAGTGCATCTGCAGTATTATATAAGATGGTATAATAAAATACATTTAAAATATAAGTCTTATTTTCTGATGAAAGTGATAAACGTGTAGGGTTTTAGGCTCTATTCTCTTGTGACAATTTTTTAAAAATTATCATTTTTTTTTCCAAAACTTTACACAAAGAAACAACTTCACTTTTTCAACAATTCAAAATTAAAATTTTAAAATTCTCTCTAAATACCTATTTACATAAATTCAAAAAATAACACAATCATTACACTTTTTTAATCTCTCACCTACACAATTTTCCAAAAAAAACTTCCCTCTAAAAAATTTCCAACAAAAAACTTCCTCCAACAAAACTTCCCCTACACAAGCCACAAAAGAACAGATAGAAACAAAATTTAATTCCTATTTGCTGCACTATTTGTAAGGATGTGGTAGACGTACAAAATATTTTTAACAAAATAAGTGTCATTTTACCACTTTTCACACTAATTAAGAGAAGTTTAAATGATTATAATTAGTGTGAACTATACATTATATCCCTATACTTTGCCTTTATTCACCGTTATGTACTTATACTTTTTTTTTTAAGCAAAAGAGTGAACGGCCCAAAATATACCTATACTTTTAGATTGAGCCCGCTTTTGTACCTATACTAATTTAAACGTGCCAAAAATGTACTGGCACCATTAACCTCCTAGCTCTAACGGACATGTGCCTCACATGTGAATTTTTCAGGGGCAATTTTGTCCTCTTCATCTTCTTTTTTTCTGTTTTCTTTTTTTTCTCCTTTACATTTCCTATTCATCTTCTTCCTCAAATTCCTCTACCCTCCCCCTCTCTCCTCCCTCCTCCCTCCTCCCTCCTCCCCTCCCCCTTCCTCCGCCGCCGATGTTCGTTTTCCCCCTTTAACTTTGTAGATACTCTTTCAACAACAACTTGATTGCTCCTCCAAAAGATTAAAAAAAAAAACCCATCTTTAATTGTTCTTTTTCTATTCTCGCGTTATTTTTCATTTATTGAGTTTTTTTGGCTCTTCGGTTCTCTTCCACAGGTGTAAAGCTGTACTGAGAATTAGGCAAACAACCATTGGGGTTTTAATGGAAATACCATTGTATTAATGGAAATTGATTTGAACTATGCATTATAGAGTTTTGGTTTGAACCATGAATTTCTTGTGTCGGAGGAATTTTGATTTGAACCATGAACCATGAATTGTCGGAGGCATTTTGATTTTGCTTGTTGGAAATTGATTTGAACCATGAATTGCTTGTGTTGAGGTTGTTTTCTGGACTTCCTTTTTGTTGTAGAGATGTTGATTCTGGGCTTCCTTTTCGTTGTGACGGTTGCGGTTTCGCCGTCCGCGACGAAGGGACGGGAGACAGACGGCAACAGGGGAGGGAGTGTGCAGCGGCGGCGGTGGGTGGAGTGAAGGAGGGGGCAACGGTGGTGGTTGGTGGTGGGAGGAGGGAGGTGAAGTAATTTGGGAGAAGATGAATAGTAAGATTGGAGAAGAGAAGAAAAATAAAATTTTAAAAACAAAATAAAAAGACAAAAATGTCCATGAAAACGTCACATGTGAGGCACATGAAGGCCATTTCGTTAGTGCTAACAGAGCTCAACGGTGCCAGTACATTTATGGTCCATTTGAATTAATATAGGTACATTTGTGGCCCGTTTAAATTATTATAGGTACAAAAGCGAAAACAACTGAAAAGTATAGATATATTTTGGATTGTCACTCTAAGCAAAAAACATCCCTATACTTTCAAAAATGTATCATTTACGTCATTTTGACCGACGGAGCTATTTTCTTAAAAGTATTTTCGTCTTACTAATAAAAAACAAACAAAACCCTACCTCATCCTCCCTCGTCCCTAAAATTCCATCATCCCCACTCTCCACCCACCACCGCTGCCCCCTCCCTCTTGGATCGCTAAAATTCCATTGGCATAGGGTCTCCCCTTGTATAATATTGCACAGGGTCAGTTTTTGCCTTCTACAAACAAGGATCAATGCAATGCCTTCTCTTTCCCTTTATCCCCCCCCCCCCCCTCTTTTTCTCTCTCTTTCTTTCGCAACTACTTTTTGGACCTATTTTTCCTTCTTGCCTTCACCTTCATCATATTCATTTCTCTTCGTTCATTTTCCTTCATCTCCCCAATCACCATTTGCCACAAAACAAATAGTTTATCTTGAAGATTATTTATGCTTATAACTCCTCTAACTCTCACTAGATTTCTTTATAGTGAAAGACTTTCAATTTCGAAAGTATTTTTTAAAAGCTTGAAAGTTTTAAGAGCATAGAAACAATATTCACATCACAATTCAAGCTAAACCATAAAACATAACAACAAGTCTCAACAAACACAATCATAAGCAAAAGTAATTCACTATCGTTCAATATCATCATCTTAAAAGAACATAACCTGTTTCAAGGTTCAACCTCAAAAATCTAAAATTAGGAACAAGAGTAGAGCTTGGTAGCCTTTGAGGCGAAGACAAACAAGTTAGATGCTAACTAAGCTATTCACATAAGGTATATAACTAACTTTCAGATGTGTGTCAAACTGGATGACCTCATTCGTTTCATTGTCTTTGAAGTTAGATAGATAGAATCTACCCATGCTTCTAACCACCACAACGTCTCCACCAGCAAAGACCATTGTTGTACTGGTGGAATTTTAAGGAGGAGGGAGGGGGCTGATGGAATTTTAGGGAGAAGGGAGGGCGTTGATGGAATTTTAGGGAGGAGGGAGGGGGCTAATGGAATTTAAGGGATGAGGGAGGATGATGTAGGGTTTTGTTTGTTTTTTTATTAATGATACGAACATACCCTTCAGAAAAACAGCTCCACCAGCCAAAATGACATAAATGACTCAATTTTGAAAGTATAGGGATGTTTTTGGCTAAAAAAAAGTATAGGTACATAACGGTGAACAAAGGCAATGTATAGGCCGTTCACTCTTATAATTATTGAAATACCTGTTTAGCAACCCAAAAGGGTGAGAGACTAAATTAAGTTCTTGGTAATTTAAAACAAAATTTTAAAAATTCTTTTTCAAATAACCTAATCAAAACAAGTGTGAATGTGAGGAGTGTGGTTGTCAAAAACAATTTGTAAAGAAAATTAAAGAAAAGACAAAACATAAGGATTTATAGTGGTTCAACTTCCCCTTGATTTTCTAATCCATTACTTTAATTTCTTGAAGGTGTAATTCAAACTCTCACACTTGTTTAAGATCCTCTTGATTGTAAGGCGTTTTACAAAAATTTTCTAATTTAACTCTAAGTTAGAATTTCCTCCAACTATAGAACCTCCATAAATTAATACTTTATAAATTAATAACTCTCTAAAATAATATTTTTCTCCAGCCTCAACTCGGGCCAGTTCAAAAAATCACAAATTTTAATAAAACAATAAGATAATAATGTTTGGGAAGATCCCTATATAAATACATAGTCTCGCCAATATCATAAATTAATAATCTTCAAAAATTATAAATATAGTTAGGATAGTTTATTCAAATATAAATGTGTTGTTGTTTGTCTTTTTTGAAATATTAATTTAGGTGAATATCATATCTAACTTTTATAATTGTATCCAAATGTTCCGGTATTGAATTCTCAAATTACAATGAAAAATGAAGAGTCGTTGTCGCTTTAGCTATTTCTTTTCACGTGATTGATTCCAAATGTATTAAATCATATTTAGCTTCATCATCAATAGAATTTCAATGAAAGTAGCCACAATTTCTTCTAAACTTTTGACCTATATTCATCAATTTCACCTAAGTAATCCAATAGATTATAGACATCAATTATGTTGTGAATCAAGATATTTGATCATATTTCAAGCTCATGATTCTCTTCTTTAGAGGTTTATATCATTTAAATATCTTGAAATTCCTTCATTCCCTGGACGAATCTTTCAATATCTAATACACTCTTTAAATTAATAAATTATTAATTTATCGATTAAATAATATCTCTCTAAATTAATAATTATGGTCCCAATGTTATTAATTTATAGAGGCTTACTGTAAGTCTAAAACTAGGAAATAGATTTTTTGTCTAATCCTTACTCAATGATTTGTCTTATTCAAGACTCCTCTTATCTTCAACCTCCTCCTTTCTCCTTGCCTAACTCTTTCTCAAGAGTTGATGAATTTTACAACTTGGTATTACAAAGGTTTTGCTCAAACACAAGTGAGCTACAATGAAGTATAATACAAAGAAGATGACTTTTCAAAAAAGTCTCTAATGAAAAATATGCCCAAATGATTATGTTCTTGAAGACTCAAATGATTTAGAGGTGTTAGCTCTTCAATTCAGTATTTTTTATTTTCAATTGAAGTGTTTGGGGTATTTATAGAAATCTCCAAAGTGGCCTTCCAATGGCTTTTAACGGCTAGTTGAAAAAATTATACATGAGATTCGAAGGTGTCATCGCAACTTCCTTCTTTGCTCTCAAATGGACAAATGCTTGTGACAGGTGGTGCGTAATTCGCATCTAGTGTCGCAACCTTGCATGCCTTTTTTTCTTCTTTCTTTCTTTTTCTTTTCTTTTGGACTTTCAGCTTCTGGCTAAGCGAGACCGGTGGTGCGATTTCACAGCTTGCATCGCAACACCTATTTTTGGACTTTGAAGATATCCTTTGTTTTTAGGGCATGTTCTTAAGTTGCGGCTTGGGTGCGAATTTGCTGCGCGTTTTGCACGTCTTTCTGAAACTTTCTTTTTAATTATTAGTTCAATTATTTATTTATATTTTAAATCATCAAAACAAGTAGGATTGACTGATTGAGACCTTAGATCTAACAATCTTTCATTTTTTTATTATGAAAAAACAAACAAATAATCTTCAAAATAGAAATGTCTAAAACATGCAAAAATTTGATCAATTTTCACTAAATAATCCTTCAACTTTTATAATGAAAATTTATAAAACCTTAAAAAATTGCTTGAGAGTTCATTTTTCTCTCCCTTTTTGTCATCAACAGAAAGAGAGGTTTTAAAATAGTAAATTTTGCAAAAATTTTGATAGAATTTACTCTATTTTTCCTTGAAAATGATTTGCAAAAATCAATTGAAAACAACCCACAAACAGTGCAAAATTTTCAGAAGTTTTTAAGACATTTCAAGATTCTAAAAACAATCCAAAACCAGTTTGGAATCAGTCCAAACAATCTAAGAATTTCAAAAATAGTCCAAACAAAAATTGTCAACAAACAACCTAAAATTTTTAAAAATAATCCCGAAATCAAAAGCATTGAAAATGATGAGGCCATCATTAGCTTCATTAACCCAAAGGATGGAAGGCCACAACAGGAGTTAAACCATTCGCAGATCTCCAGTTCAAAGGCCCAGCTCGGTTGAAATCACTGAACTCTTAAAGGAAGGCAATTCCAAGCCAGGCCCTGCTTAGAGGCGATAAGCCTCTTGAAACTCGTTGACTTCAAGAAGCCCCACTACAATTCACCAACTCATATTCCATCAACATTGGGCCAACCCATTCAGCATCCAAGCTTCACAAGTCGATCCAACCCTATTTTGCACGCAGGCTGCGACACAACGGACAACAATCGCAATCTTCCAGCCCACGATCGCAGCCCACATCGCAGCTTGTAGGCTTCCTGGATTCCGCACAACTCAGAGCGCAATTCGCAGACTTCCCTATGAATTGCGCAATTCCTAGAATCAGAGAAGGATTTGGTTTTGCATGTCACCTATTTCCTTCTCCAATAATAATTCTGATTAAATTAAGTTACCTAATTTGGTTACAACTTAATTTAATCTAGTAGTTTCCTTTTTAGATTCTATTTTCCTTTTCTTTTACAACTTGAATTTGGATTTGCTTCTAGTTACCAAATTAAAGCTTTCCTCTTCTATTTTAATAAGGATTTTCGGGTATCATAATTATGGTACAACCAAAAATTGTCCTTTCATTGAATTCATGTTCCTTTTGAATTCAAGTTGTAAAAGGGAACTAACTCTCGTTAGTTTCCAATTATATTTTGATTCCTTTTGTAGTTCACTGAGCTTCTAGAATTCGCACCTCATCTATAAATAGGGGGTTCGACTTCTAAGTTTTGGGAGAGTTAATGAATTGAGTTTATAGGTTTATCCTTGCTTTAATTCTCCATATTTTGTTTATTGAGTTTGTTAATATTTTGTATGATTTATTAGTTCAAGTTCCGAATTTAAAAGGTTATAGGTTTTTGCTTCGCCTATAATTCTGTTGATTCAACCTCTTAAAATCCATCTAGTCTAGGAATAAAAGTAGCTTAGTCTTGCCTAAACTAGAGGGTATTTTTTGAGTCTTCAAGAGAGTAATTGTGACCTTTATTGTTTGAGTTTCCTTGGCGCTTCAAAGCCTTCCGCATTGTGAGTTCTCCCAAACTGCTCACATCAATTTTGGTATCAGAGTCCAAGGCGAACGTGTTGATTAGAGGGCGACCGTAATAACACGGTTTATCTGAAAAATGTGTTTTCTTTCTCTTTAATTTTTCTTGTATGAAAATTGTTTGCATATCAATTTGATATCTTGCATGGTTCCTCGAAAAATTAGTTGAGAATTAAAAACGGCATCTTGTATGCTATATTTTTTTTATTTTAAATCGCATGTTATATTCAATTTTAGCTTAATTATTTGATCAAATTTTTTGAGCTAAAATCTTTATAATTTTCTTGCTGGGAAAATTTTTTCTCTGAAAAATATTGGTATTTAAAAGAAAGAAGAAATCGCATGCTAAAGAAAGACAAGCACAAAATCGGTTTAAGAATTATTCTTGTTTCAATTTTTCCTTAAATCTTAAGTTGTGATTTCAATTGCTTGATTGTGATAGTAATCCTCTTGTTAGATTACAAACTGTGCAATTAATTTTTGGGATAAAGGTTTTTGGATTCTTTGAATCCTGGTTCTTGCAACAACTTTGTGTCGTTAGGGACTAGTTTTCTCTCCGTCACCTCTTAGCAGGTAATTTGGGTTAAAAGTTAAGTATTCTAATTTTTGAAGTCTTGAAAATATATTGACTTTAAAGATTTGAATTTTTCTTTAAAAAAGCTGCAAGTTTCGGTTTTCCTACAAACCCTAGCTGAGAAATTACGATTTTGCCTTTCTAGGCCAAAATTGCAATTTTTGGGATAAACCAAGGGAAAGGGCCGAAACTTAAAATATCAATTTGGTATCCATTTCTTGAAGTAATTCGCATAGTAGGGATTGGTTTCTTGACTTCCCATTGGGAGGGTAGTCACATCTTGGGTAGTTTCCAATTTGGTTTCAACTCTGTTATCTGTTCTTTGCTTCTATTCAATCGAATTGCCCTGAAAATTGCCTAGCCTAAGAATTTTCTTTTTAGAGCTACTTGGATGTCAGATCTTAATATTAATTCAGGTTTTGTCATCATGTGCATTCTAACTTGTTTGCTGAGATTGAGGGCTTAACCCCGAATCTCCTCCTTGTGCACTTTCTATATCTGAATTAATTACAAAATTTCTGTTTTGCGTCTATCAAAACCGAAATAGGTTCAACCCCTATTTCGAGAATTATTTTGCTTTTTTACTTGAGTTTGCTACTTGTGCATATTTATCTGCTTGTATTACCTGGTTCAATTTTCAAAAGTAATTATTGCAAATTATAATTGAGAGGTAAAAGGTAGATAAAGTTTGTGCGAGAGAAAAGCCAATTAAAGTGAAACACGGTTATGCGTAGCTTTAGTTAATACACTTAGGGGACAAGGGGTGAGGTTATTACCACCTAGGATTTAAACTTGTCTGCTGTAAGTAATTCTCATATCTTCTAGGCTTCTCAATCAAGTCGGACGCATCGAAAATCGACACGATCCAGCAGGCCATCGCGGCTCTCACCGCGCAGACGGAGGCCCAATTTACCACCCTCAATGGGAGGATAGAGGCTTTTGAGCAAAGCCAAGGCGAACGCCCCAGCCGGAACCGACCCGAAGGCCCACCCAACCCCCAACCCACTGATGGTCTAAGCAATTTTAAGTCAAAAATACCAAAGTTCATTGGTAGTTCGGACCCCGACGAGTACTTAGATTGGGAGATCCAGTTTGAGAGGTTGTTTGAGCTCCACGAGGTCTCCAATGACAAAAAGGTGAAGCTCGTCGTTGCTAATTTCACTGACTATGCCGCCATTTGGTGGGATAACGAGTTAGAGCAGCAATGCCAGATGCACCGCCCACAGCGAGCTCGAGCTCCTACTTTGAGTTAGTATGAATTCACGGTTTGTTCCTGCACACTTTTTTCGAGAGTTGTACAAGAAACTACACCTCTGCACCCAGGGCAGCAAATCAGTGGATGATTACCATTGCGACCTAGAGAAGGTTAAGCTTAGGGCCGAAGTGTATGAGGACGAAAAGGCAAGTATGGCTCTTTTTCTGAGTGGTCTCCGCCATGATATCGCTCTAGGGGTTGAGATGCAAACTGCACCAGCCTTGTCAACATGTTGCACAGGGCCAGAGTTATGGAGACTTATCATAAGTCTACTCGATCTGCACAAGCAGCTGTTCCGTACAAAAGGCCTACATGGAGTCCAGGATCTAGTTCCAAGAACCCAGCAACCCCAAACACCGAACGCAAGGCCATCATGCCAAGCCCGTCACCATCCACCCCTCGAACTCCTGCTAGAGATATCACCTGCCATAAGTGTTGGGGAAAATGACACATCATGTCACAATGTCCTAATTTTTGGAAAGTATTAATGACGGCAGATGGGGGCTACATCAGTGAGGACGATGATGGGAGCTCAATTCCAAGAATCACCCTCGAAGAAGAACAAGAAGTTACCCCAACGAAGAAGTCGCCTACATTGATTCTTCTCACACCGAGGAGAGTATCTATGTCGCCAGGCCCCTAGCACAAAATTTTGGCGAAGATGATTCTCAGAGGACAACTATCTTCCATTCATGAGTCAAAATCAATGGGAAGGTAGTCATCCTGATTATCGACTCTGGCAGCTGTACAAATGTTGCTAGTACATTCCTGGTAGACAAGCTACAGTTGCAAGTAGTTGTTCATCCAAAACCCTATCGATTACACTGGTTAGATAACTTGGAGGGGATCCGAGTTACAAAGCAGACAAGGGTACAGTTTGAGATAGGACGATTTACTTCAGAAGCCTTATGCGATGTGGTACCAATGCAAGCTTGCCACATTTTATTAGGCCGACCATGGTTGTTCAATCATCAAGCCATGCATGATGGGGAGGCTAACACTTACACCGTCAAACAAAATGATAAGTCATTCACTCTGAAGCAGATGCCACCAGTAGAAGTCAGCAGTAAATGTATTCAGATGCGGATTGCATTCGAACACTGGGCCGCTGAAACGAAAGGAAAGTGCATTGATTTGATGTCCAAAGCTCCGGCCCGCAAAGTCCACCAATTTGTTAAAATTACGGGTTTAATCACTCGCCACGAAGACAGCCGACTTATAGTGCTTTCGCTTACTTCCTTGCCAACTGGGTTTCACAGGATATCAAAATTTCTCCCAGCGGAGATGCTTCAGATATTACCACTTGGCTCGACAAAGTGGAATTCATAATTGACTTATACTTAGCGAATCCAATTTTGTTTCCTATTCTAGGTCCAGTCGTTATTGGAACTCGAGAACGAGTCCTTTTCAACCGGGAGGGATTGATGAGACCATTATTAGCTTTATTAACCCAAATGATGGACCCCCACAACAGGAGTTAACCATTCGCAGATGCTCAGCTCGGTAGAAATCACTGAACTCTTCGAGGAAGGCGATTCCAAGCCAGGCCCTGCTTAGAGGCGATAAGCCTCTTGAAGCCCATTGACTTCAAGAGGCCCCACTACAATTCAACAACTCATGCTCCATCAATATTGAGCCGACTTATTCAGCATCCAAGCTTCACAAGTCGACCCAACCCTATTTTGCACGCAGGTCGCGACACAAGGGACTACAACCGCAGGCTTCCAGCCCACGATCACAGCCCACATGCTTCCTGGATTCCGCACAACTTAGAGCCCAATTGTAGTCTTCCCTGTGAATTGCGTAATTCCTAGAATCAGAGAAGGATTTGGTTTTGCATGTTACCTATTTCCTTCTCCAATAATAATTCTGATTAAATTAAGTTACCTAATTTGGTTACAACTTAATTTAATCTAGTAGTTTCCTTTTTAGATTCTATTTTCCTTTTCTTTTACAACTTGAATTTGGATTTACTTCTAGTTAACAAATTCAAGCTTTCCTGTTCTATTTTAATAAGGATTTTCGGGTATCATAATTATGGTACAACCGAAAATTGTCCTTTCATTGAATTCATGTTCCTTTTGAATTCAAGTTGTAAAAGGGAACTAACTCTCGTTAGTTTCCAATTATATTTTGATTCCTTTTGTAGTTTCCTAAGCTTCTAGAATTTGTACATCCTTTTTATAAATAAGGGGTTCGACTTCCATGTTTTGGGAGAGTTAATGAATTGAGTTTATAGGTTTATCCTTGCTTTAATTCTCCATATTTTGTTTATTGAGCTTGTTAATATTTTGTATGATTTATTAGTTCAAGTTTTGAATTTAAAAGGTTATAGGTTTTTGGTCCGCCTATAATTCTACTGATTCAATCTCTTAAAATCAATCTAGTCTAGGAATAAAAGTAGCTTAGTCTCGCCTAAACTAGAGGGTATTTTTTGAGTCTTCAAGAGAGTAATTATGATCTTCATTGTTCGACTTCCTTGGTGCTTCAAAGTCTTCCGCATTGCGAGTTCTCACAAACTGCTCACATCAAAAAATAGTCCAACATTTCATAATTTTTGGAAATTACAAAGACAAGAAAATAGGAAAATAATTAAAAGTGGAAACCAATTCAGAGTTGGTATTCCTTACAATTTTTAAATCCAAAACAAGTATGAATTTGGACAAAAGAAATAGGCAATTTTTGGCTGTTTGTAGGAAGCAAAAAACCAAAATTGTAAGTCTCCAAAACAAGGGAAAATTATTACCCAAAAAGATATTCAAGGAGTGAATACTTTTTGGACACTAAAAACAATTAGTAAGTAAACTACTTTTAGCAATAAGTAAAGAAGGTTAAGGAGACATGCACAAATCCTTAATACTTCCTAAAAACTAATCCCTACAAAAATAGGAACAAAATTCATTCCAAAAGAGGAACAAGCAATAGGTTGCCAAACTTAGGGCTAAGGGCGGGTGGAGGCATGCGGCTATGGGGCACGGGCTAGGGTTCGAAGCCCGTTGAAATTGTGGATGCATGATTTGTGTAATTGTTTGGAATCTTCTTAAGAATATTCTAAAATTTTTCGGAACCTTCTAGAATCTCCTGAAATCATTTCGGAAATGATTTTCACCATTCTGATTCTTCAAAAAAGTTATCTTGAATCTTAAAGATCAAACATGACATTTGTTAAACTATACAAAACAACCCAAACTATTGTTGGAGAAATGTTGCCCCTTTTCTTGAAAATGACTAGGTTACCCTCCATTCCTTAATCTTTTCAAGCGTTGCTTAATTGAAGCTTCGATGGAGTTCTTTTGGCTTTGGTTAAGTTTTGGATGACCTCATCAATAGCTCCTGATGAAGGCTGATACTCCTGATATTTTGTACATGTACTTTAATGTTGGTCTGCACTTATGAAGGCTATTGAGAATAATCCATGAGAAATCTCTGTTTAATTTGCACGACGATGTTGCTGGATAGTTTCTTTGTTGTTGGGCATTGTCAAAGACTAGTTGCGAATAATTCTCATACAAAACATGGTGCTCAGATTTATTGCAAAAATAGAATATGCATTCTTATTTTTCAACGTCCTTGCAATATTTGAACTTGTAATATTTTCTTTGTGCTGCAAACTTCTTCAACTTTGAAGTATGGGATTATAAAGTGATTTCATAAAATCAGAGGCTTTTGACATAATTGATTACAAGTTGCATCTATAACCTTGAAAGCTTAGAAGACCTACAAAGGTGCAAGTAATAAAATAGCATGTGCAGCCTACCAAAACCTTCTTTACACTTCCATTTATCTCTCTCTCTCTCTCTCTCTCTCTCTCTCTCTCTCTCTCCAATCAATGTAATTTAATTTTCCAAAACTTCTATAATATGTACCTGCGTAACATTAGGCCAGCCTTCTGTAAATCTTTATCTAAAACTTTTGTAATCCTCTATGTAGGATTTTATTCAAGATTGGATGCAAAAGCAGCTGCCATTGTGATGACGGTTGTAAAGAATGTTGCCGATACAGGAAGAAATATTGTTTGCACCATTCATCAACTAATTGTTGACATATTTGAATAATTTGATTAGGTAATTACCTGCCAAAGGTATATTCAAAAATGAAATCCATTTACTTTCAACTGACATCTTGTACACCTATTTTCTAACATATTCACTGAAAGTTAGACTTATCTCTGTGCATAACTCTGTGATATATCCACCTAATTACTTGAATATCTCTATTATTAGGATTGACAAACTTCAATAATTGGTTCCTAAAAACTTTTGAAGTGAAGACTTGTCCAACACATAAATACACTTACACGACATACTTTGACTCTATGCACATATAGAGTATGTTTTCGTTTATTAATTTAAGTAGTAATACCCCGATTCATTGGAAAGCCCTCCTTATAAATGGGACAACATGTAGATCAAACACACTGTTTTCCTAATTATATTTCTTTCATGAGTTAAACAATGTAGATTGACGTAGACTCCTTGAGGTGATATGGTATGCGCATTAGGCCTTACATACATTATTAAGATATTGAAGGTTAAAGATAATTCCCCTCAAGTACTTATACTAGATCTCTAGAGCTTCAAGATTTTCTAGGTAGTTTAACCTTGTTTATTGCTTTATAATGCTCGTCGATGCTTTAGATGATGAAAAATTCCTTTTTATCTGCTCCTTACTAGGGAAAGCTGTAGTGTTGCCTAACATGCAAATATTCCTCCTCCTTTACACTAATTAGAAGTATATTTTCAGCAACTGGCTATGTTTGCACCTTACAGACACTAAAGGATGTAGTTTTTCTTGTTAAACATAATGCCTTACAGATTAACGATGCTAGTTGTTTTCTGACTTTATTTATCGCAAATACATTGCTAGGAATAAGGGTATGTCTCTGTTTTTCTTATCGCTTTAACCAAGCATCAATAGTTTAAACTTTTAAGCCAATCAGTATTTGACTACTCTACTCTTGGATTTTAAGTTAGCTTCATTTCTTGCTCTTGTTCCATTGAGAAAACCTATTCTCAACCTGTGTTCAACTTGTCACAATTTTACATTGGTTATAGGGAAGCTTTAAGAATAACAAAAAAAGCACTTACCTTAGTTTTGTGTACCAGTACTTTTTGGAAATATAGTTCTCATCAATGTGACATTGAGTAAAAGGCAAAACAAATTGAATCCACAAAATTAGAGCAACATTAGACTTTTACAACATACAATTCCTCATAAGAACATGGTTGCTCGGCTCTATACCTACATAGTTTGTTTGCAAACTTTTCACTAATTGTCCCTCGGCTCAGACATCCTAGGGGTGACCACGATTCTCGTTAGAACCGGTGCGGTTCCGGTTCCAAAACTGTAACCATGGAGGATGATTCTTGGAACTGTAACCAAAACTATGTCTTGCGGTTCAGTTTAGGTTTTTAATTTTTAGGAACCGGAGTCTTAACAGGCGATTCGGAACCGTCCAAATATAATATTTATTTATAAATATAATTTATATTTTTAAGTTATATATATTTATCAATTATTTTATATCTATAATATTTTGTAGTGTATGTATTAAAATTTGCTTGTTCAATTAATTATTATTAATATAATTTATTTTAAAATGAGAGTCTTGTGAACATTAATATTATTTTCTCTTTAAACTTCATTTTGTAATTAAAATTTTTATAGAAGAAATTTCAAGTATTACATTTCTTTAAGGGTGAAATGCACCAAATACCACTTAACTATTGGCTTTTGCAAAAAATACCACTTTCCTTTAAAAACTGCAATTACAAGCACTTTACTTTTAAAATGTGTGAAAATTACCACTCTTTTAGTCAATTCCGTTAAGTGGCTAACTGTCAAAAAAAGACAGGGGCAAAATCGTCATTTCACATATTGCAGCACTGTTCATTGTCTTTCCCACAAATTTTTCGGCACTGTTCACGCCAATTTTTTTTTTACTATTCCGCTTCTTTTTTTTCCGACGAAGACCCAATTAAATCAGGTCTTCACGACCAAGGTTCTTTGCCTATCTTGCTGAAAGAATGCAGCGGCGACAGTGAAGGAAGGCCACTCCAGTGCGCGGCTCGTTCAAGCAGCGATAGCAGCACCCTATAGTGACAGACATGATCTGCTAACCAAAATTGCAGATCTGAAATTGCGACAGGAAAATATGAGATTGCAGCAAAAGAGATGGTCTAGCACCAAAGATTGATGAGAGCGAAGTGGAAGAGAGAAAAACTAGAGGTTGTTGTGGAGTTTAGCTGTGAATAGCGAGAGAGACCGGTAGTAGTGCAGATTTGAAATTTGCGACCGACGCAACCAGACTGATGTTAGAATGCTAGTGGTAGTGCCGATCGGAGCAACAGTGGCGGTGGCTATTTTTTTTGTGTTCTAAGTTTTATTGTGAATTTTTTTCCCTTTTTTAAAGATAATCCTTATCTTGAGTTCTGGGCAAGAGGAGCGCTAGTTCTCTGTGGGCGAGGGGATAACAGGATGGAGAAATGGAAAATTTTTCAAAGAGTCGTACAGGAACTGTAGGCCGAAGAAAGAGAATAAAATTGAACGAATCATGGACAAGGTTGAGGTTCCCAGATCCACCCCTTGCCTTTTTCCTTTCAAACTTGTATAGTCGTATGATTTCTTACTAGTCTTCGCTGCAATAAAATATGGAAAATTGTGTACTAAAATCATTCTTTTTGTTTTGTTTTCCTTTTCTTTCTATGTTCTTGAGGCAGAGGGTCAATGATGCTAATGCATATAACTTCTATAGTGCTCGGTGCTTGTTCTGTACTAGTTTCTCTTCTGTGATTTACAGCTTTTGTGATGATATCTTCAGTGGAAGAAGAAGACCCGATTTAATTGGGTCTTCAATGGAGGAGGAGGAGGAAGAAGAAGAAGAAGAAGAAGAAGAAGAAGCGGGAATAGTCAAAAAAAATTGGCAATAAACAGTGCCCAAAATTTTTGGGGAAGACTATGAACAGTGCTGCAAAATGTGAACTGACGATTTTGCCCGTATTTTTTTGACTGTTAGCCATTTAACGAAATTGACTAACAGAGGGGTGGTTTTCACACATTTTGAAATTAAAGTGCTTGTAATTGCAGTTTTTAAAGGAAAGTGGTGTTTTTTGCAAAAGCCGATAGTTAAGTGATATTTGGTGCATTTTACCCTTTCTTTAATGTATATATATATAATTTTATAATCTACTTGTGTTGGTATTACTAATATTGAAATTGAAACCGTCGTAAACCGCAACTGTAAACGAAACTGGAACTGTAACCAAAACCAAAACTGTCTAAAACCGTCCTATAAAGGTTCGATTTTGGTTCCATCTATTTTGGAACCGGGAACTGGAGGTTTTAGAACCGTAACCGGCAGTTTTGGAACCGTGGTTACCTCTAAGACAGCCTAACTACATTCACAACTTCATCCATGCTGGCTAAATACAGGTATATCAAAAGTACAACAAGGTCAACATTCCAATAGACAATATTAAATGATAAACACAACATCATTACATGTTACTTCCTTTTGCATTACTTCACTGGGAGTTAACACTATTTTAGAAACTGATGAAACTGATTTCTGCCCTGTATGCATTCCACATTAATTTCTCAAATTAAACTAATGACAATACTCTTCTTTACTATAAATAAAACTCATTTTCCAGCCGCATCTTATATTACATTGCGTTCTTTCCTGCAAGTAAAATTGATTAATTTATTTTGCCAAATGAACAAATGAATTTATTTCTATTCATCATTCAGATAATCCAATTAATTGAAAAGGTGTGTGCTAAAGTGACATCATTGCAATCACAAGAATGCCAAAAACCTTATCATTCCTATATTGCATCTAATTAGTTTCCCAACTGAAATTATCAATAATTGTCTTCTTTTACAACAAATAAGTCTCATTTACTCCTCACCTAAAACTCCCCTTCATTATCAACTCACTCACAAAAATGTCAACAGCCTTGTCCATGTCTATACTGCATCTAATTAGTTTCCCAATTAAAATAATCAACAATTGTCATCTTTTACAACAAATAAGTCTCATTTACTCCCCACCTGAAACTGCCCCTCATTATCAACCCACTCACTTTTATGTACCCCCCATTTCTTTTACTAAAAATATCAATTCACTAACAACCAAACTGGTCACCATTCTTGCAAACTCTTGAAGGTTGCCTTCATTTCTCGGGAGAAAAAAAAATCATTCTCTATTACCTTCCATTTGCGAGGCAACTTATGCTACTGCTTTTACAAATGTTATATTACTCAATCTTTCCAAGTTGTTTATTAATTATATAATGCATGCATATTTTTACTTTAACTTTTCCAAATACTCTTGTTTTGTACTAATAATAATTTTAGGTTTTCCTTCGCAGATAAACATGTCGTCCTATATCCTCCCAATCGCTCAAATTTAACATTCAAACAATAGCTAGGAAAGAATGCTTGACTGCACTTGTCTAAGTTGTTGAGAGGTCAAACATACAACAATTGAATTCAACTAAGCCTAAGGCAAACAAAATAAGATAAATAGTCTTGACTGATTATGAGGTACATCTTCAAGCCTTCCATTCAGACCACATTATAAATTCATTACTTTTACATTAAGCACTTACGCAAAAAACATTTAACCGTAGGGAACACAAGTCTCTATGGAATTATTTGACAATGATATTCGTATCTTCAACGACCTACTCATTTCGTGCAAGAGGTACTTTATCTCAAACGTTTTTATCTCTTTAGCTAATGAGAACTACATGATCAGCTTCTACAAGTACTCTTGAACCATCAATAACAGCACTATAGTGGATCCAGTTGAAGAAGAAGAGTGACCCATCATCCCATGCCAAATTCCCACAACCGAATTCAGCCAGCTTTACAAGTACGCGGATGTGGACATGCTTCAAAGTAAGTAACATTATGAATCTATATCATGAAACACTAAATTATCACTACTATTCACCCATTTTTTGCCATAAATCTTTGAAATTATTAGTATGCATATTCATGTATCATTTAAAACTACAAACGATCAACCCTATTCAATATATAAATATATATATGTGCATAACACATCACGAAACTATGCATTAGAGCAAAAATGATCACGAATTTTTGGAAAGCAGATTTCTTGTCACGTAACTTTCATTTTTGAGCAAAAATGGTCATTCCGTTAAGTGGCTCCGTTAACTCCCTAATGATTTTGGCCTCAAAAGTTTTCTTCCGTTAGGGAGTTAACGGAGCCACTTCACAGAATGATCATTTTCGCTCGAAAATGAAAGTTGTATAAATAGAAATCTGCTTTCCAAAAAATCGTGATCATTTTTGCTCTAATGCATAATTCTGTGATGTGTTACACTCTTCACTCCAAATATATATATATATATATATATATATATATTGATGTGAACCCCTGATCCCCCAACGCCGTGGAAACCAAGAACTCGATGCCGAAAGTGCCACGAAAATTTTGACTACAAGACGCAGCTCTTAACTTCTAGAATCCTTACCCTTGGATTCGGCAGACTACTAACTTACAAAGCAAATTAAACATGCAATTCAAACCAAGTGGAGAATAATAGAATCAAAACAAAGCTTAGCAATAGACAGAGCAATTATCTATTAGCCTATAGTTCCTATAACTTTTAGCAATTAACAAACATGCAAATTACAGAAGCCCAAAATAAGGTGAGTGATTAAAGAAGTATAAAACTATAGTTTAAATCATTTAATCAACTCAAGAATTTAGTGGTTGGCACCCCTATTAGGTATGGGGGTGTCCAAATTATAATAGGAAAAGAATAACTGAAAGCAGTAAAAGTGGAAACCAATCAGAATTGAATTTTCCTTACAAACCAAGTCCTAAATGAACAAGGACAATGGTGGATGAATTAAGTCACCTTTATGGAAAGGGGTGAACGAAATTCTAACCTAATTATACTAGGAAAAGAATTAAAATTGGAAACCAATCAAGAGATTGATTTCTTACAAAGCCTAAACCTAAAGGAACTAGGTTTTGGTAGTTGCTGAATTCTTTTGCCACTTGGAATGGCATATGGGCGAAATTAACAAATAAAATAGGTAGGAAAATAATATAAATCCTATCCAAAAAGGAGATTAAGAAGGGAGGAAACTACCAAGCTAATCTAGTTGTAACAAACTTGTAACAACCTAACCATGACTTGTAACAACTTTGGGTAAAATTAGGTAACATGCACAAAACCTAATCCTTCTCCTACCTAAGCTTCCAAGTGGCGTGTGGGCTGCTTCTTGTGGGCTTGGCTGGCCGAAAATTGAAGGGAATGGACTCCATGGTGAGTTCGGCCCATTTTGAGATGGCGCATGGTGCTGATAGTGTAGGGAGCTTCTGGAATCTTCTGGAAGCTCCCAGAATTATTTTGGAATGTCAAAAATCAAGATTTTCAAGATTCTTCAAGATTTTCAAGATTCAGTAAACCGCAAAATTCAAGATTTTTAAGAAAATCAAGAACTTCAAGATTTGTCTCTTTAAAGTCCAAGAACCTTCCGATTTCTTCAAGAACTGCAAGAAACAACCCTTTCTTCATTGTGGAGAGTTTGGAGATGCCTTTTCTTGAAGGATCTTTGAATAGCATGGCTCTTCTACTTCTCCTGGTATTCTTCTTAAGGGCTTTGCCTTTTGGTTGGCTTTGTGGATTCTGACTCATAACTTGTGTTATTTTTTGCCTTGGATATCCTTATCATTCCCTTTCGGTTAGAAATGTTTCGTCCTCGAATCCAAGTTGCTCCAAAAACAAACATAACAAATCAGTAACATTAACACATGACGTAGATCATACTTACCAGGCAAACAGGTGTGTATGCTATGCCCCTCAATTGCACAACCGTTGTGAGTGTTGATGTGGGGAATTCGTAGCCCCCTGCACTTTTGTAGAATCGATTTCAAGGACACTGCTATCATTCTTGATTCTTCAAGAACCTCTCAAGAACCTTTTAGACACTTGCAAGAAACTATCGGGAAGCATCTAAAACCTCATGAACTTATCCATACTCTTCAAGAATAATTGCTTATCAACAAAAAAATCTCAAATATTAGTTGCAGGCAAATATAGTTAGATTACCCAAACTATATACTCAACACATAGCTTAAAGGAATTATGCACGTGAGCTATAAAACTATCACAATTGCATAATATTGTAACCAGCAGAAATTTCATGTATAACTGATGTGACTACCAATTAATAATTACAGAGACAATTTTTGAGAAAGACATCTTAGGTAAATAGTGAACTACAAAAGCATGTAGTTTTTAAACCAAAAGATGTATCCCATGAGGCTACGCACATGTTTAAGATTTACAATACTCAAGATGTTGTAAAATCCCTAACATGATGATAACCAATAGAAAGAGAATCAATGTAAAAGTAAAAGCGTACATTTGTAAAGCATATTCTAAAGATACCTGATACTATGACTTACACTTCGATTCTCAGGCCAAGTAAGAAGGAACAACAATGGCACCAAATCTCCCCATAGGGGTCAATTTGCACAAAGTTATACCCTTATAATGCCGTTTGCAAGGGTCTCGTAGAACGTAACCTTCTAAAGAATCACGTGCAACCAAGGCACCAAATCTCCCTGGTGGGATCAATTTGCTCAAGGTTGCCTAATTCTCAAAGTAATGGCAGCCATGAGTTGCGCATTCGTAACTGGGGGCGCTTCTCCTCCTGACATACCTAGTAACCAAAAAGATTCCTGCTAAGAACAAGTAAAAGTGAGAGGGTAACCTTACTCCCTTGTCCCCCTAGTATGGCCCCTCTAACAACTACACACAACCCTGTGTATCGCTCTTAGGGATGGCAACCGTTATGTGCTATATCACTCAGCCTTTTACCTCAGTCATGTATACTCAATTAAGGTCACAAAATCCTGGCAAAGGTAACAAGCAAACAGTCTATCACACAAAGAACAAAACTATATAGGAAAGTGGCAAAAATCTTTCGGAAAAAAGAACTTGGTTCGATTTTCAGTTTTAAAAACACCTTTTCAAAAAAGAAATTTTGATAATATAGCTCAAATAAGAAGCACACCGATAAGGAGAGAAGCCCTCAAAGTTTAGAGATAATGACAGTGTACGAAGACAAAATTCAAGCTATAATTCAGAGTAATCGTTCAGGTAGCATGAAAAGATAGCAAGCTTAAGAAGCAGGGCAATCCAATTGAAGAAACAAGAATAATCAGCAGGTTTGAAACAAATCAGGAAAAACCTAACTAACCAAGAAGTGATCACCCTACCCAGCCGGTAATCAAGAAACCAATTCCAACCAATTATTCAAGTGTTCGAAAAAACTTTTAACCCTTGTGGCGGAAAAATTCCCCTAATGTCACTGTGGTGCTGTGGGGAGTAGTGGCAAAAACAAACACTATCAACTTTGCAAGCACAATGACAGAGAAAAAGATTCCCAATAAAGAAAAGAAACCTCTTTGGCTTTGGAGCATACTGTTGTGGGGAGTAGTGTCGATGAACGAACACTATCAACTTTGCAGGCACACTTTAAACCGTGGAGAAATCAATCCTTGAAACAATTGCCACAAAGATACCAAAAATTGTAATTTTATCACCTCCCAACACTTTAATATGCGAATTTGTAAAAGTGGGCAGCACAACGATACAATTTCAAGAATTCAATATATTTTCAAGAATTCAACAGAAAGTACCAAGATTCATGCAGACAAGTAGTAATTGCAAAAACAAGGTGAGTGGCTTAACTTCAACCGCCAAAGTTCACCAAATTCAAGACAAATTGCAAATAGGGAGAGGCGAGCAAAACAGTCCAAATTAAAGAGCAATTTTAGCAACAAAAAGTGTCAGTTATCCTTTAATTGTTACCAAAAATAGCACTAATTGGATTCACAAAGGCAATTGCAAAAACAGCACCAAAAGTGAGCAAAAGAGTCATAGCTTTAAAAACCCTAAAACCGATTTTCCACTTGTTTAAGAAAACCCGATTTTAAAATCTTCTTTTCGATTTTCCCTTTCTTTTTCAAGCCAAAATTTTGATTTTATTTGCAAAAACAGTATGAGCAAAATCGAAATAGTTTATTTAAGAAAAAGAAAAATTTTTCTCAAAAATGAGCATTCTTTTCCACAAAATTAGTAATTAAAGTAGATTAAGGGAATAGAAAACACCTGATGAGTTGATTGTGTTACTACAATCTCCTCCTATCGAGCAAACAGCCTTGGCTCTGATACCAATTGATGTGAACTCCTGATCCCTCAACGCTGTGGAAACCAAGAACTCGATGCGAAAAGTGCCAAGGAAAGTCTGAATGCAAGACGCAGCTCTTAACTTCTAGAATCCTTACCCTTGGATTCGGCAAACTACTAACTTACAAAGTAAATTAAACACGCAATTCAAACCAAGTGGAGAATAATAGAATCGAAACAAAGCTTAGCAATAGACAGAGCAATTATCTATTAGCCTATAGTTCCTATAGCTTTTAGCAATTAACAAACATGCAAATTACATAAGCCCAAAATAAGGTGAGTGATTAAAGAAGTAACTATAGCTTGAATCGTTTAATCAACTCAAGAATTTCATGGTTGGCACCCCTATTTATAGGTATGGGGGTGTCCAAATTACAATAGGAAAAGAATAACTAAAAGCAGCAAAAGTGGAAACCAATCAAAATTGGATTTTCCTTACAAACCAAGTCCTAAATGAACAAGAACAATGATGGATGAATTAAGTCACCTTTATGGAAAGGGGTGAATGAAATTCTAACCTAATTATACTAGGAAAAGAATTAAAATTGGAAACCAATCAAGAGATTGATTTCTTACAAAGCCGAAACCTAAAGGAACTAGGTTTTGGTAGTTGCTGAATTCTTTTGCCACTTGGAATGGCATATGAACGAAATTAACAAATAAAATAGGTAGGAAAATAATATAAATCCTATCCAAAAAGGGAGATTAAGAAGGGATCCCTTTTTAGAAACTACCAAGCTAATCTAGTTGTAACAAACTTGTAACAACCTAACCATGACTTGTAACAACTTTGGGTAAAATTAGGTAACATGCACAAAACCTAATATTTCCCCTACCTAAGCTTCCAAGTGGCGTGTGGGCTGCTTCTTGTGGGCTTGGCTGGCCGAAAATTGAAGGGAATGGACTCCATGGTGAGTTCGGCCCATTTTGAGATGGCGCATGATGCTGATAGTGTAGGGAGCTTCTGGAATCTTCTGGAAACTCCCAGAATTATTTTGGAATGTCAAAAATCAAGATTTTCAAGATTCAGTAAACCACGAAATTCAAGGTTTTTAAGAAAATCAAGAACTTCAAGATTTGTCTCTTTAAAGTCCAAGAACCTTCCGGTTTCTTTAAGAACTGTAAGAAACGACCCTTTCTTCATTGTAGAGAGTTTGGAGATGCCTTTCCTTCAAGGATCTTTGAATAGCATAACTCTTCTACTTCTCCTGGCATTCTTCTCAAGGGCTTTGCCTTATGGTTGGCTTTGTGGATTTTGACTCATAACTTGTGTTATTTTTAGCCTTGGATATCCTTATCATATATATATATATATATATATATATATATATGAGCAGATGTGAAAGCTCTGGTAATCCATTAATTCCCACCCAAACATTAAGAGCCGAGCAACACTACATCCAGGGAGTTTGTCATCATCACACCAGAGTAAGATTACACACCTCAAATCATTTCCTCCTTATTTTATAAACTGCAATAATATACCTAATTTTAATTTATTTTACAAAAAATAGGAAGCGTCCCGTCATATTAACTCTTTGGAATAAGTTTGAACAAAATGAGGGAGCCCTTATTGCGAACAACATTGCAACCGTTCCTATTGTTCTTGCTCTAAGGATCATAGTCTCAATCATTAATGGTATATTCATGATATTATCATGTTACTAACATTATTTCCATGAATATACCCATTAACATACTACTTCTCTTGCAGTGTTATCCCTCAAAAGTCGTCCTCAGTCTGGCTTCGTAATCAATGCGCCTACTCATGCCCAAAGTGAATTCTGTGAATGGTAATTCTAACCCCACCACCAATACATAACCAACATAATCACTAATTCAATGGAACTATCTTGCAGGTACATCATCAACAAATGAGAGGTCAAAAAATGATCAGTGACAAATCCTACAAGAATGCTCAGACATTACTCCCACTACCCATTGCTAACATCATTCAGACCATTCAAGCGGCAATTAACTCATTCTCAACAATAAGTATTTAAAAGGAACATCCTTATATTAGGAACCCCCTCCCCCCCCCCCCCCCCCCTCCCTTTATTATGCACTAATTTTTAAACAATTAAATCAAAGTACAAGACTGCTTAAGGCAAAGGCAACATTGGCTCCAATTCAATTCAGCTACTAGTACACTACATACAATAATTGCAACAAGACGATTAACAGTGAAGTGGACCACAACACTAGATGTCTTTCATGCTACCAATCTTTAGTTTGAGGCAAGGTTAGTATGAAAATCACCATATAAATACTTATCCATTTTCCCAGTATTTTCACACCTAATTTTACAATCATTACAGGTGCAAACTCATCCTCTTATTGTCGGATCACAATGCAACTGTTATAACTTCTATTACTGGAGAAGACACAGAAAAGCTTATCAACTTCTTTGCTTTGGAATTAAAAGCAGCTAAAGAACAGGTAAATAATTTACACAAATATTCTTTGTACCATAAATTTGATGCTAATATACTTCTAAAATCATGAACACAACATTTGCAAGATGTTGGGTTGACTAAACCAATTATAGTATCGCTTGAGTGACACAAAATTGTCTGCAATCTCAAGAAATAGAGCTTACACTGCAGGGAAAAAAAACACCCCACTACAACATTGTCAAAACGTACACCAATGAGGATATGAACGATCCAAACTCCACATCCTGCCCAAAGAGCAGCAAATGCGACAATCTGGGGAGACACTGATATTCAAGAAATGCCCACCGCATCCACCAGCACACAACCACAAAAGGAGAAAGGTGGAAACCCTAGTCCAACCAAGATACTCCAAATCCAAAAGGGAACGTGTTTCCCCTTTTTCATAGCCTCCCTACTTTAGAGTCTTTCCCATAAATAAATAATGCTAGTTATGCTATAGCACCAATCACGTAGCATAAATCTGAGAATCTTCCATTTATTTGCATTTTACATTCATATTAGTTTCCATTTGGTCTTGTTCAACTTCATACTATTCACATTTTATATTTCAATCTTCTAGGTTCGATGAACATAAACACAATCTTGTTGTGGGAGGTCTTTCGATGAAATATGTTTTCACTATTGTTCTTTTATTATGCTATTACAAAGCTGAATATTCATGAAACTGTCTCTCTTTTATAATTTTGGAATCCATTCAATTCAATATTTTTGACTCCAGTATCTTTTTTATTATATACTAAGCTGAAAATTGAACGAAAGATTAAACAAACAACAAAAAAAAAAAAAACACGCATACAGCAAACTGGGTCATTGGCGTGGCTGGCCAATTCTAGTATGTATGTATATGGCTAGTGTTATTGCCAGAGCAATATTTAGCATACAGACTAAAAAAAATAGTTTTGTTACCAAATTGCCCTTATTTAGTATTTACGGATAAGTTTTTTCCTTTTTCTTTTCCTTCTCGGTTTCTTCTTCTCAATTTCTCATCTAACAGAAGAAACCAAATCTCCGATGGTTTCAGAGGGTTTATCACCCAAAAATGCAAATCTCCTATAAAATAGCAATCATTGTAATTGACAACATCAGAGGGTTATCAGCAAAACAGATTAACACAAATCTCAACATATACTATCAAAATTTTCATCCTCCATATATTTGATTAAAAAAGGACCTTTCGCTTGAGGTTAACCATGGGATAGTTGCATTGTTTTACCAAGTTGACATATTTGAAAATTAGAATGATGATTGTTTGCGTTTTCCTAAAGGGTAGAGGAAGGTTGTTTCCCTTTATTTTATTTTTAATGAGCAAACGGTAGAGGAAGTTCAATATTTGTGGAAGTTCAATATTAATGGCTATCCTTGGGATTAAATATGGATGAAGATAGTAAAAAAAGGAATAGGAGAGAGATTTTATTCAAGTATGTGATAAAAAAAATTTGGATCGTGAATCAGCATATCAGGAGGAGCTACGGCAGCATGGAGGAAATCGATCTGGAGATGGGATGGGCGATGATGGTGAGGAAGAAGTTAAGGTGATGGAGAGTTTGAGGTGAGGTAGACGATTGGTATGCTGCGGAGAGTTTGAGAGAGAAGCATCTGGAAAGGAAAATGAGAAAAAAAGAAAAAAAAACTTATAAGTAATATTAAATAAGGGCAATTTGGTAACAAAATTAAAATTTTTCTCTGTATACTAAAAACTGCTCTGACAGTAACACTAGTGGTGTGCATAAAATTGAATCTCCCTTGGGCCTAGCCCAATGGATTAAAATAAAGATAAATAGTGAAGGATAAAAAGACGTATATAGAGCCCAGAACCATGCTCAGGTCGGAAAGATCGTCCAAGCCAGGCCTAGAAGTATTTTTGTTACCAACTTAGGTCGGTCAGAACCATAAAACCGAGCCGGACAGTATATCTCGTAAAAGGATAGGTCGGACCTTATACTTTAGTATGTCTTGATTAGTTCCTCGCGTCTCTATCATGATAATTGGCCTAACCGAGCTAAGATAGTAAGACCGGACTACGCTATTTCACTGACACAGTAGGTGAAATTTGTCATAGATTTGGTATGTCTTTTCTATTACACGCAGAGATTTCCAGATCTTCTAAGAGAGGATGAAATCCATGAAATCCGGTCAAGACAGTAGCGTCCACGCCACGCTAAACAGAAGGAGCAGGTGAACAAGTCAATCATGAAGGTTCAACGGACACATTTCAACTTGGAGGTATATATACTAAGTCTTCAGACTTAGTGAGGTACTCACCTTTTACCATTTTTGAGCAATTCTCTTTACTGTTTATCTTCTCCAACTCTTCTAACTTGACCGTCGGAGCCTATACAGGGGGGAAAGCCCCGCTTTTCTCTTGATCATTCCTCAGTTATCACCGGAACAGTACGAGTCTTTCCTCTCCACCATCCTTGCTGACTCAGGCTGCCCAGATCGGCTATCGGCTTGTTCATTTTCCCTCACAGTAAAGTTTTATCCAGATTGGGCCTTGCCATTCGAGAAGCTTTGCTGGGTCGTGAGAAGCACTTCCTGAAGGCTAATTTTTTTGCGTCACATCAACTGGCGCCGTCTGTGGGGAGTGTTTGATCAAACTATTTCATCAAATTTTCCTCACTTTTAAAGAAATTTGTTGAAACCATGAGCAAACTCAAGATTGTTCAGGAGTGGGTGCTTCTTCTTCTAACACCGCCGCTGATCTCATCGTTACAACCGCTATGGTTCCTACCGTCACCACCACTTCTATCCCCCCCCCCCCCCAATGATCCACCAACTACCACCGCCGTGTTGAGCCTCTCACCCCCCAGCAGGAGCAAGCGGAAAGAGAGAAGTTTTACCGTTTGTTTCCGCAATTGTTTCATCTAATGAACCATAGCATTCCGGTCACCTCTACTCCCAATGTAGAACTCCCCATCTCAAGCATAACAACCACTGCCCCAGATTTGGTTAACATGGAACACCCTTTAGTTCACAGGTGTTCCCGCTATTCCCCCACCGGGAGCTCTGTTCAATCCCATGTCTGACCCCTCCGTTGTGTTGATGTCTAGCCTCCCCCCCCCCAGTCCATCGTCATTTCAGGATGCCCTTCATACTCTGGGAAACCCATCTTTTTTCCGGGTCTAACTACGTAGCTGGTCTTCCTACCCTTTCTACTGCACCTCTTGTGTACACCACCTTAGCCCATACCCAGGTCACCCCTACTTTTCCAGCTCCCTTCATGGTTCCTAACGCTCAGCTCTGTAATTACCCTTTTATGTCGGGTCTGCCTTTTCCTATAATAGGGCAGCAAGTGAGTCAGTTAGGTCAGCCTGGCCTAGGCCCCCAGAATCAATAGGTCAGCCCGGTCTAGTTCAACCGTTAAACCAATTTAGTCACTTTGGTCCTGAAGTCAACCAATTAGGATATCTCGGACACCTAGCTCCGTCGAACCTAGCTCAGTTTCAGCATTACGGTATAGGCACCAGCCGAGCCATGCAGCCACTCACAGGGTACTCTCCCTTACTTAACCCGAGCTATTACCCCGGGCCCAGCGCAGGGAACTTCGCCACTGGAGGACCAATACCTGCTTGCTCCGGCATGGGTGTATACCCCTTAGGTCAGTCAGGATACCCCCAGCTCGGTCAAACAGTCCTCCCCAGATCCGGATATGCTCAGCTGGGACGAGCCTGGCCCACTTCTCGGGTGTCTCATCCATTTGGTTGGGAGATCCAAACGACACCATTTCCCCCAGGTTACAAAGGTCTAGGTAAGGTTGACAAGTACGACGGAACTACCGACCCCACAGCTCATTGGATGCAGTGCATGAGCGTCATGGATGCCGCCAACTTGTCTGATGCCAACCGTTGCATGACATTTCATTTGACTCTTAAAGGTCAGGCCATAAATTGGTATTGTACTCTGCCTCGAAACTCCATTCATTCATTAGATCAGTTCGGTGACCTGTTTTTAGCTAATTTTATGGGTAACAAGATATTGTCCAAACCAATCTCACACTTAATGAACATAACTCAAAGAATGGGAGAGGGACTACAGGCCTACATAGATCGGTTTAACGTAGAATCTAGGCAATGCCATGAAAAAGATGATATGATAATAATGGGGTCATTTATTAACGGGTTACGGTCAGGACCTTTAGCTACCGAACTGGCCATCCGACCCCCGCACTCCTATTTTGAAATGATGGTTACTGCTGTTAACTTTGCTGTTGTTGAGGATACTGCAGCTATAAAACAGGAACGGGAGAGAGGTTGTTCCGACTTATACGGTAATAAGAAGCTAAACTTTGTGAATACTACTAACCATATCCCGAAGACCGGGGTAAGTGTGAACGCTGTGCAGGTGGCCGAGCCTTTCTCCGTCCCCCGAGCCGACATATACGCGGCCATCCAGCATCAAGGGTGTTAGACCCGGTTGGTCTTAATCCTTATTTTGATTGCTGAGTTAACAAATATGAGAATTAATTTAACGGTTTTATTTCTAAGTGAGAAAATGTAGAGAAATGTTTACTGAAGAACCGACGCAAAAAACGGCAATGAAAAATGAGCTAAAACGAAGAAAAACGGCAAGCAAATGAAGAAATAAGAAAAATACGACCGAACGCATCCCTAGGTGGGACCTGCTGTATTTCCATGTCAACAAATGAAAAGAAGAGTTCACGGGTGAACTAACGCAAAAAACGGCGAAGAAAACGGAGATAAAATGAAGAAACGGGAAGCAAATGAAAAAGATGTCAAATTGGGCCGACATAAGGCTGACAGCCACACGTGACGCTTTTTCAGCGACAGCAGAAACTGTCGCTAGGAATGCTCCAGACTGACAGCCACCTGCGCGCATGCGACGGTTTTTCAGCGACATCAGAAACTGTCGCTAGCCATTCTCCAGACTGACAGCCACCTGCGCGCATGCGACGCTTTTTCAGCGACAATCACGACTATCGCTAAAAACACTTGAGCTTCGGGTTTGCCCATTTTCCACCCGATTTTCATCCAATTCAAGAGCTCTCTTCTCCTATAAATACCCCCACTTCAAGAACACTTGTGTAACCACTCCCCATCCATTTTATGCTCAATCTCAAGTGTTAAAAAGTTCTAAAAAGATTATTTCAAAGTGAAAGAGGCCTTTGTGCCCATTTGTCATAGGTTGGTGTAAACTCCATTTCTGGAGTATTTCATCCTTGTAAAAACTTAGAGAAAGTCCTAGACACTTGTGTAGTGTTGTAGGCACATTGTATGTGAGGATAAGTCCAAACTCTTGAGGAAGGAGTTAAGCAAGAAGAAAGGGGGAGCAAGTAGAAAGGAGAGACCCAACTCAAGGGGTTGAGTTAGGGCAATTGTAAAGTCCTAGTCTAGAGGGAATTAGGCATTGGGAAAAGTCCTTTGGTGAGACATTGAAGTCTTGAGTAAGACCCTAAGAGCTAGAGAAGGCTACGGGGGCAAAAGATTCATTGTTAGCCATTAGGCACGTGTAAGGATTGGAACACTCCTTTAAGTGTTTTGGTAGGGATTGGAACACTCCCTTAAGTGTTTCATAGACAGGGAAACAAGTTGTAGAACTTGTAAAGTGGATTAGGATTCAAGGGGAATCCGAACCACTATAAATTTGGTGTGTTCTTGCTTTGTTTGTTTAATTGCTTTTATGATTTGCAAAACACTAATCACACACCTCACTTAATTTGTAAACTTTGTTTTTACACTTGCTTTGAAAATGGTTTTTCAAAGTTGTTCTTCTTTGTAGAAGAAATATTTTTAAAAGTGTCAAGAACCTAATTCACCCCCTCTCCCTCTTAGGTTCATCTTAGGTTGCTATTGATAATTGGGATTTCAAAGGGTTGCTACCCCCAGCCCGCCCCATGATGGGTCCCACAGATCGGCTCAATCCTGGCAGGTATTGTAACTACCATAAACATATTGGTCACAATACTAATGATTGTCGAAATTTAGCTGCAGAGATAGCAAAACTTATTTAAGCTGGAAAATTGCCCCAATATACACAAGTCGCACCATTGCCCAAACCCACGGCTTCAGCAGCCCGGGAGCGACCTACCGGATGCTACCGGTGTGGAGAGCCCGGCCATTTTGCCCGAGAATATTCCCAACCCGACCCTCGAGCCCCAAACGCTGGAGCCGACCTAACCATAGCTGGGGTCGTAAACACCATAGCTGGAGGACCGATCCAGGGCAACTCTAATCACCAAAGAAAACAGGTATATCGGCAAAGGAACAACATTTTGGGTAAGCGTAAAGCGGAAGCCATGGTACCAGTAATTACTTTTGATGACAGTGATATTTTCTTGCATTACAATTGTGACGATCCACTAGTGATCGATTGTTATATTTCCAATTATCAAGTACGTAGGACATTGCTAGATACAGGTAGTTCTAGTAATATAATTACAACCAAAGCATTGGCCGGATGTCAGTTACATAAGACACAGTTAAATTCTGTACGTACACCATTGATTGGCTTTGGCAACTACCATGTTATCCCTGTAGGACAGTTGAGCATTATGGTCACGTTAATAGCTGGGCAGCTAAAACGTACAGAAACCATAGACTTCGTGGTTATTGATGAACCATCACCGTATAATGTATACCTGGATTAAATCAGTTCCAGGCCATTGCTTCTACCATGCATATGCTTTGAAATTCCCCACCATGGGTGGGGTAGCTACTCTTCGTTGTGATGTCATACAGGCTAAACAATGTTACACGGCTTCCTTAAGGGAACTGACACCAATGGATCGGAAATCAAAAGTCGCCTCTGCAGTCCTTCCGACCTCCGCGCCCCGAGCTTCGCCGCCCACCCCCCGGGAAATATTACTCATCCCATTGACATCACCGACCTGACAGGTAGCTCAGACCGGTCCATCGAAGTAGGGGCTGAGGTGAAAATCATCCCCCTGGCTGCCGATCCAAACAAGGCCGGTTCATCAACGAAAGCGTAACCTTGGAGGAGAACGCAGCAAATGCGTGGAGATCGAAGTTAACGCCTTATTGGAGGTACGTATCATTCGAGAAGTAGATTATCCTGAATGGCTAGCTAACCCTGTGTTGGTTCCCAAGCCCGATGGTTCGTGGCGTATGTGCATAGATTTTACCGACCTAAACAAAGCCTGCCCCAAAGACTGGTTCCCCCTACCATTGATTGACGTTCTGGTGGATGCCATAGCTGGATTTCGTTTCCTTAACTTCTTGGATGCTTACAAGGGCTACCACCAGATCTTCATGGCTAAAGAAGACGAGGAAAAAACATCTTTCATCACGGATAAAGGTACTTATTGCTTTATTACTATGCCGTTCGGTTTGAAGAATGCCGGAGCTACTTTTCAGCGCTTATAAACAAAATTTTTAAAAACCAGTTAGGTCGGAACATGGAGGCATATATTGATGATTTGCTTGTTAAAAGTAAGGATGAGTCTGCCTATTTACTTGATTTACGTGAAACACTTGAATCTCTTGTCCATATTAATTAAGGCTAAATCCAAAAAAATGTGTCTTTGGGGCTACTTCGGGGAAGTTCTTAGGTTACATGGTTTCTGAGGGGGGTATCTCGATTAATCCAAAGAAAGTAGAAGCTGTCCTGCAAATGCATCCACCTAGATCAATTCGTGAAGTACAACAATTAACGGGTAGACTAGCAGCCTTGAATCGGTTTTTAGCTCGGTCGGCAGAGCGAGCCTTACCATTTTTTAGCATTTTAAAGAAAACAGATAAATTTGTATAGACTTCGGAATGCCAAACTGCTTTTGAACAACTAAAAACGTATTTAGCTTCTTTGCCATCTTTAACCATGCCTATTCCCGGAGAATAATTATATATGTATATAGCTACCACTGAATCCGTAATTAGCTCGGTTTTACTTCGAGAAGATAACCGGGTCCAAAGACCCATCTATTTTGTTAGCAAAGTTTTGCAGGCAGCAGAGAAAAACTATTCTAGCCTGGAAAAGCTAGTCTTGGCTCTAGTTCACTCCACACGATGTCTTCGGCCTTATTTCAACTTACACGGAGTCACCGTTTATACCGACGCACCTCTCAAAGCCGTCCTACAAAAAGCAGGAGTTTCTGGTCGTCTCACCAAATGGGCCATCGAATTGGGGGAGTATGACATCACCTTTGCCCCTCGCACCGCAGTTAAAGGGCAAGTATTAGCAGATTTCATAGTTGAGGGAGTACCAGACAACCAAGATGGCATTCCTGGCTCGGCACAAGAAACCGATCTTCTTTTAACCATGGCAAAAGGTGACGATTCATGGATGCTCTATGTAGATGGTGCCTCCAGCCAGTCCGGATCGGGTGCGGGGATCATCCTCACCAGCCCTATAGGGGAGGTCCACCCTTACGCTTTACGATTCTGCTTTACGGCCACAAATAATGAAGCAGAGTACGAAGCCATGATAGCCGGTCTAAAGTTAGCTAGGAAACTCGGGGTCGGAAATCTAAAAATTTGTTCAGACTCCCAGCTTGTAGTTAAACAAATTTTGGGGGAGTATAAGGCTAAAGATCGACAAATAGAGGAATATTTAGCACTGGTGCAGCAACAGCTAAAAATTTTTCCAAAATGGACTATAGAGCGGGTCCCACGAAGTAAAAACACAAATGCAGATGCCTTGTCCAAATTGACTTCTTTAGTTTTCTCTCATCTGACTAAAAGCGTTCTAGTAGAAGAAGTACAGACCAAAAGTACAGCCGAACCAGCAATCTTGTCAATAAGTGAAGGCCAGGATTGGAGATTTCCTCTATGGCAATACTTACAAATGGTACTTTACCAGATTCATGAAAGGAAGCACAACGAATACGGAGGAAGGCTGAACACTATCAAATAATCGGGGAGGATCTGTATAAAAAGGGTTTCTTGATGCCCTTACTAAAGTGCTTGGGTTCGGGAGAAGCAGAAGCCGTGCTGAAGGAAGTACATCAAGGAGACTACGGGTCTCACATTGGGGCTCGAAATTTAGCCAAGAAAATAATTGGGGCTGGTTTTTATTGGCCCCGATTATTCCAGGAAGTAGTAGAATATGTTCAAAGGTATCCCAGTTGCCAACACAATGCGACAATTCACAGGTTGCCGCCTCCAGCTTTACGGGGATAATTGCCCCTTGGCCTTTCGCGGAATGGGGGATAGATCTCATGGGGCCGTTTCCTAAGATCGGTTCTTGTCATTATCTTGTTGTAGCCATAGACTATTTCACAAAATGGGTGGAAGCCGAGGTATTGACAAACATTACCGGGCGAGCTGTAGCTCGGTTTCTTTGGAGACAAGTCATCTGTCGGTTCGGCGTACCCAACTCGGTTATCTCGGACAATGGGACCCAGTTCGAGTCCAAGGAGTTCACAGCCTTGTGTTCAAAGCTCGGTATCACCCAACGTTTCGCATCTGTAGCTCATCCTCCGGCAAATAGGCAAGTGGAACTCACAAACCGAACTTTGTTGCACGGGCTAAAAGCCAGGTTAGAAGATAAAGGCAAGAATTGGGTAGAACATCTGCCTCATGTACTATGGTGCCACCGAACTATGCCCAAATCGGCTACAGGGAAGACCCCTTTCGAGCTAGCCTTTGGGGTCAATGATGTTATCCCCTCAGAAATACAAAGTGGTGCCCCCCGAGTCATGCACTTCGAAAGGGACATGAATCAAAAAAACTTGGAGCTTAGCTTGGACCTGATGGAAGAAACTCGGGACACTGCCTATGTACACCAACTAAATTACAAAAACTTAGTTCGACAACACTATGACGCTCTGGTCAAACATCGGGCCTTTGTACCGGGAGACTTGGTTTTACGGAACCGAGCTATCAGCAAACCACAAGAACAGGGCAAGTTAGTATCTAATTGGGAAGGGCCTTACCGGGTGATCGAAGCCCGACTTACTGGAAGTTATGTTTTGGAAGACTTGCAAGGACAGCTGATTCCGCGGGCTTGGAACGCAGCACACTTAAGAAAATATTATCTATGAAGCAGTTAGAGTTAAAGTCAGAAAAAGTATCAAATTAAGATGAAAAAAGAAGAAAAAAGAAGGTATTTATTCAATAAACGAGCCCAGGTACAAAGCCGATCCAAAATCACAAAATTCTTCAAAAAGAAAAATACAAAGAAAAGCTAGGAATGAGGAGCTTGAGAGGTCGCTTCATCTGCTGCCTCCTGGGGGTCGGCCTCAGGATCTTCTTCTACATTCTCCGTAAAGGGACGCCATTAGCTTGGCATTCCTGCTTAATCTCCTCTACCAGATCAAAAGGATCACGACCCTGAGGAAGCAAAGAAGTCTGGGCCATGGAATCCGTAGGAACGTCTTCTACCGACCTGGAACCTTTTAGCTCGTCCCAGCACAGGGTATACCCGCACTGGATCAGCTCTAAGAAGCGCCGGTTCATCAGGTCCAGAAGGGGCCCCTCCTTAAAAGAGATTAAAGCAGCCTGGTGCGCCGCTTCAACTTCTGCCGGGCTGAGCAGTGCGGCAGAATTCTTCGCCTTTTCCGCCACAGCCTTCAGCAAAGCAGCCTTCTCTTCCTCCAGGGCGGCCTTCTCTTTCTTCAGGGCGGCCACTTCAGTCTCTAAGCCCTGATTCTTCGTCTCCAGCCGACTGGCCTTCGTACTGAGCTCTTGGTTTTCTAAATAGAGCTCAGTGTTGGTGGCCTCGAGCTTCGTTACTTTGCTAGACTCGACCCCCAGCTTCATCTCCAGATCCTCGATTGCCTCGGCCGGCTTCTTCGACCTCTCTTGCTCGTAGCTTTGGGCCAAAATGTCCAAAGCTATCGTCCTCTTAGCCGTAGCTGCGTAATTCATGCCGACCTGCAAAAACCGATTAAGGGTACTATAAAAGTACCGCGAGGTAATCATTTATTCTCAAATAACTAACTATGAGTCTTGAAGCTTACCCTTTTTATGTGAGAAGCCAGAAAGGCCTCTTGTTGTACCAGCTGTTCGAGGGTCTTCCTCATCTGGCCACTCATCTCCACGATCTCCACAAGGGAGCTATGGGATTCTGACACCAACTCCGCATATGGCCTAACATCCTCGGCCAAAGGCTCCGCCAAATGGATCTGGTGCATAGGCCGGGCTAGGGAGCCCGGTCTCTCCCTTGGCTCCTTCAGCAATATTACCCTTTCCTGAGACAAAGGGTCCACGGGTCCCAGCAACTCATTTGGGCTCGGCAGGATGGAGCCCGTCAGCAATTGTGGAGCCTTAGCGGCTTTGGCCGCCTGAACCTCCGCAAGGGTCGGCCTGCTTTTCTTTGTAGCCCGAGGTACTAATGCCGAGCTGGGAGGATCGGCGACCTCAACTTCCTCTGTAAGGTCGATCTCGGCCGGTCTCTTCGAAGACCCAGAAGCCGCTGCTGGCTTGTTGGACTTCTTCTTCCGGCCGAAACCACCTGAAAACAAACAACATACAAAGATCAGAATCACCAATCTAGGAAGGGTGAGGAGACGATAAATAAAAGGTCAAAGACAGGTATTTACATTGTTCCTCTACATCGGGGGCTTGGCTCAGCCCGGCCCAGACCAGAAAACCCTCTGAAGGGTACTTAACCGAGTATTTTTCCGAGCTGGTGAAGGACCTTAATGCCTTATAGTCCGACTGCACTATGGGGTTGGACTTATCTCGAGTTTGATCCGCCGGCACTATAAACTGTGACCAACGGCAAGGGAGATTTGCTTCGTCGGCCTTTACCATAAAGTACCTCGCCCTCCAATGTTTGTTAGTATCGGGAGAGTCGGTTATAAGTATGGGCCCATTTCTACGTTTTTGGAACGACACCCACCCCTGCCCATAAGGATACTGGCAGACGGTGTAAAAGTGGAGGAACAAATCTACGGTGGGTCGGATCCTAGCCCCGAAGCAAACAACCATAAACCCCACCAAAAACCTAAGGGCGTTAGGTACTAATTGGCTCAGCCCGATGTATAGGTAATCGCATAGCTCGTTCAAAAAATCCGGGGCCGGAAACCTTAGCCCGAATTTTACATGATGTTCGTATACACTGACCCAATCCCCAGAAGTGCTAGTTATCCTTTCCTCGGGTGTGGGCAGACGGGTTCAGACATATGGGTCTAGGAAGTGGGTCGATTTTAGGGTTTCTAGTTCTACCCTAGTAAGCTCGGAAGCTATCTCTTCAGGCTGAAAATCATACAAGGCGGCCGTATCTACAGAAAGCAGTAAAAAGGTGCCAGAATCATGCATAAATCCAGATAACAGATCCTACGAAGGGTTCATGCTTCGAACATGCCAGAAATTTAAAGCTAAATTAGCAGTTCATTCGTAAAAAGAAAGGGAAAGAATGGACTGACCTGAAGATGGGTTTTGGCGAGAGGCTCCGGTGCCGGAACTTCTTTCGGAAGCCATTACAGTCGATCGAACGAAGGTAAGAGTCGCGGTGACGGAACAGCGGCGACGGCGAAGCAACGGCGCGGACAAAAACAGCGGAGCAGGAGGACGACACCGACGGACTTCGGCAAGGCACGACCACTTCGGCGGAAGGAAGGAGAGCAAAATTTTCTCTTTTCTCTCTTCAGGATGCAAATAGCGCAATGATGCCGAATGCCAACTTCTACGGCTTTTATAGGGAAGCCTCGGGGAGATCGAATGGACACAGGCAAGCCAATCGTTGCAGCCTTTAATGCCACCTCGAGGGTAGTAAAATATGGGAAGTCGTACCGGTTGCCTTAATAGTCGTGAAGACGTGTCCTGTCACGTCCCGACTCTTCAAAAGCCGGATTTCGTATAACGCAAAGGTACATCTTTATTGCTGCATTTATTGATTTATCCAATAAACTGTTCAAATTCTTTAGGTCAGTACTGCAATTATTATCTATGCATCAGCTGACACGATATTCTCCTTAGATCGGACTTCTTAGTCATGTCTCGCATTTTTTGTCATATTCGATGATTTATAGGTCAGAAGAGAAACTTTAAAAGAGTATCTGAACATAGGTTGTATGGACACTTGATTAATGCCTTGGTCACGTTTTTGGCTTAGTAAAACGTAGTAAATATCACACTTTAGCTCGGAAAATTGGATCAGGCTAATAGCGGGGAATGCATGATAAATACTTCAGGCAAAGTTTTAGCTCGAAAAAATATAGAGTATTAAGTTTTAGATCGGTAAAATCTAATACTGGGGGGACTTGTTGGTGTGCATAAAATTGAATCTCCCTTGGGCCTAGCCCAATGGATTAAAATAAAGATAAATAGTGAAGGATAAAAAGACGTATATAGAGCCCAGAACCATGCTCAGGTCGGAAAGATCGTCCAAGCCAGGCCTAGAAGTATTTTTGTTACCAACTTAGGTCGGTCAGAACCATAAAACCGAGCCGGACAGTATATCTCGTAAAAGGATAGGTCGGACCTTATACTTTAGTATGTCTTGATTAGTTCCTCGCGTCTCCATCATGATAATTGGCCTAACCGAGCTAAGATAGTAAGACCGGACTACGCTATTTCACTGACACAGTAGGTGAAATTTGTCATAGATTTGGTATATATACTAAGTCTTCAGACTTAGTGAGGTACTCGCCTTTTACCATTTTTGAGCAATTCTCTTTACGTTTATCTTCTCAACTCTTCTAACTTGACCGTCGGAGCCTATACAGGGGGGGAAGCCCCGCTTTTCTCTTGATCATTCCTCAGTTATCACCGGAACAGTACGAGTCTTTCCTCTCCACCATCCTTGCTGACTCAGGCTGCCCAGATCGGCTATCGGCTTGTTCATTTTCCCTCACAGTAAAGTTTTATCCAGATTGGGCCTTGCCATTCGAGAAGCTTTGCTGGGCCGTGAGAAGCACTTCCTGAAGGCTAATTTTTTTGCGTCACATCAACTAGCATAACACGGTAAGGGCTTGGGAGAGAAGGTGGGTATTCATGTGGGAGACGTTTAAATACATTGTCTAAAAATGGCTTGATTTGCTATTCTTTCCGTCTTATTGAAAGAGGCCGGTTTGAAAATAAGATTCACCATTTATCATATTGATTTCCTAAATTGTAAGTTGATCCTTTAAATGGTGTGTTTATACTGGGAAGTGCTACACTTACTCTCAAGGTCACCGACCCTATTATATGTGGATGTACATGTCATTTGCCACAGCAGAAAAAATGTCCAACAAAGAAAACCACTAAACACAATTACCAATGCTAATCTTAGATAGTAAATATTGGTTTACCCAAATTCATATGTAGTGCAACTTTCAATACACATTAATACTCAGGAAAAGAGCAAAAACTATAAACATATTAAAATCAGCTAGTAAATTTGTTGTGATACCAAAATATCATAGCGCGTTTTCTTTCGATCGACACACGTTCACACTATATTGAATCGTGATACGTTCGTGTATCGGAAATGCTGTTTCACGATACGCGTATCGTATCATGTATTGTATCGTAAGATACGTTTATAATATAATAATATAATGTAAATTTTATAGATATTGAATATATAAAAAAATGTCATAATTATATATTTTTTTGTTATACATACGTAAGTATAAAAATTATAATTGATTGTTTTCTGTAATAAATGGTAAAAGAAAAAAAAAAGAATGATCAATTAAAACAAAGGAATTTAGCAAGAGAAAAGGAAAACAATTATTAATAGATTAAAAATAAAATAAAAGAAAGAATAATGTAAGCAACAAGAATCAAACACACAATCCCTAAGTAAGAAGAGCAAACACTAACCACTAAGCTAGTCTAGCATATGCATGTTTAATCTGAGCTAAATAAATCTATAAGTTCGAAAAGGGTAGGGGCAAGGCTGAGAAAGCATTTGCCCCGCGTCGATAAACATGAATGATTGAAGTGCTTGAACTTTTATAAAAGAGGGCTGAGCTGCTGAAAGCCTGCATAAGCCAAATGGCTATATTGGGATGTGTATGCTCAATTGCTCATGTCCCACCTACTCTTTAGCCATCCGAGCTTGAGCCGATCTAGAGCTTTAGACGAGCACGAGCTTAATTTTTAAGCCTGACTCGAAATATTTGGAAAACTTTGAAAATTTAACGGGAGGGAAAAAAATGTACGAGTCGTACGATACTAAAAATTATATCGACTCGTACAAAATTAGAAAATTTTATACGATTCACAACCCATTGCGATACGCTCGTACGAGTCGTATCGAAATTACTTGTTTTTTATGGCTCAGGATCCTCTATTACATTTTCCTGTTGCTAATTATTATTTTTTGTTTCATTTTTTTTTTACCAATGATATTCATTGGCATTCTACCTAATTGTAATAAAAATTATTTTATTTTTTACATAAATCTAGAATTTTAATATAATTTTATGGTATTTTTTTATTTTTTAATCCCAATAAATTAAAATAAATATACCCTATACTAAAATGGGTGAACTTTAGTCAAAAATTTATTATAATGCCGATGAATATCATTGGTAAAAAAATTAAAATAAAAATAATAATTACGATGAATTATTAAGATCTGTAACAGAAAAGTGTAACAGAGGATCCTGATATGTTTTTAATACACGATAAGTATAGCATATCAATACTAACAAGGGTTATTTACGCAAAACCCCCTTATAATTTGCTAAAGTATAAAATGACCCCATGGTTTAAAAAGCTACGCAAAACTCCCATGTGCTTTCTAAAATACTGTAAAGTAGATGGATTCCGTTATGACTAACGGTCACATGGGTAAGTTTGTAATTTTATTATTTTCTTATTTTATTTTATTATTATTATTTTTTAACTTCTTAACGCTTCCTATGCTAAAGCCCTTAACAGTATCCTCTCTCTTTCTCTCTTCCTCACCTCTCTCTGTGTCTCGACTCTCACTACCGCTGCCGCCTCCATCCTCACCTCTCTCTCTCACCGCCTCCGCCGCTGCCGCATCCATCGACAACAAATTTCAATGGTCGGCGCGATGGTTACAGATCTGGGTCGATTCGCCGTAGCCTGTATGGTGCTCGTCGGTGCTATTCTTGAGTCCGATTGGGAGCGGTGAGAGAATATATGAACTCGGGCGTGTGAGTGTGCGATTCCATTTTTGAGTTCGTCCGTCGGTGGATTCCTTGTCGAGCGCTGATGTCTCTTCTGCGGCTCCTCCCAACGAGCGCTGCTGTCTCTTCTGCTCCTCCCTAAATCTCTGGCCGAATCTAAAATTCTCTAAAATATTACCACTTTTCTCAGATGGCGGTGAGAGAGAAAAGTGGGTAATAGTTGAGAGAAACCTTTTGGGCTGAATTGTTTCCCTTAGTTGTTTTCTAAATTGAATCGTTTCCTGTTATAGTTGTTTTTTGTTTTTTGGATTGAATTGTGTTTCCCCTTAGTTGTTTTTTGGATTGAATCGTTTCCCGTTTAGTTGTTTATTGTTTTCGGGATTGAATCGTTGTTGATGTGATTCATTTTTTGGTGTTCGTGGATTAATTGTGAATCTGGTGGGGTGGCCGTTGATGGTGTTTGTGGATTAATTGTGAATCTGGTGGGATTAATTGTGAATCTGGTGGGATTAATTGTGAATCTGGTGGGGTGGCCGTTTATGGTGTTTGTGGATTAATTGTGAATCTGGTGGGGTGGCCGTTTATGGTGTTTGTGGATTGATTGTGCTGGGATGAAGGGGGATGAAGGTTGATGAAGGGTGGTCGTGGGGATGAAGGTTGATGAAGGGTGATGGTGGCGGGGGAGTCATGAAGGTGATGGAGGTTGTTTTAACTAAGGAAATTAATAAAACAAATTAAAAAGGAGAGTAGTAATTAAGGTATAAAAGATTATGATTTGTTAAAAATGAAAAGTAATTTTGATATTATAACATCATGATTTTTGCAAGAAAAGGAAAATAATAATTATGATTTTTTTTTTAGAAAGAAATTTTTAAAAAGGAAAGAAATAAAATATGGAAATCAAGAAATAATTAACAGTAATAATAATATATAAAGTAAATTGGCCTTAATTAACTGAAAATAAGAAAGAGAAAATTAAGAAAAAGCCAAAAGGCCTTATTTTGTTAGTAAGAGTAAATTTGTCATTTTACTACAAAATAAGTAAAATAGTTGACTTTTTGGATTTGACCGTTAGTCATAACGAAATCTGTCAACTTTATAGTATTTTGAAAAGCATAAAGGGGTTTTGCGTAAGTTTTTAAATTATAAGGGAGTCATCCTATACTTTCGCAAACCACAAGGGGTTTTGCGCAACTAACCATACTAACAACTATGCGTTCAGATACACAAAGTGATTGTATAATTCTCAAAGCGAAAAATTCAAAATTTGATGATGGATGGGGATTCCACTTTGGAGCTTCTTCAATCTGTTTGACCAACTTCCGCGGTGGCAATGGGGCATTTTAACCAATCAAACATTATTTATATCAATCTCATCTTAAAGCCTCCAAATTATTATTTTCTTACTCTACTATTTTTATTTTTTTTACACAAAATTTTATTTCGAAAGTAACATTTTATGTTTAAACGTATAGTTTTATTTTATTTTTCCTTGTACATTTTCCCCCTAATTCTTTAAATAATTTTTTATAAGTATCACTTTTAAGTCTGAAAGTATAAGTGTTACTACCAAAAATATTCTTGATTTGAAAATATAAGTTAAATTCTCAACAAGTATTACTTTAGTGTCCACTGAAATAACTCTAGTTCTCAACAAGTATCACTTTTATGTCCGAAAGTATAAGTTTAATTTTCAACAGTGATCACTTTTACGTTCGAAAGCATAACGTTATGTCCGAAAGTATCACTTTGAATAATAAATCCTTTTTTTTTTAATCATTTTTTAGTTTAAAAGTAATACCCTCAAATTTTACAAATATTACAAGTGTTACTTTGTATATAAATTTTTGTTTTTTAGTATCTCTTTTTCTAAAGTTAACCGTCTAAAACTTGACAAGTATCAGTAGTACTACTTTGTATAATAAATTTTGGACTTTTTTTGTATCATTTTTCAGTTTAAAAGTAATACCCTCAAATTTTAAAAATATCACAAGCGTTACTTTGTATATGAATTTTCGTTTTGTAGTATCGCTTTTGTAAAGTTAACAGTCTAAAACTTAACAAGTATCAGTAGTACTACTTTGTATAATAAATTTTGGTTAAAGAGTAAAACTCTCAAACTTGACAAGTATAACATATAAGTGTTAATTTGTATAATAAATCTAAATTTTTTTAATATCGCTTTTAGGTTTAAAAGTAACACTCTCAATTTTGACAATTATCACAAGTGTTACTTTGTATAATAAAGTGTTTAATTCGCAAAAAATTACTTTTAGGTTTGAAACTATAAGTACTACTTTTAAAGTAAACATTTTTATTTTAAAAAGTACATGTTTAAACCACAAATGTATCACTTTTTGTTATAGAGTATAAGTGCTATTTCATAATAAAGTTTTTATGTCAAAAAGTAAGTGGTTAATATGCAAAAGTATCACATTTAGGTTCAAAAGTGTAAGTGTTTCTAAAATTAAATTTTTATTTAAAGAATATAAGTTTAATTCTCAAAACGTTTATGAAGAAAAGTAAAAAATTCATGAGTAAAAAAGAAGGTATATTAAAAAGGGAAAATAAAAAAGGTTAAAAAACGTTTAAAAAAAAGAAAAGAAAAAGGAATTTAGTGTAAAATCTTTTTATTCTTTAGTTCTATGTGATTTTAATATAATCACAATAACCTATTTTAATATATATTTTTTAAATGTAGATAAATATATATATATATTTTTTTTGTATTGCAACATATTATATAATTTTGTTGTAAAAGAAAAGAGTAATACATTATTTACCGAAGGATAAAAAATAAAAAAAGGAAAGAAAGACGTGGGAGCATATTTTACTCAAGAAAAAAAAAATGAGCCCATGTCAAGTTATCAACTTATCAAGTAAAAATGGAGTTTGCAGTGACGCTTGATGTTTGAACTTTGAACCGAAGAAAAATCGGAAGAGAGAGGAAAGACAGAAGATGGAGGGACAAGAAATAAATAAAAAAGAGAAGAATAGTAGGCTCCTAATTATATTTAATGTGGAGATAGTTAAATATCTATCCGTGTAATATATTTTTTTTTTGAAAACAGCCAATTAAGTTGATGGACACGGGAAACCTTTATTAATTAATATTATTTTATTTATTTATTACTTGTGTGTTTGTTACATGTACACAGGGTCACTAACCCAGAAGGTAAGCGAAGATTTTTCCGTTTATACTCTTCCAACGACAAGATGAGAGCACGTGTAGTCGTTTTCTACTAACACCCAAAAGCATGACCCAAAATTTGAGATAATTTTGGGCAATTGCACACCATCGCATAATTGGGACTTGATTTTGAGGTTTGGATGGAGAGAATGAAATTCAAAAGTTAGCAATTGGCTTGGTTTTGTGAAGCTCTAGATCACACGAGAAAAAGGATCCAAAATAGACGTCTTTCCTGGTTTGTTGTTGGTTACTCAAAATGCAAGCCCCAACGAGCATCCAAAATATTATTGTCATTTCTACTAAGTTGTTGCAAGTTTTCAAAACTTGAACTTGAAGAATAGAGCGTATAGAGCTCATCAAAGGCTAAGCTAATAATGCTACTGTACTGTACCTAAGAAACAGCACGACAATGGCAACGAAAGGAGGTCGGCATTGAGTAACTACCGTGGCTGCACAACCTACCTGGAAATTGAGAAAGGAGGTCGGCATTGAGTAACTACCGTGGCTGCACAACCTACCTGGAAATTGAGTAGTCGGAGCGATTAGATTTGAGCCGCCCACCACAAAAAAGAACAAAACGCATAGAAACCACAACACTTCAGTAGATAAAGGTAATGTACGACAACATTACACCTTGGAAGTAATACTTCAGACTTTAGTTTACCAAATAGTTGGTAGCAAATACATTTATTCCGCAGTAGAGAAAGCTTAGTACATAAAAGAGTTTATGCTACATTTGACAATGAAGCAATGACAAGAAGCAGATATCCTTTTATTTTCTTGTAACATCATCACAATGCCGAGGAAGAGCTCAAAAAGTTCTTCTCCTTCAGGCTTTCAACTGTATCCTTAAGGCTTTTTTTCAGGGGAGTGAACTCAATGCCCAAGGTTTTCGCCTTTTCTTTGGATATCTGGTACTCCGGCACAAATGGCTTGTCATCAGCACACCTACACGAAAAGGCAGATTTACAGGCGTCATACTTCTGGCCTCCTTTACTGTCTTTCATGAGGAAAATAGCAACTAATAAAATATCAACAAAAGAACTGAATAGACAAACTCCCAATTCACACCCTTTAAGATTGGCACTCTTCAAACATCCACCCTAATCTTTAACTCAATTTCAAAGCAGGCGCTAACTTTTAATTCCTTTCTGAGGGTTCTACATTATTGCTATTTTTTTTTTGGCTAAGGGATCAACTTAAAAGTTCAGAGTTGGTGTAATTTACATTAGATAGTGCCAATACTTTCCAATAATGTCCTTGGAAACTATAGCCTGCACCATCTTATGGAACAAGTGAAAAACGTCCCAAAATAATAACTTGTAACCCACAATCACTAAGCAGATGAACAAGACAAACCATTTCTCCGTCATCACTTCTAATGCATCCAATTTCAAGATTCAACCTTAGAGTGGTAACAGGATATATGTACTAAAAATTTGCAACTTACACATTATCGATGATATTCTAGAAGCCTTTTCATATTCAATGGGAAAATATGTGTGAGCCTAACAAGGTGTTAATATTCAATGAGATAAACTAGCTATTGTTTATGACTTCAATGGAAAAACTTGATTTTCATTTCCTTTAGAAATCCCACAAATGCCAAAATGATCATCAAGTAAGAGATATAGTAATACAAGTTACTTTCCATTAGTCAACAAACAAGTGGGTATTGCAGATCATGGAAACTCTTCCATGTCACATTAGCTAGATCCTGCATACTATAAATGCTTTTTATTTGGCTCCATTCTCAATTTGACACTACTGTTTCAAAACAACTTTTGTCTCAGAAAAGGGTCCTATTTGATTTTTTTCCCCTTCATATGTGGTCCACAATTGATTCTTAAATAAAAAATAATGGCACAAGTGAAAAGAAATAAATAGTAACGCAAATCTTATTTGATGTGTTGTACCTTGTTAACCCATAAAAGGTTATGCCTTCTCAAAAAAAAAAAAAACTCTCCTCTTCAAGCAAAGGAAATAGCTTGGGAAGAACTTATTTTATTGGGACTAGAGTTTAGGGAAGAACTTAGCTTATGGGTTGAGTCTATACTGGAATTTAGTAGTTACTAGTTTCCACGGAATTTTGCTATATCTTTGAGGAATCTTTCATTTAAAATTTCATACTCCAGAGTATTATTATACAATCAAATAGGAACTCTCAAGATTTGCTTTTAATGCTATTAACAGTAATGTTAAGGAATCCTCTTCATAAATGACCCCGGCCCTTCACTGAAAGAGTAAATTTTTTCTCATAAATGGTAATATCAAAATTATGGAGGTTAGACTTACTTTTCAGGAAGTTTAATGGAAGGATAAAGCTCATGCAATATCTTCACAATTTTCGATTGGTGTGCCACGCTCTCAACCAAGCAGTATCTTCCATTAGCCGATGGATTTTCAAAAGCTAGAATATGAGCTGTAGCCACATCTCTAACATCAACCCAGCCAAATGTTAAATTTGGAAAAGTTTCTGCACCTGTATTAGATTAGAAGGGGAAAACAATAAGAAGCAGACAATGAGAGGAAGTGATACCTTTCGAGATTCAAGGCAATTTGAAATAATTTACATGTCTTTATAATGAAATTTATTTAACTATGAGACATGTAAATTCAAAACTGTAAATTATTTAGAATATGAGCTGTCTCATAGTTAAGATCAACGCCAGAGTTTAATCACACAAATAATGCTTCTCAAAAAGAAAAGAACAGAAAGGCGATAACCTTGACACAGAGCAAACCTTAGTCTATCCTGGTTTCTATACTTTATTTAAGAAAGCATCATGAACTTTTTTTAACAAGGTAAAGCACAGGCACAAACCATGGTCAGACTCCCCCAAAATTATACTAGTACAGAAGCAACTGAAGCAAACAAGAAAAACTGCTGAGCATATCACTAAATTATGATACTATTACTTTTAGACACCTGCTGGCCAAATCACAAGGAAGATAGCAGTTCTATTTCAATGGTTTATGCCAAATGTCATTTAGGGTTCTATTTCCTAATGGAACTTTTCACTCGTTGAATTAGAATCATACAAGTTCTATCAGAATTAAAATCATCCTAGTGTTCTAAATTCGGTAATCTGTTTGTTGGTAGCTTTGGGTAAATTTTTAGAGTATCTCCAAAATCAAACTCAAGCAATCACAGGAGTCTGGGTTGATGTTAGAGATGTAGCTACAGCTCATATTCTAGCTTTTCTGGAACAAACAGGATAAATATATATCTAAATTTTGGTTGACTCTGCGTTTTCTAAAATGCTACAATACCATTCACTAAGTTCAAAACTGCAGAAGCACTTGTGTTGAGTGTTGGCTGTAAAAGAGGACCAATCACCATAGCTGGATTAATTGTAACCAGGTCTATGCCTTTCTCTTTTACAAACTTCCACGCAGCATCCTCAGCCAATGTTTTGGAGAGGACATACCACATCTGTAGAAGCACAGAAATGAAAGTATAACATCATTTACATAGGAAAAGAAGTGAATATGAATTTCCTAGTTGCTGAGAGATGTAAGAGATACATACAATGTCAAAACTAGAGAGGAGAAGTGCAAGACAGTGGAACACAAAAAAAATGTGTTTTCTGTGTTTTGACTCCCAATCTTCATAAATAATGCATCTGAAGTATTGTACATAAAACAAAATGGAGGTAGCCAAAAGATAACATAGAAGGTACATATGCAAATGCAACTGTCTAAACTAAAGCATCTCTGATAAAAGCATTATGAAATGAAAAAACCTTTCTGCCAATTCCACATGGAAAATGAGAATAATGGATATGTGCAGCGTATACAATTGTGTGAAGCCATTAAGGCTCCAACAACGCAATGAAGGATATATATATATATATATGTATGTATGTATATATATCAGTTTCACATTAGATAAAGATTTTTTTTGATAAAAAAAAGAAAATTTAGGACTCATAAGGCCAGATTGAAAAAGTCACACACCTCTGTTTCTCTGCATAGATCGGGACTACTCCACCAGGTCTCATCAACTATCACATCAGGAGTACGAGGCTTGCCATTGTAGCTTACAGCAGCAATAGATGATGTCAAAACCACTCTTTTCACTGAAGGTGATTTTGCACATGATTCAAGAACGTTAAGAGTCCCTTTTACAGCAGGATCAATCAATTCAGCCTGTCAAAATACCTCCACAATGATTTCCAGGTACAGAAAAATTAACACCTTGTCAAGTTTATAAGATTAAGATCTATTTATTCCAGCTGTGAAAGTAAATTTTTTTTTTTTTTTGGTTTTATTTCAGTTTACCTTAAAGCATTCACTTTTCATCAAATCAGACACTTTCCAAAAGATTGCCAAGAAGTAAGCAGGACCAAAAAGCGGAGCAGAAAACCAGCCTCTCTAGACAAAACTGTCTTCTCGGATGAAGACTTAAACCAGTTAAAAAATAAAATCTTTTGAAGTTGACAATGTGTTTGGCCCACTAAAAAAAGGCTCTGCCAACAAAACTGAAGCAACAAACACAGTATCTCCTTCTTTAGATATTTTACAGCAACAAATGGATATATTAGTATCAGCACCCACATTAAAGGATCATACCTATAGCTTCTACTTGATTTCCAATCTAAGCTACATGGACTCATCAGTTTAGAGCAAATAACCATGTAAACACAACAGGACAGGTTGAAAGGTTTTACATGGCCAAAAAGTTAGGTTCTGCTGACTTTTGGCAGTCAATCAAGAGATTTTTTTATTTTATTTTTTAATTTATTCTTATTAAATATGGAAGCAGATAATGAGAAGATGCAAGGAATCAGAAAGTGAAAAAGCAAGGGAAGAAGCACAATCACCTTCTGATCAAATAAAAACAAAAGAATGTAGTGGATATGAATTCTTTTTAAAAAAAGAAAGAAAAAGAAAATCAATCGAATGTAGTAAGTTTGCTATTTTGACACTTTATATAGCCAAACAGAGTTAATTGTGCTCAGATTTGTTCATTCCTTTTATTCATCATGTTAACATGTAATTCTAACAGATTATACATTTGTAGTGGATATGATTTTCTTAACATTAGTAATTACTTTTTAATCTACTTGCTGCATCATTATGAATTTACTTACATTCTTTTGGTTTTCTTTTCCTTTCTTTTTTTTTTTTTTTTTAAATTTTAATGTAGAACTTATTAGTCCCTACGTCTCAAAAATTGTCATTTTTCTAATAATTTTGTTGTCCCCAAAAAGAAATTCTCTTTGTTTTTACTTTTTACCTTCCATACCATTACTAATAGGATCATGTGTGGTCAATTGTTCATCCACATTTATAAGTTAAACGTACAACAAGTGAAAAAAAATGGTAACAAATTGCTTATTTTAGGTGGTACACCTTAAAACCCATAAAATGTTGTACCTTGTCAAAACATGACTTTTTGTTAGGCGTAAAGGGAGTATAAATGTTATTTAAAAATAAATGAGGCCATGTGTCTCAATTGACCACAATGGCAAGACATAATCAATATAACACAGTGGAATAAAGGCTTACTTCTTGTTGTGGAACTTATTAAGAATAATTGATTTTCTCTTCTCAAAAAGTATCACCTGAGTACAAATCTGTTAAGGTTATACAAGTATTTCAGACAGTAGTACGATTCTTTGTACATTTATTAGATCTATTAGATGGAGCATGTTAAACATACCGTATGCACCTACCCATGTGCAACTGTACATCTATAAGATCCATTAGATATAACTAACAAACATATTAAAACATACTATATCCACTTACCCACGTCCATATCCAGGATGATATCCCTGCTAGCCACAAATCTATTCTAAGTCCTTGTACTAGACTTTGGACAAATTTCTTTTCCCTCAATCAGTACCTTCTTTTATACTTGCTTTCCCTCTACATTCACACAGTCTCATTTAACTGTTTCTATATTTTTATTTTCATTTATATTTTCATTTATTAAGCAGCAACCCAAAAAAAAAAGAGGATGTACCTGAGGATCATTAATAGCATGGAAGAAAGGAGATGCTGTGTGAAATACACCATCACAGCCATCAATTGCTGCATCAAAGGAACCTTCTTCTAGTAGATTTGCTTTGAACAGCTGGAGTCTGTCCTTAGCTCCATCAAGTGCAAGCAAGTGTTCCACCTTCTTTGGATCATCTGCAAAATATTTCAGATGAATTAGATGACAGTGTACTGCCAAATTACGAGAGGTAAAGCAAAAAGTGGATCTGGTAATGTGAATTCAAGGAACTACAAGACAAGACCATGGTTACAATAGCATTTGTTTGGGATAGGCCGAGATAAACTGCTACAAGAAGTATGGAGTCGTGTATTTTTATGCAGGGGTAACTTTTACTCATCAATGGCCATGAACACAAGGCAGAGCAAGAGGAATTAGTAGCTGAAGCTGCATAAGACCAGAGATATTATGTTCATTCCAAATGAATCTCATTGTAACTATAATATTTGACAAGAATATATTTCCAATACGCAGTCCTCATCTCAGATAGCATAAACTCTAGGAACAAATAATTCTCTTATTAATTAAGATGGCTATAAAATTATACAGAACTAGGGAAATAAACCACAGACAATAGGTCAATAGGTTTCCTGGCATACAACACCGGCTTACAATAGAGGTCTCCACAGGCAATATAGTTACCCCAAGGCAAAGAAGAGTAAGAGAACCTGGGCCTTTTCTCACGTAAAAGAAAATCCCAGAAAGCTAAAACTTAGCAAAACTGATACCACTATAACTCTAACATCATCTAATGATAGTACAAGATGAACTCCAAATTGGTAGGAAAACTTTACAAGTTTAACCCTATAGTTCCATTGGTAAAGCGCAAGTTGGTAAGGAATGGAATTCACAACTAAAGTAATCCAAATGCAGGACAGCCAACATATTGATTATTTCGGACACTGTTTTTCTACTGAATATCGCAAACAACGTACACAGTAACTCCCAAAGAGTAAAGGTACAAGCTTTTTCATGCCCAATTGCCCCCATTTTTCAAATCCCTTTCTTTATCAGAAACCCTTCTGCCAATATAAACCAGAAAACACAATTCCATGTCCAATTCAGTGTCTTCACCACAAAACGCGACAATAGAATCGCCTGATTTTCAACTGGAATTTGCAACATCAAGAAGCAAAACCAGTAGTATCTACCCATCTTTATACTTCAAGCAAACGAAAGAGCATATAATGTAAAAAAAGTCACACCCCATATCCCAAATTTGTAACGTGAATGAGGAAACAAAAAAGAACTCCAAAATAGATCAGACCACGACCCAAAAAAAAAAAAAAAATCGTTTGGACAAAGTACTGACTTGGGTCACGAACAGAGGCTTTGACAGTGTAACCTCGCTCGAGCAACAACTTAACAAGCCATGATGCTATGTAGCCTGAACCCCCAGTTACACACACGGTCTTCATTGCTGCTCCACAGAATTCCAGTGATTCCAAATCCCAGATGACAGTGCAAACGAGAACGTGGAGCTGCTAGATATATAAAGAAGAGCATGCTATTTGCAGTTACAAATTACTATTTACAATAATATTTTAATAATTTATTTTGCTTTTTAACTAAAATTACTATTTGCATTAACATTTTATTAAGAATAATCTATTTTATTTTTTAGTTAAAAAATAAAAAATAGTACTGTAATAGTAATTATTGAAAATACCGCCCATTTTGGGTGGTATTTTTACCCAAAATACCGCCATCGCCTGGCAGTATTTTGAAAGAAAATACCGCCGGGCAATATTTTGATGCAAAATAAGTTAAAATACCGCCGGCGGTATTTTGACCAAAAATACCGTCGGCGCCCGCCCAATCCCAGGGGTATTTTCTTCTCAAAAAAAAATTTTCGGGACGCTGTTCTGAACCCCACCAACTCACCGCAGAGTTGGATCCGCAAAAGCTGTACTTGGATTAAGTTGTCTTTGATACTACGTTAGAAATGTTAGAATTTAAGAAGAGAATAAAAAGAACATGAATAATGTATAGATTATTTTGTTTTTAGTTAAAAAACCAATTTTACGTAAAAAAAAATGTAAAAATTGTTTACTTACCGTGTAATATGAATTATCCTCGTTACTATCGGTCATAATTAGAGTGAAAAGAATTTCTTTTATTTTTTTAAAAAATTAAGGAGCAATTTAAAATTTTCACAGGAGAATGTTATTGCGAATAATAAAACGATTACTGCGAATAATAATTCCGATAAAGAAACTCCCCACGAGGGGTGTGTTCTGTCCAGTTCTGGCAATGATTTGATAGCACTTTCTCCGTTGCACTCATTACTCAACATATATCTACTGAAAAAAATGAACAAATTGAGGGAAAATGTACTGGGGTCCTCCAGTGTAGCAAATCATTTCGATGTTGTTTTACCGCAGTTTTCAAAATAGTTATCAAAATAGCTTTCTCTTCTTCTTTTTTTGACTTTTTAGTAGGGTGCTCGTTGGGGTTTTAATTAGGTGAATGGCTTAATTAAATTTTTTTTTTTTGGTTTAATTACTATTTAACTCTGTGTTATTAGTTTTTGACTATTTACTCTCTCTATTTATAAAACTAACTGGTTGTCTCCAGAGTTTCTAAAACTAACTGGTTGTCACCAAATTTCTAAAATTAACTGTTTGCCCCTTTACCAGTGAAACCATTAAATCCTTGAAAAGACAAAAATAACCCTCTAGAATACTCACATCACACCTTCAGGTTTAAGTAAAATTTTAGACGAATATACCCTCAAGCATTGGGAAAAATGCTGCGAAAAATGGCCGGCGATAATTTTCTCCCTAAGAAAAATGCTCGGCTCTGGAGAAACGGCAATGACAGCTGGTTCTTTGTAAGAACCGCTATTGGAGCGGGAAAAGTGCATCGTCGGAGATAATGGAGTTTGCGGCTCAATTTCGGAGAAACGGCAACGGCAGTGATTTGAAGCAGGAAACGTGCAACGATGATTGTGTATCGGTGAAACCTTCACCTTTTTTTTTCTCTTTCTTAAGTAATATGCAGTTAATGCTTGGGGTATATTCGTCTAAATTTTTTTACTTAAACCTGAGAGTGTGATGTCAGCATTCTAGCAGGGTATTTTGTCTTATTAGGGATTTTTATGATTTGACTGGTAAGAGAGGGGTAAACAGTTAATTTTATAAATACGGGGGCAACCAGTTAGTTTTAAAAATATGAGTAGGGTGGGGCAAATAGTCAAAAGCCAATAACACAGGAAGTAAATATGATTAAGCCATTTTTTTAATTTAAAAATCTACATCCAAACACCAAACCATTAAAGCAAAAACTGAACCAAACCAAACCAAACCATTTAAGTCATGGCTTATTTGGCTTGGCCCCCAATAAACCAAATAAAATAAAATTTGTTTAAATAATATATCAGTAAGAAAAGAACATATTCATCCAATTATTCAAAACATACAAGCATTAAAACACACAAAGATTAATGTTTTAAACATTAACAATCAGGCAAAAACAAAGTTTTCTTTAAAATAACAATCACACAAAATATCATATATTATATTATATTGTATTATATTATATTATATTATATTATTTGGCTTATTCAGGTCCGTTTAAGAATTCAGGTGTAGCTATTCATCCGGTCCGAAAATCAATCCGTTTAATTTACATGGTTTGGATTGGCTAGCTTATTTGGATTACCCGTTTAATGAACACCCTTACTTTTTAGTTTTTAGTTGTCCTCTTTATTAAGGTCCTGGTCTCTGTTTTCATGGAGTGATCTTGTCCTCTCTTGGGGTGTTTAGTCTCCTATTTTGGAGTTGTTTGGGTATTTTTAGTAGTAAATATTTGCAGATCTACGGTTTTTGTTGAAAAAAATTGTAGAAAAAAGCAAATAATGGGCCTATTCTTTTGAGCAAAACTCAACCCAGGTTTGCCCTTTTTTTGGGTTGAAACCCAAAACCAAAACCAAACTCGTGTTTTTTACCAAAAACTCAAACCCAAAACTAAAACCAATTTCACCTCAAAAAACTTGAGACCCACTGCCGTCGTCGGCGGCCTCCACCTGCAACCGCCACCGGCCACCGCCCTTAGCCTCCTCCTCTTCTTCTTCTTCCTCCTCCTCCTCTTCTTCTTCTTCTTACTCCTCCACCCTACTTCTTCTTCTTCTTTCCGTGAGGACTCAACCGCTGACAACCTCCTCTTCTTCTTCTTCCCGTCGGCGGAGGCCCTCTTCTTCTTCTTCCCTCCGCCGATTCCTCCGCTCTTCTACTTCTTCACGCCGCCTACGCCTCGCCCGGCAACCTCCTCCTCTACTTCTTCTTCTTCTTCTTCCTCCTCCGCTCTCAAGATCTCTTTTTTTGTAATTGGAATTTAAAATTAAACATTAGTTCACATCCCATTCTATTTGGGGATTTGGGGAAATTTGGAATTCAATTCCAAATTGACATGAAACAGAAAAAGAAGAAGAAGAAATGGATTTTTATGGTTTAGGGTATAGGGCGGCGGTGGTGGCGGTGAGACGGCAGCAGCAACGGTGAGCCGGTGGCGGTGGTGAGGCGATAGAGGGGCGGACCGGGTGGTGATGGAATATGTGTTTTAAGTTTTGGGCTAAAAACATTGTTTCTTTGTTTTGGGCACAAACCCATTTGGGTTGAGTCCTAGACTTAAACCAGGACTCAACCCAAGCAAAAGAACAGGCCCAATGAAGATGTGTTTTGTTTTTACTACTAGATTTACTTGAGAAGAAGTGGAAGGTGAAAAAACAAAAAATGAAAAAAGGAAAAAACAGTGGAAAGTAGACTCACATTGGTTGAGAGACGAATTTCATAGCTGGCGGAATATCCGACAGAAGTGTGAGGTGCAGCTCGTACCCGGTGAGTTTGGGGTTACCTCCATGTTGAAAAAGGAAAGATAGATCTAGTATTCGAGGTACGATTTTGCTGCAAAGATAAAGTTGTTAGTGACAATTTTCTTCAGTTTTAGCTTCTTGTAATATTATGTTTGAGTATTAGTAGTTTTTGATACTTTACTAGCAATGTATAATGCTAGTGTTTATTGAGTCAGTGATGGAACTTGTATTTTTTTTTTTCTACAGGCCATTTTATAGAATAATTTGAGCTATCAATTTTATTATGAATATAATCTACGTATTTCTGGAAAAAAAAATCAAAATAGAAAATTTTATTTTATAGAAATTTTGTTGGAGGAAATTCCTTTCAATATTTGTGTAAAGATCAAGGAAAAAAAAAATTGTATGATGAAGTGATTTTTTAAAATAATGTTAGTGAAGTCGAGGTGGTATCTAAATTGACATTTTTTGTGACCAAAAATTCACAATTTATTAGAAGTTATGAGATAAAATATTTAAAATAAGTAATTTGACACCCTATTTTTCACTATATTTTATTTTATAAGTAATTTTAACTATGGACCATACATTATTATAGTAGTAAAGCTATTTAATGAAAACCAATTCAAAGTGAATTTTTTTAATGAGACAAGAATTTTTTTTAAAAGTCGATTCTTTGAATAATGGAGTTCGTATAACTTTTCCAGTTATTACAAAGTAAACAAACATGTTCAATTTCGGTTGACACGTGTAGAAATTTGGTTAAGTCCCAGTTGTCCATATCGAGGTTGTAGGACCCAAAATAAAATTAACCCACTAGAACAATCAAGAAACTACAATCGAAGCTTCTTCGCCGAAGAACTCACAAACAAACAACTTTGATGTAATTTAAATGCACCAAATCAAGAGGACCGAATCAAGACAAACTCAATTTAACTTTGATGCACAGAAATCAAAAGATTAAATCAAAGCTTAAAAAATAATAACCCAATCAACTCAACTTTATAAACCAACAAACAAAGCACGTAAACATCTTCTCTGAAACAATGTCAGAAGATGACTCTTCTCTTCTTCTCTCACACCACTTACAAATTATACCCAATGCCTATATTTATAGATACAAAACCACCCCAAATCCTAATATGTTTCCAATTTCCTTTATTACCAAATACTACTACATTACCAAAAAAAATACAAAACCAAATAGGAAACAACTAATTAAGAAACTTAGTTTAATTTCCCAACAGAGGTGACAATGTTGCTTAGCTCAGTGTTTGGTAAATATTAATAAAATCCCATTTAACCTTTCACTTTATTTGTAAAAAAAAGAAAAAGAAAATTCTTTAACTTAGTTGCTACGATTTGTGATACACAAAAACTTGTATTTGACTTATCAAACAGTTTAATGGTGTGCATATTAAGGGGGCGCTTGGTTCGTGGGGAGGAATGAGAATGAAAATAGGAATAATAGTAGTGGAAAATGATAGTGAAGGTAGTCATTGTCTTTGTGTTGTTTGATTTATGATAGAGAATGACTATGCTTACAATTGATGGTGTTTGATTTACAAAAATAAAAATTTTAATAGTAATTTTTAAAAAATTTTTTATATTGAACTTTTAATATATTATAAACTATGTATGTCTAAATATATTAGGGTGAAATGCATGAAACATCACTTAACTATGAACTTTTGCAAAAAATGACACTTAAAAAAAATGCTTTTTTTTAGACACTTAACTTCAAAAATACTCAAAAAATAACACTCCGTCAGGTTCTGCCGTTATCTCACTAACGGGCAAAAAACTCAGGGGCAATTTCGTCATATCGCACGTCGTCGGCACTATTCATCTTCCCCAAATTTTTTTTTTTCTTCAGACTGTTTTTGATGAGGGCATCCCAAGTCCATCGACAAGTCCACAGACAAGTGAGTCCAGAGAAGCTGAGGAGGTTCGGGTTCTACACCGAGGCCCAACAATACTTCAGGATCCAAGTCCATATCAAAGGGATCCACTTGTAGATATCATTGGGCCAATGACAAGAAGCAGAGCAAAAAAGGTTCAAGAGACTCTCAACAACCTTGTACAAGCTTGCCGACAGGATGCTCAATTGATAGTAGAAGCCAACGCCTTGGAGAACAAAGCCAGAAAGGTTCAAATTGCAACTCTCCTTACAATTCTTGAAGAAGAGGCGCAATTCCCCATTCCACAATGAAGAGAAGGCTGTTTTTTGAAGTTCTTGAAGACGCCGGAAGGTTCTTGGACTTTAAAGAGATTTCTTGAAGTTCTTGATTTTCTTGAAAATCTTGAATTTCATATTTTGCAGAATCTTGAAGAATCTTGATTCCGAAATGATTTCGGAAGGTTCCAAAAGATTCCGGAAGCTCCCTACACAATTCCATCATGCGCCATCAACAATTGGGCCGACCCAATCCATGGAGTCCATTCCACATCATCAAGTCGGCCAGCCCATCAAGAAGCCCACACGCAAGGCCTAGTCCATTAGGGTTTGCGAAAGTAAGGGTCAGGGTTTGGGGGAAAATAAGGGTTTGTACATGTTCCCTATTTTGCCCTTAGTTTATTAGTTTCCAAAAAGGGATCCCTTCTTGATCTCCCTTTTTGGATAGGAGTTATATTATTTTCCTACCTATTTTATTTGTTAATTTCATCCATATGCCATTCCAAGTGGCAGAAGAATTCAGCAACTTCCAAAACCTAGTTCCTTTAGGTTTTGGGTTTGTAAGAAATCAATCTCTTGATTGGTTTTCAATTTTAATTGTTTTCCTAGTCTAAATAGGGTAGAATTTTGTCCACCTAATCATATAAAGGTGACTTAATTCGTTCACCATTGTCCTTGTTCATTTAGGACTTGGTTTGTAAGGAAAATCCAATTCTGATTGGTTTCCACTTTCGCTGCTTTCAGTTATTCTTTTCCTATTGTAATTTGGATACCCCTATACCTATAAATAGGGGCATCCACGAAATTAATAAACAAGTATTCAGATCTTAAAACTATTAGTTTGAGTACTCTCCCTTTATTATTTTTGTATTTTGCATGCTGGTAATTCATATATTGCATGAAACTTAGCTTAATTAGGTTATTTGCTCTACCTAATTAAAATCGCATGTTTCAACTCTCTTTTCTTACTTGGTTTGAATCCCTTGAGTAAATTAGCTTAGGTTGGTTTATTTTTGTTAACTGGATTTTTGGGTAAGTTAAGAGTTTATATGAGCTACGCCACTTAATCAGACTTTCCTTGAAAATTCATCCGCTTGTGTACCTTGGTCCACATCAGTTTTTAAAAAAAATTTTGAGGAAGATGAACAATGACGGCAACGTGCAAAATGACGAAATTGCCCCTGAGTTTTTTGCCCCGTTAGTGATTTAACGGCTGACACTCACGGAGTGTCATTTTTTGAGCATTTTTGAAGTTAAGTGTCTAAAAAAGAGCATTTTTTTTAAAATGTCATTTTTTGCAAAAGTTCATAGTTAAGTGATGTTTCATGCATTTCACCCAATATATTATAATGATAATTTTTGCTAATTAAAATTTTTTAAAGTAAAAATATACACAAAAAAGAGTTTTACAAAGGAAAGTTTCCCATAGCCCTCAAAATGGAAGGGATTGGATGATTGGATAAAAGTTAGATTTCGGAGTGGGGTCTAGGGAATGAACCAAACACTCATTTTCATTCACATTCTCACTCCCAACTCTCAAGCCCTCTAACCAAGCACACCCTAATTAAGTTTAGCTTTTTGCGGTATCACGGTTTTACTATAAAAAAAAACATGTGTATCGAGTTTAGTTGCCATGTATTGTGATTATGAGTTTAACTGATGAAATATCACGCATTGAGTTTATTCTATGATATATTACATATCGAATTTAATGATGATTTATGGCATATCCAGCTTATCTACTACCTGAAGAGAGTAGATCTACTACTTTTTTCAATTATCTACTGCTTTCTTGATTTGTAAAAACACATACACACACACACAAACTGCATACTTAAATGCAGATATAATGAATATATGAATGGGTTCATGCATACGCTTGGGTTATCGTAATATACATGAATCTGTTCATGCAAGACTATCTGTAAACATAGGTTCAGATCAACCCACGGTTAAAAAGTCTCATGATTCGAACGTGTTGAACTTATATAATAACATTGTAATTATTCATTAAAATTACATTGTATGAAAAACAACTTAACTAAAGTTAGACTGACTATGTAATAAATTTGAATTTTATAATTTTGATTTGTAATTTTAGAGATAATTTAGTTTGTCAATAAAATTAAATTATGGTTAGATGTATTTTTATTATGTAATGAATTTTCTTTCAAATAAAAAATATACATTTTATTTGATTCTGTGATATGAACAAATTATTAGATGCATTTATATAAAAGTTCTAAATATTTGTGTAATTTCAAAATGTTTTAGTTATTTTTTTTAGTTTTATATACTTTTAAATTATTGAGGTGTTTTGAGTCAAAAAGTTGTTTTCAGGTCAAATGAGAATTTTTTCCAAATATGTATTGTTGAGTTTTTTTGTTGATTATATATTTATTAAAAGGTTAAGTATTAATGACTTCTTCCCTGGTCTTAGAAAATATACAAATAATTCTTTGTGATACCAAAAGTTATGTGGATTTCAAAAGTATACCAAAAGTTTCTTGTACTTTAAAAACTACCAAGAATCCCATGTGGTTTCTTGAAATTTTACACAAAATTCCTTTGTATTTTGTAAAACTAAAAAAAAGTAGACAATAAAAGAAAATACTTAGAATCCTTTTCTACTTTCAAAAGTATACAAAGGTTCTTTGTAATTTTTTCAAACCACAAAAGGATTTTTGGTATCTTTTAAAATACAATCGAGTTTCTTATTTGTGCCTTTAAACTACAAAGAAGTTGCTTGCTATTTTTCACACATCAGAAATTTATTAATATAGTTTGAAAATTATAGAGTTGTATTGCCTTTTCACATAGTTATATGGTCTGTTTTCCCTTTTGTTCTCGTCGGGGAGTGAGTTTTTAATGTCAGATGGTATTATTCTTCGGTCGACTTATCAGAAGAAAAAGATTCTGTGTGCAGTGGCAGGGCTAACTCCCCCCTATAGGGTTTATAAGTTAAACGTAGATGGATCGTCTAGGGGAATCCGGGTCCTTCGGGTGGGGGTTTTGTTTTGAGAGATACTATGGCATTTGTTGTTTTTGCACTTTTTTTCTTGGACATTTTACCAGTTTTCAAGCAGAGGCTGCAACTTTATTATTTGGTCTTCTGGCCTGTCAGAGACGGAATATTCATTCCCTTATGGTAGAGACGGATTCGAAAATTCTTTTAGATGCCCTCTCAAAAGGGGTATGGTCTTGGCGGGCCTCACCGGCTTTGAAATAGATAGTTTGGGTTTGGACACTTTCACATGGTTTTCTTTCACACATATCTATCATGAGACAAATGCACTTATTGATGCTTTGACTTGTTTTGGTAAGTGAATCTCATGAATCCAGGCTGTATGGCAACACCTCTTTGCCTATACAAGTTAGGGGTTTGGCTAGTTTGAATGCACGTAGTTTTTCTTATCTTAATTAAATGGTAATCTTTTCATTTTTTCTTCATCATATGCATTTTGCATTTTTGTACTTTCAAGATAAAGTTAATTATGTCTCCCTTGGTTCGCTTTTATTTTGGTATTTATGTCTCTATATTAATAAAGGATTCTCATGCCTTGAAATCATATTCAGCTGTTATAGAAAAATAAATTTAAAAATAATAACATAGTTATTTCGTATCATGTTTGAATCTCCCATATGATAAGATAAATAAATCCTACTATTAGCTACAATTAAATTTCCACTAAGTTCAGGTGGGAAGGTTTGGACCACCCCAGAACATCACATGATTGGGTCCCTTCGGCTGTGGCCTCTATTATTGTGCTTAACAGTTCCTTTTCTTTTTTGTCATACTTGGGAGCGTTGTTGTGCACTACAGAAAGAGTATTAGAGTAATGATATACTCAGTAATAAATTATAATAATTTTTTGATAGCAATTTATGTGATATGTATTCATTAGTTAATTATTTGATATTAATAAAAATATAATCAATGAATATATGTCACATGAGTTGTAATTAAAAAGTTAATTGGTTGCTAAAAGTATCATTATTCCTACTGAAAAGGTAATCAAGTCTAAAAAAGAAAAAGAAAAAGTAGTAATAGACAAACTATGTGCTCATGTGACACGAGATATTATATTTTATAAGTAGTAAGAATAAGACAGATTTGAACACACTCATTTGTTTCAGATTTGGTTTTTGAAAGCAGAGCCTCTTTGTGGTAGTAGGGAGGCGGCGACTTATGGGACGACTCACGAGGGCCAATCAAATGGGTAAGAGCATGTTCTTTACTCAAAGGTTTGAATTTGGATTTTAAATTTAGTTTTTGAAAAATAGTTTTATAATATAAAAAATATATTAAAAATGTAAAATTGTATATTTAAATAATAAAAAGTTGTATTGAAAATGATGAAAGCGAATTATAATATATTAAATTTACTGTTAAAATCAAAATAAAAACTTAAATCAAAAGGTAAAGAATAGGCAACCAATTCGGTTCAATAAGCAGAATATTTACTTGTATTTCAAAGCTTCATGATGGCAAAAAACAAAAATATAAATAAGATTAGTCTGAAAGAAAAGGTGAAGAAATGGAATTATTGTTTTGACCAAATAAGGGTAATGTACATACATAGAAAAGTAAAATTTTACTCTGTATGATCAAAGTTGTTGTGACATTAACCACAACCTTATTTTTTATTTGGGCTTTGAAATAAATTATGTGAAAATGTGATAAAAGAGAATTTTGACTCTGTTCTTTTCAATTTAATTATAGGAGAATCATCAATTTTTTCCTCAAACATTTTATGTAAAGAAACATCATATTCTGCTAAATAAAAAATTTAAAATTTAAAATTCTCTCTACATTTTGCACATACATTTATAAAAAAGCATATTATCACACTTTTATTCTCTTTCTTACATAAATTTCCAAAAGAAATTCTTTCTAGCAGAGCTCAAGGGTCTCTCTTTCATTTGTTATTTCCCTTTCGGTGCCCTTTCTTGTGGGTTTGGCTTAAGAAATTGCTGTAATTTTCCTCTTTCTTTTCGTAGTGCCAAGATTTTCTCTTGTCAAACCAAATTGTATTATGTTGACAACTTTGAACAGAAAACACAAACCAGATCCAACATTAGTCAACTCTTAAAGGCAATATCTGTAACAGAGTCGCAAAAGAATAAGTTAAAATGCACATCAAAACATTTGATCTCAACAGCGTTTTAACAAAGTCAGTACACACAAAACCCAACAAGGAAGGTGAACCATACACATATAAACATAAGTAGCACTGCTCCATTCCCAAAGGGCCACCATCCATGTCCAAAATTCACCGATGCTTGCGCTGTCAAAACCTTGCGCTGCACCTATTAAGACATAGAATGCAAGAGGAGGAAACCCAACGAAGGCCAAAATAAGATTACAGGCTCCCTGCACAATAGTTGTCAAGCTCTGCACTTGGATCCTCAATGGTACAGCCATCAAACACATAGGAACCAGCAGCATGGCTCCGATTTCTGCTGTTGCAAAGTTGATCACAGACATTAGGCAAAGTCCAATAAAGGCAGATGCAATTGTCACTGATTTCAAATATGCGCATTCTTTCCCCAAAGATTCAGCAGTTTTCAGATGTGGATAAGTTAATCCCAAGCTAGTTAAGAAGAGAAGACTGATCACTGAAAGCGAAATCCATATCATGAGGCTGGTCATGGGGGTGGACTCAGGAATATGGCAGTAAAAGTAAGGAAGTAATGTCATAAGGGCACCCCAGAAATGAACAATAAATACGGTTTTTGCAGCTTTAAGCCATATCCATGATCTAAATTTGTTGGAAGATTTATCAAAGGGGGCTGATGTGGCAACTTGGTCTTCTGTAGAATTCAGACTAGCATTGGAAAAAAGTGCAGCTGCAACCACCGGAAGGGGAGTAACAAGGAATGCAAAAGGAATCATGTAAACTCCAACTGAGACAAATTTGTTTGGAGATGTCAACAGATACAGGAAAAATGACTGGTGAAATTTCTCAAGTAGGTTATTTATAGACCTTATAGCTCCTTCGATCAACCTGAAAACATAGATGAAGGTCTCAGTAAATAAAGAAAACTTCTTGTTATTCAAGACAATGCAAATAAGGAACTAGTCCCTTGGAAAGAACATATGAACGTAGTAGCAAAGAGCATGCAAGTTTCATCTCCACATGTGACAAAATATATAGAGTTAAGAGGAGGAAGAACAGAAACATATCAAAACTGCAACTCATGAAGGGAAAACCACATCAACTGTATAAAAAAAAATTGCATGTGAAGTAGAAGAAAAAAAAAGGCAACCTGCCACTTCGTATTAGGAACTCATCCTGTTGGTTCCTATAACTCGTTGACAGTTGGCGAGAGATCTCCATCGTTATTGCATCAACTTGGTAGTCTCTAAAAGCTCCGTGTGGACCCGTGGGAACACCTAATGCCTAACAGAAACATAATTTCCTAAAGCTTTAGTGAAATAGCTAAACAAATCAGTATAAACAGTAACCCAGAAATCGAACAAGATAAGGCATGTTTGCATGGATTTGAAAGTGATTCGGAAGAGTCTGTTGCTATGGGAAACAAACTGCAATACCTGGTTATACAGGGAACTAGCAAGTGTAGCAGAGCCTTCAACATACTCTGCAATGGATATACCGAACTTCCATTGAGCATTTAAGCTACGAGCTAGTTTCCCCAATGACTCGAACAGTCCACCCAGGCCCTTTAGCCACCAAGAGTTCAGAAAAGACTGCATTTTCTCTACCCTCACCCGTAAACCCTGTCCATGTACTGCAAGATAGTTCACAATATTGATCAAATCAAGGTTTGGCATCTGGCCATTGGATGCTTCAGCATATATTCTGAGTGCATCCTTATCGAGCTCTGAACTAGTATCAGCTACTTTGACAACAAGAGCAGCAGCCATTGTGCCAGCACGTCGAAAAGTATCTGAAACTCCTGTCTCAATCAATTCACTTGTTTTCCCCTCAGAGAAGCTACTTGGTTCAAGGCAAATCTCATGCTGTAACTGTCCCGAAGCACCAAATACAGGTGTATGGTACTCTCTCAGCCAGGCAGAAACAGCAGCATATTCTCCATGTTGTGAATCTGATGCTAGCCATATGATATCCTTGGCCAGCCAAGTAACTTGGGAGAGCAGAGAGAAGATAGAATAACCAATGCCTAGTGATAACGCCTCACCAGCAGTGATCTTCGAAGAATTGTAGGGTGTCACCAATAAAATAGCTTCCTTTCCATCTCCACGTGGAGCTCTTATAATTCCGACTGTATTAATACCAACTGATGAACAACTAAGGTTATCTTGGATGATTCCAGGATCAGGACTGGCAAAAAAACCCAGAGGATGATATTTATTTGGTAGAGGTCTGAACTTGTGATAATTGACTTCACCACCCAATGCTGAAATATGCTGCCCGATCAATCTTGGAATTTCTCTGTGTTCAAACAAGGCACAATTAGTTGGAAATAAGTACAAAGCAAAACACACGTGAGGCATGAGAAGATACGAGAGGGAATATAATTCAAAAGCCCATGAATTCATTACAACAAAAAGCCATTAGGATTGAATATGTGCTGATTGCTCAAAAGCCAATATTACAAAAAAATGCCACCACTTATTTGGGGGAAAAGGTCAAAAAGCACTAACATATTCATTTCACTACCCACTGATGACAGTTTCGTAATGCATAGAGGGAAAATACATACATGCCTAAGCTTGGAAGACTTGAATCTAAGCTCGAAATCTGGTTCAGAAATCTGCTTGCCTCTGAAACATCATCATTAGATAGCATAGGGCTGGCAGACCCTGAAGATAAATGGTTCAAGAATAAAAGCATATAGGATCAGCTAAAAAAGTCTAGTTGAATACATGACAGTGGCACCATCATGGTAAAGGAATTCCATGAACCAAAGGCAATATGATGAAAAGGACTAAGACTTCAATCCAACTAAGATGAATGCAAATTTTTGTTTTTATTTTTCACTTTTCCAGCAAGGTCCTTCACATTGTCAAACTGCATCCAAGTATATAGACCCAAAACAACAAAAATTAGTACAAACTGAAATGAACAAACCAGGCATGAGGGCGTTTTCAGAAATGTAGGTGTTCTTGGCGAGAATGGGTAAGAGCAGGAGAGCCAAAATCCCAGCCGTATAGCAAACTATGCTGAACCCATCAATAGAGTACTGACTTTCATCAGCTTATAATCCTTAAATAGCACAACTTGCTTTGGGAAAAAAAATAAAGAAAAAGAAAACATATACATTGAGATACAAAAATACAAAAGTGAAAAGGGAAAGTAAAATACATACCTAACAAGGAGACTGTGAGACATTAAGAAGAGGCCTATTCGTATGATAGGTCGAGGCTTTGACTTCGCTGCCTCTGCCATAGCCTGTACTAAGGTCACGAGTAATCGCTGTTTGGAGTTCTCAGTTCACTTCTTTGACGATGATCTGTTTATCCAAAACAACGTTGCTAAGCATTCCTTACAAGGGGTTGGTAGGGTAAGAATTGAAAGGAAATATTAACAGAAGAAAACTAATAAAAATGTAATACTGATACTTATATCACCAAATTCATAACATATTTTCATAAAATAAAGTAAATTATTATTAAATTCAGATTTCCGGTGACTGTCAGAAAGGTTGTTAAACTTATGACCTAGCTAGGGAATCCGGCCGGACGCCTGCCTGGTTCATACCAGGACTCAGGAGTACAATCAGAACAGTAATAACTAAATTACAAATAATGCCAAAAAAAAAAAAAAACTTTTATATTAAATTGTTGAATTACAATTTATAGGTCCCAATTTCGTAGCCTAACAGTCTAAAATCTAAATGGAGAGCATGCCAATTATTAATTCATAAGCAATTACTAAATAAGAATTTCCATAAAGTTCAACAGCAATCCAATCTAACTCAACCCACTGGGTGGTTTACTGTGTCTACTGTTGATCTGTCATGCCACATGTATACACTGAATGAGCTTTACGAGGGTTGGCACTCGAACGTCTCAAGATCATTACACCCAATTGGTGCCTTTGACAACGCCCAAGACACTGAACACTAAAAAGGGTGCTCGAGTCCACCCGCTTCCCTCGCTACCTTCCCTGTCTACCAACCTGATGCCGGCTCGACAGAGTCAATAGTTCGGTGAAGTTTTGGGTTCCCAGTTTCATTGTATTTTTAATTATTAACACTGAACGCTGAGCAAATAATGCGAGGTGAAAGAGCACGCTCGCTAGCACACAGTAACCACTAACAAGGCAACAAGTACACACTTATCCATGCTTCAATAAATAATGCCAACAAATTCCAGTCAGTGGTACAGGTACAAGTACAAGTAAGAGCCTCAAGGATCAAATAATCAAATATCACATATCATGGCATATTATGCACATTTCCCCATCGAGTGAAAAGTAGTCACCTGTTAGATATAATAAGTTCCATGCATGTTTTCAATAGAGATGTATATGTATATGTATTTTCAAAACCAAAGAACAAGTTATATATAGATATAAGCATGATAGTTTTCAAAAATGTAATTTTAGAAAAGTGAGGACACTCACCTACGTCGTCAACCTCCTCAAGATTTAGTAAAATCTGCTTTAAGTTTGAGTACATTCATTAACAAGAATTCTATAGATGGAATTTTCTAGTAATATGCCCCTAATTGCACCTATATGTCTCTAAGTCGATTGCGTGGCTTTCATAGTTCAAAATTTCTAGAATCGTAGTCTTCATAAAAGGAAAGGACAAATTTCTCTTATTCTAAAGTTTTGACATGATCATGATGAGGTTCATGGCATCCTACCATATACAAAAAGAATAAGATGATTGACTAAGAAGAAACTTCAAAATCAGATTATAAGTTTAAATCCAAAGAACACCTTAGACACAATTAACAACCTTGAAGAGTACGTGTCGACTGTGGAAGACTGTTAATTTAAGTCAAAGAACTAGTAACAGGAAAATGGTACTTAAAGAAGAGAAAACTCAAGCTCTAGGTACACTAATTATACACAAGTAGTTTTATTGGTTCAGTGAGACCCAAGCCCCTTAACATGCAAGTAGACTACAATTAAGTAATTACTCCTAAAATCAACAGCTGCAAAAATAAAGATGCTCACAAACAAATTAACTTATTTTCGTTTAGATTTCCTACAAGCTCACTTCGCTCTTAATTGCAAGTATTACAGCCATTGATAAAGAATGTCAACCACATCAAAACTAGATAATCTCTCACTTTTTCATAAGGAATAATACCAAGATTAATTTTGACTTTACAAAAGACAAGAATCTTAGATGCTACAGATAAGTTTATAAGAGTTTTAAAACCATAACACAGCACCTATCACCCAACCTAAACAAAACATGTTTAAGGTACTACAATTTTAATCCTTCCTAAAAGTGTGTCCAACATCTGTTTCTTTCTTCTTTTCTTTTATTTCTATTTTGTTTTTATAAACTGAACCCTAAATTTCAAACTCATACAGTAACAAAATTTCAGCACTACAATCAAGTTTTTAAAACAGATTCATCAAGATGGTTCAGCCCAAAAATTTGCCCTGCCCCGGTTCCTCTGCATTCCATTACCGAAATGAAAAATATCATCCAGTGGCTCCAGGTTCATAACAAATATTTTCCAGCAGTACTGTAAATTCAATCTTCAAGTTTTAATTCCAAAGAAATGAATACCGAATCACATACCTTCAGTCCTAGACACATATTTCAATCAGAGTAGAAAACTGTAGGCATATAACTATTAAGCCCCAAATTTAATTTGTTAAAACAGACTCACTTTTATTCTCTAAACCCACTATGACTGAACTAAACTCACACTAAATAAACCAATTTATATGATCTGAACATCTGAAATGAAACAAAGAACTATTAACCTATACAAACCTTAATTACTTTCAGAATTGAAATCACCAGTTGAGTTCCCTTCAACACGAAGCTGCCCCTTTTCTTCGCTCTTCAACTTAGGTTGCCTCTACCTGTTTTTCTTCGATTAAATTCGGAGACAAAGGAATTAGAAATTGTTGGTGTGTTCTTTTGCTGAAGAGGGTTGAGAATGAGAAATATGGATGATGTGGTGTTGAAGGTTTGCGATTCACGGCGAAAGAGAGAAGAAAGGAAAGAAACAGATGAAAGCTTCAATTTCTGCAAATGGGTTCCATAGAAGGTCCCATTTTTCCCTCTTTTGCCCTTTCACGATTAGCCCTTCTCTTTTTCTTTTTCTTTTAATTTATTTTCTTATTCTATTTTTACTACAACCCAACATTCTACCACATCAATTCTACTAAACCTCTTTTTAATTTTCTAACGTCCCTTGCACTAATTTAAATGCTGTCTTAGGTGGCGCTTGGTTCGTAGGAGGGAATGAGAATGGGAAAGGGAATTATAATAGTGGGGAATGATAGTAGAGGTAATCATTGTATTTGTGTTGTTTGGTTTGTGATAGGAAATGACTATGATTACCATTGATGGTGTTTGGTTCACAAATAAAATTTTTGATAGTAATTTTTATTTTTATTTTTTTTACATTAAATTTTTAATATATTATAAAATATTTATGTTTAAATATATTATAATGATAATTTTTGGTATATTAAAATATTTTAAAAGTAAAAATATACACAAATAGTTTATTTTATGTAGGAATGATTCTCATTCTCCTCAAAATGAAGGGAAATGGATGATTGGGCAAAAGTTTGATTTGGGAGTGGGGTCCAGGGAATGAAACCCCCTAACCAAACACCTCATTTCATTCCCATTCCCATTCTGCACTCCCAAAACCTCCAACCAAGCACACCCTTATAGTTAATGGAGGTCAGGATCCTCTGTTACACTTTCCTGCTACACTTCTTGTTACACATCTTAATAACTCGTCGTAAATGTTATTTTTATATTAATTTTTTTACCAATGATATTCATTGCCATTCTACCTAATTTTAATATAAATTATTTTATTTTTTACACTAATTTTGTATTTTAATATAATTTTATAGTATTTTCTGGATTTTTTAATCTCAATAAATCAAAATAAATATACTCTAAACCAAAACAAGTGAACCCTTAGTCAAAAAATTTATTATAATGCCAGTGAATATTATTGGTGAAAAGATTAAAATAAAAAATAATATTAACAATGAGTTATTAAGATGTGTAACATGGAGTGCAACAAAAAAGTGTAACAGAGGATCCTGAGCCTTTAATGGATGCTGTTAAATGCACATAATACGTGCAAGTTATTGTGCACATAATAGAATCTTTGTATTATATTTTCTCTTATTACCTTTGAATATAGTTTCAATATGGAATGCCACCTAGATAATAAATAATAATTACATTTTAGTTTCCATAAGGTGTGTATATTTATATGGTATACATAAATATTTCTGGTAAATACAAAGAACATTCCTATTTGTGGTGAATTGATTGAATAATTAATGTGCGCATTAAGAACGGGTCAAATTAATTGTCGGATTTAATGTGTACTAAAAATGTGCTGCAATGTGTTTTTTTTAAAAAAAATTAATGCAATGTGTTTTAAAAAAAAAAAAAACTAATGTGCTAAAATGTGATCCAAAGAAAAAAGAACAAAAAAAAAAGTGCTACAGTAAGAAAACTTATATATAGCTACATTAAGCATGAAGAGCATTCGTATTTTAATTGATTGCCCTCACACCTTCTTCGAAAATAACTCATGATTTGGTCATTTTACGGGAGTGGGAAAATAAATTTTTGGACAAAATTGAGTGTTGAGCCACAACTTAGTACTGATCGGTCATTGATTTTTTAAAGGCTGCTCTTTTCTTAAATATTGATTGCCCTCTACACTAATATTGCTTAAAAAGAAACTATAATTTTTTTTTCTTACTCGGGAGGTGTGAAAAAATTTTCTAACCTTCTTCGAGAATAACTCATGTTTGGATAATTTTACGGGGGCTGAAAAATAAATTTTGAACAAAACTGAGCGTTGCGGCTACACTTACTACTGATTGGTCCTCGTTTCTTCAAAGGCTGCTATTTTCCTAAATATTGATTGCCCTCCACACTAATATTGCCTAAAGAGGAACTATAAATATATATATATATATATATATTTGATTCAAGACGTGTGAAAAATTTTCCTAACTTTCTTCGAGAATAACTCATGTTTGGGTAATTTTACGGGGGCCGAAAAATAAATTTTTGGACAAAAGTGTGCGTTGCGCCTATACTTACTACTGATTGGTCTTCGTGTTTTCAAAGGCTTCTGTTTTCCGAAATATTGATTACCCTACACCCTAATTTTGCCTAAAAATAAACTAGAAAATGTTTTTCTTATTACTAGGGACGTATGGAAATTTTTTCGCACATTCTTCGAAAATAACTAATGTTTTGGTCATTTTACGGGAGTGGAAAAATATTTTTTTTTGGACAAAATTGAGTGATGCGCCTCAACTGAGTACTGATCCATCCTCGGTTTTTTAAAGACTGCCCTTTCTTAAATATTGATTGTCCTCTACACTAATATTGCCTAAAGAGGAACTATAAATAAATTTTTTTTTCTGACTCAGGACGTGTGAAAAAATTCCCTAACCTTCTTCGAGAATAACTCATGCTAAGGTAATTTTACGAGGGCCGAAAAATAAATTTTTGGACAAAAGTGAGCGTTGCGCCTACACTTACTAATGATTCATCTTCGTGTTTTCAAAGGCTGCTCTTTTCCTAAATATTGATTGCCCTCCACCTAATTTTGCCTAAAAATGAACTAGAAATATATATTTTTCTTATTATTCGGGACGTGTGAAATTTTTTTCGCCCATTCTTCGAAAATAACTCATGTTTTGGTCATGTTACGAGAGCGGGAAAACAAATTTTTGGGCGTTGAGTGTTGTATCTCAACTTAGTACTGATCGGTCATCTATTTTTTAAAGGCTGCCTTTTTCTTAGATATTGATTGCCCTCTACACTAATATTGCCTAAAAAGGAACTATAAACAATTTTTTTCTTCTTACTCGGAACGTTTGAAAAAATTTCCTAACCTTCTTCGAGAATAACTCATGTTTGGGTAATTTTACAGGGTCAGAAAATAAATTTTGAACAAAATTTAGCATTGCTCCTACACTTACTACTGATTGGTCCTCAATTTTTCAAAGGCTGCCTTTTCCTAAATATTGATTGCCCTCTACACTAGTTTTGCCTAATAATGAACTAGAAATATTTTTTTTCTTATTACTCGGTTCCAGTGAAAAATTATTTATAGTTCCTTTTTAGGCAATATTAGTGTGGAGGACAATCAATATTTAGGAAAAAAGTAACCTTTGAGAAAACGAGGACCAATTAGTAGTAAGTGTAGGCGCAACGCTCATGTTTGTCCAAAAATTTATTTTTCGGCCCCCGTAAAATTATCCAAACATGAGTTATTCTTGAAGAAGGTTGGGAAAATTTTTCACACCTCTCGAGTAAGAAAAAAATATTTATAGTTCATTTTTAGGCAATATTAGTGTGGAGGACAATCAATATTTAAGAAAAGGGCAACCTTTAAAAAATCGAGAACCGATTAGTACTAAATTGAGGCGCAACACTCAATTTTGTCTGAAAATTTATTCTCACTCCCATAAAATGACCAAATCATGAGTTATTTTCAGATAAGATGTGAGAGCAATCAATTAAAATACGAATGTTCTTCATGCTTATGCTTAATGTATATATATAAGTTTTCTTATTGTAACACATTCTTTCTTTTCCTCCTTCTTTTTTTTTTCTTTTTTTTTTTTTTTTTTTTTGGATTACATTGTAGCACATTTTTAAAAAAAAACGCATTGCGGCACATTCTTAGTACACATTAAATCCGATACTTAATTTGACCGGTTCTTCATGCGCACATTAATTCTTCAATCAATTTTCGCACATTAATTCTTCAATTAAAATAGGAATATTTTTTGTATTTACCATGAATATTTATGTATATACTATAAAAACATACACACTTTATAAAAACTAAAATGTAATTAAATAAATACACATTATTTTTATTTTATTATTTATTATCTAGGTGGCATTCCATCTTGAAATTATATTCAAGGTAATAAGGGAAAACATAATATAAAGATTTTACCATAATATGTGTAACCAACATTCATATTATTTTATTTTATCTTACTCATTTCTCCAATATATATGTTTAAACTTTTTCCACACTCCACAGTTGTAGATCCAAGAACCTATAAAATATTTTTAATCTTCTTAATAGATCAAAACGCGATCTTAATAAAACATCTCAACTTCATTCAATTATTGTGAAATCATAATTTTTGAATAATTATTCCAGATCACAAATTTTTTAACTCTTTATACATCACTAAAAATTTAATAGTAAACAAAAATTAAAGTTGACAAGATAATATTATAGAATTATATAAAATCTAAGGGTTAAACATAGTATATAAAAATACGAGGTCTTACAATTACGATCGATTTAGGGCTAGAATCGGGATCAAAAAATGGCTTATACATACCGACCAATAATTTTATCAATCACAATATATGCATATATTTAACTATAATTATATCATAAACTCTCATTCAAACTCAAGATTACTCAGCAAAAATAACATAAACAGTGTCAAACTATCAATGACTCGTAGCCAAATCAATTACATATCATGTCAATTTATAATCTTATACATAATTAAACATCATCCTCAAATCCATAACATTCGCAATCATCATCTCATTCATACTAAAATCCATAACTTCTGCAATCATCATTCTCATTGCCTTTTTCATTTTGCCCAACATCTTTGAAATGCACATTCATTGGTACTTGAGAATCATCTTCAATCACTAAATTTACATCACCTTCATTGTCATCTACATCAATCACGTGAAACCCTCGCAACTAATTGACTTGTTTTTTCTTTCGACCAGATCTCCTAGGTCCTTCATCAGCTATACCACAACAATAACAACAACTAAGACTGTGTCCCACAACGTTTGTTGTCATTCACTAACTATATTAAAAATATAAAAAAACCACGGACAACACTCAGCAGCAACCGAAAAAACAGTGGCAGCACCATACAATAATAATCTTGAATTAAGATTTCAATTCAAAGTTCAAACAGATTAACAAAACAAAAGGCCACGGTCAGCTCAACACTCAGCAGCAACAACCAAAAAAAAAAAGTTAAAAAGGTAGCAGCAGTGCAGCACCAACCAAACAACATAAATCTTTAAACCACGATCAACAGCAAAGCAAAAAAAAAAAAAAAAAAAAAAAAACCAACATTCAGCACAATCAGAAACCAACAAGACGAAAAATAAAAGCCTAAGGATTAAGAAACCAATCAAATGATCAAGAAGGGAGAAGAGGAAATATCTAACTCACTGGTCGTGCCTCTGTAGTGGTTCTCTTGTCGAGTGTCGAGACTCGATTGTCAATTGCCGGCTACTGCACGCAAGTTCAAGAGAACTTCTTTGGCATTACAACTTTACAATAATTTAGAATTTCACAATTTAGAGGGCAGATTCAAAGCCATAGGACTCATCGATTTCGCTGAAGAACACAAATGAAACAGAACGGCAGCAAGCCAAGTAGCCAACGACTGATGCAGATGAAAACTTTGAGTCGACTCCAGCTCCGTTCACTTCAGACTAGCATAGTTCAGACTTCAGATGGAGATGGAAATTCACATGTATTCTCGTTCGTGAGTGTGCGAGTGTGAATCCCTGACCCTGACTCCCATCAAACTTAGGGCCGAAAAAAGGACGAAATGAAAGTGTGCCAGTTTTTTTATATTAGGAATGGGCCAAAATTGAACCAAAAATTTCATGCTCTCAAATAGTTAACAGGGGTAATTAAGGGTAATTCAATAGTGTAACATTAAGTATTTACATAAGGGGAGAATCAATCCAACGATTCAAAGATTAATCAAAGAAACATAAGGAACCATTACACTGATTACAAACTGTCAACCTGATGAATTGTCTAAAGGAGATAAAAATGGGTAAAACGCCCTAACAACGCCAATCTCATGCTAACAACGGGCTCAACCCTCATCATCCTTTAAACAATAAACAGATGCCTGTTTGTATTCAACAACCCATGTATTCTTTAACTAATCTTAAAACAAAAGAATGATTCAGACATATAGAATCATCATCATTATAGGAAAATCTGATAACTAAACTTCAAGGTTTAACACTAGGTATTTAGCCTGTCATTAGGCTAAATATAACTGAAAATAAAATATTAAAGACAGAAAATTAAATACGTACACTTTATTTTTTCTTCAAGTCTTCTGTTCTTGAAGAGAGGAAAAATGTATATTAAAAGAGAAATTTACAAAAGGGGAGATGGATGAATGATTTACAAGAGGGAAGAGGGGAGAGGAGAGAGGAAGACTCCGGATTCTGAGTTCTGCCTCTGAATGCTAAACTAACTCATATTTATAGGCAGAGTCTGCCTTTAACTATTCCGAATTTGAAATTTTTAATTTTAAATCCGCTACAGTAATTTCGGATTCCAAACTATCAGCTTTGAAGTCCAAACTAGGTTCTGACATTGAAACTTCTTACATGGATCTTTTGAAAAAAGACTTAGCCCAGAACCTGGAGGATTCAAAATCAGAGGTTTCAATGTCAAGCCAAGGCCATTGTCTTGCAGGAGAATCCCAAGAAGAAGATGAAGAAGTCGACATCGACATTGATGAGATGCTACTGGCAATAAAGAGCTCAGTAACCGGTTCTACCGGTAAAAGCCCCAACAATAATTAACATAGGCGGTTGCGGACTTCACCAACAATACTGTAGCGGACTTCAAAGCTGATAGTTTGGAATCCGAAATTACTGTAGCGGATTTAAAATTAAAAATTTCAAATCCGGAATAGTTAAAGGCAGACTCTGCCTATAAATATGAGTTAGTTTAGCATTCAGAGGCAGAACTCAGAATCCGGAGTCTTCCTCTCTCCTCTCCCCTCTTCCCTCTTGTAAATCATTCATCCATCTCCCCTTTTGTAAATTTCTCTTTTAATATACATTTTTCCTCTCTTCAAGAACAGAAGACTTGAAGAAAAAATAAAGGGTACGTATTTAATTTTCTGTCTTTAATATTTTATTTTCAGTTATATTTAGCCTAATGACAGGCTAAATACCTAGTGTTAAACCTTGAAGCTTAGTTATCAGATTTTCCTGTAATGATGATGATTCTATATGTCTGAATCATTCTTTTGTTTTAAGATTAGTTAAAGAATACATGGGTTGTTGAATACAAACAGGCATCTGTTTATTGTTTAAGGGATGATGAGGGTTGAGCCCGTTGTTAGCCTGGGATTGGCGTTGTTAGGGCGTTTTACCCATTTTTATCTCATTTAGACAATTCATCAGGTTGACAGTTTGTAATCAGTGTAATGGTTCCTTATGTTTCTTTGATTAATCTTTGAATCGTTGGATTGATTCTCCCTTATGGTATCAAAGCATTCAATAGTGTAACATTAAGTATTTAATCATCGGTTAAGTTAAATGTTCTTAGATTAGTTGTGATATTTTGCTAAGTGTTTCTTTCTCTACAAGATTGTAGAGCTGGCAATATATGTACAAGATTCAATATTTAGGATGAACTCATTGTTAAATGTACATGTGTAAATGAGCCGAACTATTTGCGAGCAGCTCGTTCAAAGCTTGGCTTGAGCTCAGTCAAACTCAAGCTCAAGTCGAGCTCGAGCCTAATTGTAACTGGCTTAAGGGCTCGTCGAGCCTATCGAACCTGACTATATACATAATTTTATAATATTTTTGAAAATTTTTAAATATTTTTTAAGTATAAATTAGAAAAATTAATTCGAGCTTGAGCTCGGGCTCGAGTTTAAGTTCGAGCTCAAAAGCTTGCTCTACTTCGAGCTCGAGCTTGATATAATTTGGGTGAGTCGAGCTCGAGCCCAAATATTTAGACTCGATCGAGCTTGAGCCGAGCTTGAGACTGACTGGTTTTTATCAAGCCCAACTCGATTAGACCCTAACTCGGGTTCAGCTCGGCTCGTTTACAACCCTAGTTGAATGTCTGATTTTCTCCTCTCAAGTTCTTATTTCCTTCATTTATTTTCTTCTCATCTATGTGATTTTCATCCCTTTACAATTCTTTCTGGTTATTTGCTCTTCTATACTAATTTAGGCTTTAAGTTCTGACAATGTATCAGAGTGAAGCTATCCTCGACGGTGGCAATGACGGTTTCTACCTCATATTGTGAGACCCCGTTCCCCAATTACTAGTCAGAAGAGTATTTAGTGATAGACTAAGAAAAAAAAATAGAATAAATTAAATATGTTAAATTACGTTTTTCTCATATTTTACATGCATTGCACATTGGTTGAAATTTGTCCAATTTAGTTTGAATTCATTCAGAATAATAAACCCTTAGTATACTTTCTTTACTATTATTACAATGAAATTTGGAAGAATTAAAAGGGTTTAAGTAAAAGTAAAATTTTTGGACGCAACTTCAGTTAAGAATTAGAGAAAAGTCTTGATTAAATCATTTCGATATTTTAAGGGAAACTAACAAATGATATTTAATTAACAATCTTGAAAACTTAAGAAAAAGAAAGAATAGTGAGAGTTAAGGGATGAACTTCAGATCAAACAAATTAAAAGAATGGCCTAGTAAAATTACAATTAGAAAATTGTGGATTCATTATAGTTAGCGGTGTCAAACGGGCGGGTTGGGTGGGTATTGGACGGGTATTAAATGGGTTTTAAGTTAATGGGTAATGGGTACCCATTATCCATTCTATTAATGGTTTTGACTCAAATGGGTAATGGGTAATTATGGGTACCCATAATACCCATTATACAAAAATGTAAAGCTTATTTAATAGTTTATTAATAAATTTTTTTTTTTAAATTTCATTTTAATTTTTTTAAAGTGAATTTTAATTCTTTGAATATATTCTAAAGTTTGAAATATTAAATTTTATATACTTTTATATTTAATTGTATGTAATTTTTTTGTCAAAACACAATTTTTAATTTTTTTTATTTATATAAACCCGTGCATGTCCCGACACCGAAATTGGGCCCGAGGCCCAAAACTGGCCCCGGGCTGAAAGTGGGCCCGCCTCGAAATCGGTCAAAAATTGAGCCCGAATTGGCCCGGCCCGGCCCGAACCCAAACCCAAACCCGGCCCTAAATCCGAACGAATTTTGAATTAGTATTATAAGTAGGTAATTTAAAAATATTATAAAAAATAAATGGAAAAAAACGTAAAGTAATTGTAGGACACGAAAAATAAAAAAAAATAAAAAAAAAGTTTGATGAATAGTAGTAATTATGACGTCTTGTCCACTAGAATGTACAAGATAAAGATCACTCCGGAAACTTCTACACCGAAAATCTACGGTCTATGAATAGTAGTAATGCAAAATTTTGTACCGAAAGAACCGTCGGACCATCATAAGAGCTGATATTAATTTTGACTTAAAAATAATTGAAGAAAAAAATAAAATGGGCACACTAAAGTATGTGAGTTGTTGATTTTTTTTTTTAATACTTTTAAGGGTAATTTTGGATGGGTATTTTGATACCCATGATGGGCGGGTTTTAGGGTACCCAATGGGCTACCCTAAATCCGCCCATTATATATTTAGCCCAAGCCCACATAACCCATTATTTTTTAAAGTGGGTTTTATTAGGTTAATACCTAATGGGTTTGAGCGGTTTTTGGGTTAGTGGGTTTTTTTGACACCCCTAATTATAGTTAATATAAAGTGAAGGATAGGGAATTAAAATTTGAATGAGGACTTTACCATGTGTCATTGTGCATGTGAATTGAATGACACGTTGGTTAGATAATTAGAGAAAGTTCAGAACTTCAGACAAATACTCTCCAAATTTGAAATCCTGCCAATTCTCTCGCGCCTCTCCCTCTCCCTTCACGTCAAAATCTGAAATCAACGTCTATCCCCTGCTCCCTGAACCCAAAGCCAACACCAACCATCCTCTCCATCAATTTTCTTCCTTCTTTCAGCCCTCAATCACCCCAAATTTGCACAAACTCAAAACTTTAAACAACCAGAAAATAAAAGGAGAAGGAAACAAGAAGGAACGAGAAGGAAAAAGAAAAAGAAGAAGAAAAGGGGGGAGAGCTGTGTGCTGCGAGGAGGAGAGGAAGAGACCGTGGGTTTCAAACTCCGACAGAGTTTGAAGGAGTTTAACGGTATTCCTACACAAACATTACTCTAGAATTGAATTTATATACATGCATGTGAACGAAACAACAAAATTTTGAAAGGAAATGCTTCAGTAGTTTTAATGGGTTTTTGGAGCAAATTGTGAAAAGGTTAGTTTTTTTTTTTTTTTTTTTTTTTTTTTTCTTGCTAGAACTAGGCTCAGTATATTGATGTTGTACTTGCTCATGATCATGATAATTGGGATTCGGGATTTGTAATACGCGATTATTACAGAAGCTTTTCGTAAGGGCTTGCTTATGAATTGCTTGTAGAAAGTCCTCTGAGAAATTTAAAGTTTCATGTTGAAGGGTATTCAACTGAACTGGGAATTAATCATGGATGGATTATTCGAACCTTGACAGGAAAGATGTTATGTGGCTGGACTTGTTGCTGCCCTTACAACCTTAAGAATGAGTAAACTGATTTAAAAATTAGAAAGTTCTTCTGAGCATTGTTTTACATAGACCCATGAACCTAAGATACTGTAACTCTGCTATGTTTTCCCCTTTACTAGAATTAGTGTTAAATGAGTGTTCTGTTTTAGCTTAAACATGAGTTTGAGCTATGTTTTACGACTGATTTTAAAAGCTAAATGTCTTTCTTGTTTTAAGATATAATTAGGAGTTAAATGTATGATATGTTTTAGCTTAAACATGAGCTTGAACTATATTTTAGGTCTATTTTAGACATTAAAAGTCTTTCATGGTTTAAGATAATTAAGAGCTAAATATGTACTCTGTTTCGGTTTAAACCTAAGCCTGAATTGTGTTTCACATCTAATTTTTAAATGTTAAAAGCCTTTATTGTTTTAAAGTATGCTTATGAGCTAGATGTGTGTTCGGTTTTAGTTGAGACATGAACAAGAACTTTATTTGCGACTGATTTTAGAAGTAAAAGTCTTCTTTTGATTTAAAATACAATTAGGAGCTAAAGTGCTACTTTGTTTTGGGTTTATGCATGAGTCTGGGATTTCAAAATCAAATTAAAGAGTTCTCTCAGTTTTGAAGTATAAGGAGTGTTCTGTTTGACTTGAAGGTGAGCTCGAGTTAAGGCTTGTTGTTGATTTCAAAAGTTGAGAGTCTTCTTTGTTTTAGAATGTAATTGAAGTTGAAGTATTCTGTTTTAGATTGTTGAAAGAATGCTAAGGGTGAAAGTTTACATCTTGTGTCAAATGTTTGTGGTAGACAAAGTGAGCTTTAAATTTGGAAGATTGTCATTGATAAAACTTGCTTAGTTAGATTGAATTCTCGTTGGTGCTTTTAGTTGGTAATACATTTTTATACCTTCAAATTATTGTCGGCTGTAGGTAATCAGGAGGAAGAATGTAATCTTCCCCTATTTTTGACCTAAGTAAAAAATACATTAGAGAGTAAAAAGACTAATTTAATTTGACACTTGATAGATTGTTAAACCTCTTTTCTTTTAGAATACTTTGAAATATGTAATGAGAGAACGATTGCAGTCCTTTATGTTTTACATTTATATATACTATAAAGCTTCTTAATTAAGTCTCATGAATAACCCTCAATTACATACAAAGAAGTAGGAATACGGCCTGAACACTTGAGGTGGTAAACTCTAAGGACTAAGGAATTACTAAGACAATAAACACTACTTACAAACGCGGTTTGATTTCAGATTAGAACTTTGAACTAGGAATTATGAGTAAAGGTTATAGAAAAATAATAATAAATAAATAAAAACAATAATACCTAGTTATACTAATGGCATTATTCTAAATTCGCAGATTTTCAAGTAACCGAGCCAGAACAACTAGGTGAGTACTCTCACTGACTAAGAAGAACCGTTTTAATCGCAACCTAAATTATTAACCAATCTACTGCTTTCTTAATATGTTTTCTTTAGAAAATATTCAAGCTATGATTACATGAACTCGTACTCTGGTATATGTTATGTGTGATACATGCTTTAGTTCTTAGGTGAACTTCCTAAAATGTGGACGTTAGTCCTGTTAGTGAATAAGCTTACTTATTATGATTATATTGTGTTTGAAAAGTTGAAAGGCCGGTTGTGTACTTTATCGCACCGGACCAAGTCATTATTGAATGCTTCAGTGCTCATGTTCTTTTGGGATCATATCTGTCTCGTTGATTGTGATAACATGAAATTAAATTCTAGAATGTGCTCTATGTGCTACGTGTTTTAGAATACTCAGATAACTCATTGAAATAGTGCTAATGTTGTGATTAACCTTGCTAGAGATCTTATGAATATGATATGATTGTGATACTATAGGGTTCTTGTGTAATCTTTCTTTTGATAAGGCTGGTTGTGTACTTTATCACACCGGACCAAGTAATTATTAAATGCTACCAAGTATGCATGTTTGTATTGGGTTCCCAAACCGGTTTTAGCTGTTTGGTATCGGCGCAAGATGACTCAACTAGGGTATGAGCGTACGAACCTTCTGCTACTTGGTCGTTTGTTCTTTAACCGGTTTTAGCTGTTTGGTATTGGCGCAAGATGACTCAATTAGGGTATGAGCGTACGAACCTTCTGCTACTCGGTCGTTTGTTCTTTAACCGGTTTTAGCTGTTTGGTATCGGCGCAAGATGACTTAGCTAGGGTATGAGCATACGAACCTTCTGCTACCCGATCGTTAGTTCTTTAACTGGTTTTAGCTGTTTGGTATCGATGCAAGAGGACTTAGCTAGGGTCTGAGCGTATGAACCTTTTGCTATTCGGTCGTTAGTTCTTTAACCGGTTTTAGCTATTTGGTACCGGCGCAAGATGACTTAGTGTCTGAGCGTACGAACCGTCTGCTACTCGGTCGTTTGTTGGTAACCACGTGGTAAGCTGGGCTTGGTGAGATCAGAAAGGAATGAAATATGACAGTCGTTGTTGATGAATCCTAATTGAGTATGGAAACCAAATTCGTTTGTTAAAGAAATCTAGTCTTTTGAATAAACCTTTCCATACTCAAATAGAGTCAATTGGTTTATTCTTTAGACTCAACTGTATCCTTTATTTATTTTATAGCATTGTGTTTGCCATTGTTTGAGATTATAATGTATGTGTTATTTGCTCATGATCTACTTGTTACTTGCTCTTGATTGTATCATTGTTTAATGTTTGGCCTAATTACTTGCTCGATAACTCTGCGAAAACGGTGAGACCTCACTGGGCAAGGGCTCACTTAGTCAAATTTAATATTACAGGTACCCCTTATGAGTGATCTATTGAAAAGTGTTGGAAGCATGTTGAGATGTCTTGGTTGATTTTCTTTAGATGCAAACCATTTGGTGTAGCTTCTTAATGGAGCATTATAACTCTACTTTTGGACTTGTTTTATTATTATGGCTCTTGTATCTTTGAAAATGCTTATACGTATTAAGTTAGGATGATTGTAATTGAGCTTTTGAAAAATGTTTAGTGGCTTTATAATATTAGTATGGCTTGCTTAGGTTCGAGTTTGATGGCTCATAACCCAAATGACTTGGGACTTCTATATGTATAGTCTTGACCTTTAGGAAAAAAAAAATCCAACGAATTGGGAGCATTTTATTAAGATGCTATTAGTAATGATAATTTTGACTACGAAATAAGGTAACACTGGAATTTACCTCTTAAAACCTAATAGGTGAATTTGGGGTGTTACACATATTGTGAAAGGTACGGCTGAAATCTGGGTTAGATTTTTTCCTAGGGTATGGAGACTAAAATTTGAAAGTGTTTCATGGGCAGATTTCTGTGAGCAACTAATCGTAAGGTTTGGTGATAATGAATTGTTCGAGACAGAGGAAGGCGATGATGAAATAGAGGAAACCTTCAAGGTTGAAGCATCTGAAGCTGAACCATTGACAGCCATGGCAGAAACTCAGAATGATGAATCGGATGATGGGTAGGAGAAAAATGATTCCTGTATTTCGACCACTGATTCGAAAGGTAAACAAAATCTTAGCCCTATTGGAAATTTTGATGACTTTTTGGCCGATTTTGATAATGGTGGAATTGTGGGATTAATTGAATAAAAAAAATGATGTAGATGATATACTAAAGCTTACGAACCATTATGTTATAAGCAGCAGGGGATTAAGAAATTGGTTCGCTAATACAAGGGTGAAATTGCTTGAATGTTGTGATGAAATTGAAATGGGTGACAGTATTGCTGTGAAACAAATTGCTTCAAAATATTTTAGCTTTGAGTTTAGAATTATGTGTGCTAGAAATTTAAAGGTGTTGGGTTTATGTGAAAAGTTTACATGGCCTGAGTATAATTCTAAAATAAGAACTCAAATGTACTTTGTCAATTTTGATGCAAGGATAATATTAATTGTTGGTGACAAACACAAAACCAGAAGAAGTTATAAGGCATAGGTTGAAAGGAAAACTGGTTTCAAAGGGGGGACTACTGATTCAAAACTAGAATTGTTTATAGTTGAGAATTTTAGTGAATTTGTGATTATGCCTGAGATTGTTGTTAATTGTGCTTAATGGTTAATCTCGAGTGCGACTATTAGTCTGGATAGTTCAATGCTCACGTTGATAGGTTGGTTAATGAGAGTTACATGTGTATATTGGGATGGGAATTATATGGAATTGTGTTGTGAATTCAAGCAAATGCATATTGAATGTGTTGAAGGGAATGAAATTGGGATAGTGGTTGGGGGTTTTCATTTTGTTGCTTCTACATTTCTTAATGAGAAACAACAGGGTGGGAATGCTTTCAAAGTCCTTACCACCACGGGCAACACTAGTATATTCTGTTTTCCCTTTCAGAGTGATGAAAATCGAAGCTTGTTATTGGTCCTGGTATTTCATGTGTTGTAACTGTGGTCGTTTCACCAAATTGAGGTTTCAATAGGACCAGCAATTTACTGTTGGTTCCCCATGGAGCTGCACAAGAAACCTTGCTTGTTTGGTTGCATTTGTGAAAATTCTGGATTATAATTGTTCTCTCTCTGAAGAGCTAATTGGAGTTTTGCATTTACGAGGGCTACAGAAACTATTTGGGAATGTGAAGGGGATGCTTATTTTTGTGGTGCATCAAGTGATAATTATTTTGTTTGTTCTTCTTAGTGGAAACTTAATTTAGATATTGGGAACAAAGAAGGAATGAAAAAGCAAAAAAAGGTGAACGTGATCATAATCTAAGGGGAGTTGTGAAGCCCCAAATTTTCAGAGCGAATCCTTAGGAATAAAAAAGGGTAAAAATAAAAAATCTTGATTTTAATATTCGTGTTCTACCTTTAAATGTGACGTGCTTGCTTAAGTATGTGTATGGATTGTTACGTGTGTAGGTTCTGTGTCATACTTGTAAGAACCCGTACTTTTAAACCCTATATTTAAATCCTAAATAGTCGTAAAACTATATGATTTGCTTAAATCCTACATAGTCGTAAAACTATATGATTTGCTTAAATGTTTTAATAATAATTTCTTACTCGAAATTATTATTAAATAGAATTTCGAATTTTTCAATAATTAAATGGAGTTAAGATATTTTATTAAAAATTAAGTATTGAACTATTAAGAAGATTAATGTAGGAAATAATTTTAGGGATTAAAAATATTTTAGGGATTTTAAGATTTATAAATGTAGAAAATTAGTTTAAACGTATGCTAGAGGAAATAACACGACTCTTGTTATATAAGATTCGGTACAACAAAACGTTAAAAATTTAAATAGATAGAGTTATTATTAAATGATAGTATATATAAATATCTCAACAGAGGCGGTGAAGTAAGATTAAACTATTAACAAAAACATTTAAATAACTTATATGTATTGAGATATTTATATATACCATCATTGCCATAAAATAACTTAGTATGCCAAATTAAGTAAAATTTACTATACTAAGTAAAATGATATGAAGTTTAAATAATAAGGAAAAAAAAAAGTAGAGAACTATAATTTTAGGTGAAAAATTATGATTGGAATTGAAAAGTTAGAATTAAATACTTGTGAAAGAAAAAATATATATATATTCTTTCATAAGAAAGGTAGAAAAATGGTTTGTGAAAAGAATGGAATAATTGAAAAAAATAAAACAAATAAGAATGAATCTAGAAAATAAATATTTATTGTAGTTAAAATTGAAAGGCGTGAGAGTAGACATCAAGAAAATCGAAAGAGATACCGCCAAAAAATTAATAAATATATATTACAATTTGAATTAAAAGAGACACAAACTCAAAAAATAAAAGCTAAAACATAAGGGGATAAAAAATATACAGAAGGAGAGCAGAAAGATTGGAAGAAAGAAAGAAATAAAACTATTTAAATGTAGTCAGTGCAATCACATAAATTAGTTAAAGTGAAAGAATAAAAAACGACAAAACAATGAAATTACTGCAAAATTGGAATTGGAATTGGAAGAGACTGAGAAATCAATACCAACTTTTTAGAATTTAAACATTAATCCCTCAATGTAATTAAGCTACCATATCTCACAACCATCATCCAAAATTATTACTCTCATTTTCAAAGCTTTCAATCATACAACTGCAATAATAATAAAATAAAAGACACAGGGAATACGAAAATTATTGAATCAAAACAATAATATGAATAAAATCACAAAACCCATACCAATCTCTTTTAATTCCAAACAGAAGCACAAGGTTGGCCTCGTAAAAAAAAAAAAAATTTAAAAAGAAGAATGAATTTTTAAGGAACACAAAAAAAATGATATTTTTTAGCGGTTTAAGTGTGAAGAAGCACATATCTTCTATTTATTAAATACTGATGTGCATTGCGATTAACCAAACATAGAGATGATCTAAAAGATAAGGATAAAAACATAAACAGATAAAGTAATTAAAAAACTTAGAGGCTTATAAGATGAGATAGGATAATTTCATGCCATATATAATAATTCATGACAAAATTATTCTAATTAATTCCAATGGAATTTTTTAAAATAAGAATTAACAGATGCAGCCCCTACTTTAATTATTATTGATGTGCATAAAAGTGAATCTCTGTTGGGCCAAGCCCAATAGATAAAAACAAGGATAAAGAAGTTGAACATAAAGGCACAATTAAAGCCCAAATTCAGGTTTAGGTCGGAAAGACCTTATAAACTAAGCCTACAGTTGTGTTACGAATTTAGGTCGGTCTTCAAAGCTCAGATCGGTAAAAACTCATAAAAGCTTGGGTCGGCAAGCGTCATAAACTAACTTGGTAATCTTAGGTCGGACTTTATAACTTAAGAATGCCACCGCCTTTTTCTCACATTATTTGAATTGACCGATCTAAGATAGATAGACCGATCCGCCTTGCCTCTCAGACGCAGTAGGTAAAGGTTGTCATAGATTAGGTTTCTCTACTCAATTGCATGCAGAAGTGTTCAGGCTTCCTAAAGTGACGAAGATAAGACCCGGTCAAATAATAGCGTCCACGCCACGCTAAACAGAAGGAGCAGGTGAACGAATCACTTATGAGGCTTCAACGGACACTTTCCAACTTGAGGTATATATGCTAAGTCTTCATACTTTCTAAGGTACGCAATCTTTACCATTTTCAAGCATTCATCTTCACTGTTTTCTTTCTCCAATTGTACTAACTTGACCGTCGGAGCTTATACAGGGGGGAAAGCCCCGCTTCTTTCCTTGATTATCTGAAATTGTCATCGGAACAGTGCGGATTACCTCTTCTTCATCAACCTTGCCGATCTGAATCACCCAGACCGGTCTCCAGCTCATTTGTTCTTCACTGTGAAGCTCCTTCCGAGTTGGGCCTTTTGCTTTTCGAAGAGCTTTATTGGGCCGCAAGAAGCATCTCCTGAAGTAAAATTTTTGCGTCACATCAATTATAATTATATCAAATGAAATTTCTTTTTAAAAGAATTATGGCGTTGAAAAATCAAAATTTCCATGCACCGTACATGATGAAAATTCCATACACACACAGCTAAATCTAAATGTCAATAAATAGATTTTTATAGAACATAAGGAAATACAAAATTGAAAAGGCCAAAAAAAAAAAAAAAAAAAAAAAACCAAGTAGTGTAACAAACAAAGGCAAAAGAAGAAGAAAAAAGAACACGATGAAACAAAGGCAAAGGAAGAAACATAATTAACACAAAAAAAAAAAGGAAAAATCAAAATTTCCAGGCACAGTACATGATGAAAATTCCATACACATACAGCTAAATCAAAATTTCCAGGCACAGTACATGATGAAAATTCCATACACATACAGCTAAATCAAAATTTCCGTAAATAAATTTTTATAGAACATAAGGCAAATACTCTAACATAAGGCGAATACTCTGTGTGTAGTTTGAAACTAATTAAAAAATATTTCTGTGAAAATTGTGAAAGCACATTATAATTGATAGCAGAGGGAAGGAATGAGAGAATGAAGGTTGAATGAAACAAGAAGGAAAAAAAAAAATATATCATTGATAAATTCTCTGAAATTCAGAGGGTGCATTTTTTAAACCAAAGGGTAAAATATTCCATTCATAATGACCAAATGGTACTGTAAATGCAGTTTTATACCTGTCTTCTTCAGCAATTTGAATCTGCCAATATTCTGATTTTAAATCAAATTTTGAGTAAATCTTTGCTGATACCAATTGATTAAGTAGATCTCTTTTATTTGGAATTGGATATCGAATCCATTGTAAAATTTTATTGAGTCGTTTATAATTGATAACTAATCTTGGAATACCTCTTTCCTTTTCATTTTGATTATTAACATAAAAAGCTGGACAACTCCATGGAGATTGCGATCTCCTAATTAGTGATTTTTCTAAAAGAACCTGAATTTCTTTTTTACAAAATTCCAATAGTTCAGAATTCATTTGAATTGGTCTTGCCTTAGTTTTTATCATTTTCTCATCCAAATCTTTTTCATATGGTAAGTTTACAACATGCTTTTTACGATCCCAAAAAGCACTGGGATGATCAGAACAAATATTGGTTTTAAAATTTTCTTCTAGTTCTTTTATTTTTTCTTGAGTATCAATTTGCTGTAATTGTTCTTCAATTCTCGCAAAACTTAAATGTTCTTTTAAAAACATTATTGACTTCTTTTTTGATTGTAAAAGATGAATTTGTTTATAAATTGAATTAGACTGTAATAAATTTATTTCTATTTGTTTAATGGGATGAATAAAAGGAAACAATATTTTCTTTCCTAAGATTTTTGTATAAATTCCGTTAACAGTCTTTTTGAAAGGAGTAATTTGAAATAAAAATGGATTTCCCAAAACGACATCATATGAGATTTTTCTAAAATTAAAAATGAGTGTTTAATGCAGTAATCATTTTGACAAATAAATCCATTTGAAAGTTCTTTTTTAATCTTCATTGGAGTGCCATTAGCTGCAAGTAATTGCTCGTTAGTTTTTGATAAATAAATGTTTAGAATAATACCTGACCGAATGCAGGATTGATCAGCTCCGCTGTCAATTAAGGCAATAACAGTAGTAGAGAAATCTCCAGCACCAATAGTAACAAATGAGTACCATTTTTCCATATTTACTTTACTTAAAACATTTAAAAATTGTTCATCTTCCGGAGTTTCTTCCGAAATTTTTAATCCTTTATCAGAGATTTCAGGAGTATCTTCATTATTACTGGACTGACTTTTAACAATTAGTTTTGCCTCTATCTCCAAGTCTTTTAATTTCAAATTATTTAATTCAATTTTTATTTCTTCTACTTCCTTTTTTAATTTTACGATTTCACTATTAATATCATGAGTTTTTCCAATTTTTTGATATCTATTTGTTTTTTCATACTTATCTACTAATTTTGATAAACTAAATGGTTCCGTAATCTTTGGAGTTATTTCATTATCTAAAACTAATGATTTTAATTTTTTCACATATTCTAATTTTACATCATTATCTTCAAATTTTCAATTATATCAAATAAAAATTCTTTATTATTTGTTTTCTTTGGAGTAGTCATCATATTAAATGTTTTTTGTCTACATTCACAAAAGTCTTTTTCATTTTCTGAAAAGGATGAATCAGAGGAATTTTGAATATCCTCATCATCTGAACTATTTATTAGTAAAGACATAAGTTTATTTTTTAATTCTTTTTCTTCAGAAAATAATGAATTAATTTTCTTCTCTGTTTTACAATAAGGGCTAATATGACCTATTTTTCCACATTTAAAATATTTTAAATTCTTTTTATTTGAAAATCGTTTTTTCTTTTTATAAAATGATTTTTCTGCCGGGATATTAGATTTTTTATATTTTCTAAAATAGCTTGGTTTTTTATAAGTATTTTTATGACTTCTAAATTTCTTAATTTCTTTTGATGGAGGTTTTATACCTGTAATGCCAAATGCTTGACAGAAAGAGCCCATTTCCTTGCGCTTCGATTCGTACCTGTTTTGTATTTTCAAATCTTAACATAATAATAAGCCTTCTTTTTTAATAAAAGCAAATAATTGACCGAAAGTAATATTGAAAAATCAATATGATCTGTTCCTATTTCTTTTTGAAGACTCGTCATAATTTTTTGAGAAAATAAATGGGGTAAGCCTGTAATAAATTTTTCTTTCCAAAAAGTAGCGGAACAGTCTGGACGTCTCATTACTTGAGTTAAAAACATATCTTTGTACCATTTAAAATCAGTTAATGTTGGACAACGTAAATTAGTGAGGAAAACCTTCGAACTAGTCAATTCTTCCTTTGGATATAAAATGAACTGAAATGACATAAATAAGAAATTTACTGCCATCTGGGACTTGGACTAAATCATCATTATCATCTAACTGTTCAGAAGTATGATTAATAATTGACAATTTTTCAGGAGTAGTTAAAGCATTATCCCACCAACCTTTTAGTTGGCCTGTAAAATCTGATATTAAACAGACAGCAATATAAGATTCTTCAGCATTAGTTTTTGCCTTATAAGCCATTCTTGCCATTCCCATTTCTTGAAGTGTATTGAGTATTTCATATTCGGATTTTGAGTCAATATTCCATTCATATAATGAGCTACCATCATAATTTTTAACAACAAATTGAGATCTTTCTTCAAATAAAATATCGGGAGGAGTTGGACGAGGATAATAATTCCTAGTTGAACCGGATTGCCATTTTCTATCATTGGATCTATTTGAGTACCTATTGGACTTTCTGTAGATCTTATTGATTTCTAATGGAGTTTTACTATCAAACTGATTTTCTACGAGATTTATTTGATTTTCTACCTCGTTTTCAAAAGATGTTTGAGACTCGGAAGAACTTAAAGAGTCATTGTCTGTCTGTGGAGCGACTTGAGTAAATACAGCAATATGCTTTGAAGAGCTTGGTTCTGAAGTTCTTGGGGTCAAACAGAGTTTCTTTTCAAATTCTCTTGATAAAGTAGACACCTGAAAAAATGGTTTTGCAACTTCTACTGGAAATTTTTCTTTAGTTTTTATTGAATCCATTTTTGTAGAAATTAAATCAACTTGTTGAGCAATTGTGTGCATAATCTGATTTGTATAGTTATTTTGTTGATAAACCTTTTTAAAATCATCTGAAGTAATTCTTTCAGTAGCTACTTCTTTCCCCTTTTTAAAAGGATGACCAATTATATCACCATCCATAGTTGGAATAGTAAAACTCACTAATGGTGGATGGACTGAAGTAACAACTTGTCATGTAGTTAAATTCTATTTTTTATATAAATTAGTTTGAACTTCAATAGTAGGAATTTCATTAAATTTTTTCAATCCTTCTTTTTGTAAAAAATAATCTAACCATTTAAAGAAAGAAAAATTAAATCTAAGCTTTTCAGCTTCTTTAATCCATTCTGAAATGAGTTTATTTTGACAGTCTGAATTTAAGTTTTCAAACCATAATCTTTCTTGATTAAAACTTTCATCAAAATATGATTCCTTTAATAAATCAAAATTCACAGAAAATTTTTTACTCATAACTAAAATATCTGAAATTTTCATTTCTAATTGAGTTGGGGAATCTGGAGATTGAGTTCTAGCTAGAACTACATCTGGAATAAGAGCTTTAAACTTGAGCTTAGTATCTTGATGACTAGATAATGGATCCTGAGTACTAGAAGAAGGATCAGAAAAGGAGTACCTTGACCGTCCTGAAAATGAATACCTGGGAGGAGGAGCTTTAGAAGAACTTGAAACATCCTCTTCACTAGGAAATCTGGAAGATGCTGACCTGTAAGAACTAAAGGAAGATGATGGATAAACAGGAGTAGTGTTAGGAAAACGAACTAAAAGTTCACTTTCTGAGTATTCTTCAATTATTACTGGTCCAGATTGTCTTGTTTGTTCAAATGGTTCTTGTTTTGGTTCTAGTCTGTCAATGAGAAATTCCCGAGGGATTGTTATTTGATCCCATGGTAAAAGCTGAGGTGTTTGAGTTCTTGTTAATGTCCTGTCTGAATTTGTAGTTACAAAGACCGATTGATCTCGATCTGATGTTGGTAGTCTCAAGGCGGTAGGAATCATGGATTTCATTAATTTAAAGTATATACGATAAACAAGTGAAAAATTCATTGATGGTTGTTCAATTTTTCTTCAATCTAAATGAATATCTAGAATTAAAGATTTTAATATGAGTTGATCTAGTAAGCAGATTGAGTAATCTGGAGTACAATCAACACGAATTGTACCATTACAAGCATTAGTTTGAATCATTGCAAGCATTAGTTGGAAATCATTCTATCATCTCTTAGTTTAAGAAATAATGGAACATCAACTCCTTTTCTTTGGAGTGGATGTACAGCTACCTGTATTAAACCAAAATGCAAGTAATTGTAACCTTGGTTTAAATAATTATTTATAGCCATTCGTGAAAAAGTAGTGGTATTGTAGTTTTTCTTTCATGTAATGGAAGAGCTTCTTCATGAATTTTAATTGAGTATGCTTTTGAAAATTCTAATACACCAATATGATAAATGGATCTAAATGAGTATGATGGAAGTATTTGATTAATTGGAACACCAAATGATTGAACCTCATGACATTGTAAAACTCTATTAGTCCTGGATGATCTAGTACTTGAGTCACCAAACAAAAATCTTCGAACGCTATTCGCCATTTTTAAAACTTACTTGATTAATGCAAATGCATGATGCAGAATGAATGCAGACAGCTACCGGGAACACGGGAACACCTGCCGGGAACACCACCTAAGGCTTACCAATGGACTCACGGCTTACCAACGCTTACCAACGCTAGGATGAATGCAATCGTGATGCAAAATGAACCCACCGTAATCAAAATAACTTATAAAATTTTTGAAATTGTGTATGAAAACTTTTGAATAAATGGCTCTGATACCAAAATAGATTATTTTAGACGGATGATTCAAACAAAAATAAAATAAGATAAAAAACAACATTGATAATTCATCCTTTAGTGATATTCACAAAATATAAGACTTAAAAAAACAAACAGAAAGAATGATAATTTATCCTAAGAGATATGGATAATAATTTCGTAGGAAGATGAAACTTAAAAAAAAATAAAGCAAAAAAAAAAAAAAAAAACAAACAAAACGAAAAGATAAGGATGAAGCAATTTGATGACTACTCGGAATGTAAAAGAACATCATCGGTAATTATAATTATTTCATAAATTAGAAGTGTATTATAATTAAAAAAACTAAAAAATTGAAAATATCTTAAAACATATGGATATAATTAATTTGATGAAAATTTAAAACTAAAAAAAGACGGATGACAAAAAAAAAAAAAAAAACACTGATAATTCATCCTTGAGTGATATTCATGAAACATAAAACTTAAAAAAAAAAAAAACGAGAATGATAATTCATCCTAAGATATATGGATAATAATTTAGTAGGAAAATGAAATTAAAAAAATAAAAATAAAAAGAACACAACAATCGGTAATTATTGTGATGGCAATTCTAATTATAATTATTTTGATAATTGAAAGACTAAAAAATTGAAAATATCTTAAAAGAAGATGACGTGTTAACCTTAATTTTTTTTTTTGAAACAAAAAAACGATACTTAAATTAACGGGCTGGAAATATCGTCCAGCAGCGATTTGACAGTAGGCCATGAGCCAAGCAATACAATCTAGAAGTAAAGTAGATCTGAAAATCAGATCGACCATCTAGAATCAAAGTAGATATGAAAAACAAATCTACAAACTGAAAAGAGAAGAGAGAAGCCCTAAATATGATTTGTTGAGGAACTTAATTATGAGCTGAAAATAGATGGATATAGTTTATTTGATGAACATTTAAAACTAAAAAGACGGATGATTTTAAAAAAAAAACACTGATAATTCATCCTTAAGTGATATTCACGAAAGATAAAACTTAAAAAAACAAAAAAATCGGAATGATAATTCATCCTAAGACATATGGATAATTAATTTAGTAGGAAAATAAAACTTTGAAAAAAGAACAAAAAGATAAGGATTAACCATCTGTAATTATAGGGATGGCAATTGTACTAATAATCATTTTGGAACTGTATTATAATTGAAAAACTAAAAAATTAAAAATATCTCAAAAGATCACGTGTTAAACTTAATTTATGTGGCAGTTGACATACCTTATGACACATGGCAGAAGGAGAATGAGTTTCTTAAATGTTATGTTTTTTTTTTTTTTTTTCTAATATAGTAACATATAGCAGACACACAGACAATAAGAAAGAAAAGAAACGGCAAAGAAAAGAAACGGCAAAGCCGTAAAGTAAAAAGGAAACCAAAAACAAAGAAAATCTAGGACTTAGAGCTAGGAACTGGAATCAAACTCAGGATGAAGGAAGGCTGGAATTAAAGCTTGGAATCATAGGAAATGGAGCTGGAGGCAATCGAAGGAGATTGGGACTGGAATTGGAAGTTTGATCGGAAGGACTGCAACAGAAGGAAGAGAAATAGGAAAAAATATAAACAGTGGGATTTCGATCTTGAAATCTTGATTCTAATCCCGTGGATAGGACCGTGGCAATTTCAGTAATTCAACGGTAAGATTAAACCGCTTACGATAACGTTAGATTTCGATTTTTAGTGCTAAGTTTAAACTATAAATTATAAGTTTTCTTGAATTTTAATTTGAATCTATGATTTCAGAAGTCATATAGACATTATGGAATATTAGGAATGTTGTATACGTTATAGGAATAATTTTAATTAAAGAAAACATGTTTTTGAGCTTGTTTTAATTTAAAACCCGTAGATAGAATTTTGGAAAAACTGATAACATCGGCTATTGTCGAATTTCGAACAGGGAAAACTGATTGTATCGGTTTCTACCGATATTTTATTGCGGGTAAAACGCTCTTATTTTCAAAATGGTTTTTCTCAAAAAAAATTCAAACTAAAACCTTATTTTGTTTTAATTATAAATAAAACCTTAAATTTCCTAAAGGTATTTTTTAAAAATAATTATCCTAGATTAATTCAGGAATAAAATCTGAGTTTTGATACTTTAATTAAATGCAGATTATTTGGATACTTATAAGCTAGCATCTGCGGAATACGATGAGTGTTTTCACTAAAGGAGTTAAATGTTTTAAATAGTAAGAAATGAGTTTGCATGCTTTATATATATATATATATATATATATATATTAATGTTAAGTTTATAGTGAAATGCATGTGTTATAAGTGATAAGTATGATTATAACTGTTATATGTGAAATTCCAATATATGTGCCATGTTTACGTAATTGATCTTAAATGCCGAGTTACGTTTATAAGTGAGATATCTTTTAAACTTTATCTTGTACTCATAATTTAGAGCCAAGCATGAAAAATTAGTGTCTCGTGCACCTTGTTACTTGCTACTTACGTGTTCCCTTACTTGTTACGTGCGTGTTATATTTGGGGTCCCCAAAGCATGTTTAATTTGTTGAATCGAGTGTATTAGCGTTGGGCTTGAACGTTCGACTCAATAGCTGAAGAGGTCGAGTTCTGGTATTATCTCGAGGTATACCATACTGTTCACTGTTTACTATTTGGAGTGTCGGGGGCATAGGAAGCGGTCCACATGTACAGTGTACCAGTTTACATTGTACAGTGTCCAATTTCAGGTAAAGTTTAATCGGTAATGCTTTTCGAAGGATCACATCGATCCTCATTATAGCTTACTGGTTATGCTCTTTCTATCCCTTACGTGTTCCCCCTTGTGTGCTTAGGAAATACTTGTTATGTGCCAGTAATTGTTTACTTAGTAATGTTTTTAATGGTGCGACCTCACTGTGCTTATGGAAGCTCACCCCTTAGACGTTTTGCATGTAACAAGAATTAATGACGACGTTATGAAAAGCGTTGGGATTAGAGGATGAAGTTTCTTGTTAGGTAATTAAGGTGAGAATGTTGTGATAGTCATAGAAATAAACTAGTCCATTTTGTATTACTGAAATAACATATTTCTTTTTCTAATCTAGTGTTTAAATATTTTATTATTAATTAGTGTTCTTGTATCTTGAATGAGTCCTGGTGTGAACCAGGCAGGTATATTGATCGCGCCTCCCTCGTGAAACAGGGAGGTCGGGGTTGGGGGTGCCATAATACTCCTTGAGTAATCTAGGAAGGAGTACGTGCTCAAATTAAAACAAATGTGGGAATAGAGGTACTCCAGAAGGTATGTAAAGGAAAAGCCGAAGGAGCAAAGCCGCGGGAGAAAGAGCGCAGCTCAGCACTGCCAGTCACACGACACCTCGTACGATGCCCAGTTACTGAAAATCACCGTAGCGCGTTGTAGCACGCAAGGCAGGGATGCGTTGCACGGCATCTCGCGTGACACTCAGGAGCAGGAAACGGAGAGTTTGAATAATTCAACCCCAATCCAAATCCTATCGGGAATTCAAAATGCCAACCAGATAATTAGCTCGCCTAGAATCCGCCTAAACCTAAACCTAGACCTATATATATATATATATATATATATATATATATCCTTAACTTACAGCAAGAACCTTTAATCGCCAAAGTAAGGATTCACCACAAAAGAAAAAAAGAAGTACCAACTAAGAGCAAGAAGAGCCGCCGCCGTCACCATGGTTCATCTAGCACAAATCTGCAAGGGAGTCCATGGTAGTCATAGGACCTGACTTTAAGTGCTAGATCTGTCCATGTTGTTAGATTCGAAAGCATGAAGTACGAGTTTTAGAACTTTTAAACAAAGTCATATGGGTTCTCATGATTGGTGCGTAGCATGATACTAGGTGTTAATGCGTTCTAAGTATGTTGAATACCATATAGGAATGTTGCATCTAGTTTAAATGGTCGAAAATTGACGAATTTAATTTATTAATAAAACGAAAATCTAAAAAGTGGCACCATCGGAAATCAATGGCTGAAGGCCTATTTGTGGTCAAATTAGATGGGGTTAGAAAGGTTTGTTTTGCCTCACTATTGTTGTTTTCATTAGTGTTGATGTTAGACTAGGAATTGGAGCCTTTGGGATGGATGAAAATGAACTAGAAACGCAAAAATGATGGCTTCAAAAATACCATCCCGAACCAGAAGTTCTGGGCAATTTCTTGCCTAGATGTGCGAGTGGCCGTGTGACTCGCACAGCCCAGGTACAGCTACCCGAAAGGTACGTAAGTGAAAACAAACATGGAAATATATTTACTCCGGAAGGTACGTAAAGGAAAAGATGACTGGAGTAAAGCTGTGGGAGAAAAAGTGTCGCTCGTGCGAGTCGCACGACACCCATCTGCTAAAAATCTCCACAACACGTAGCATCACGCAAGGCAGGGCATGCGACACATTGTGATGAAGGAATAGACCACACGCCTTCATCGAATCAACCACTAGCTGCAAAATCAAAACTCATACCAGAGGGATCCACTAATTGACATCATTGGACCAATGACTCGGAGTCGACGCATGAAGATGCAAGATGCTTTAACAAGCCTAATCATTTCTACTTAAAGACGAGTCCAGGAGTTCATGAATGCTAAGGAGCTGGAAGATGACTGAAGAGTTCTAAAGAGTGTTTAGTTAATTAAGGCACTTGAACCCTAAGGAATTTAGAGCACAAAAGAACCCTACACACTTAAGGGTCGGCCGCCTCTACCTCACTAGCCGCCCTAGCTATAAGTGTGTGTGTGTTTTACTTCCCTTTCTTACTTTTAAGGTAATTAATTAATTAGTAGCTTCTTAAAAAGAATTCTTGCATGTTTTCTTTTAAGAAACAGGAATTATCTTATTTTTGTATTTTCCTTTTATTTTCTAAGGAGAATTTGGCCACCTCCTTTTTTTGGAAGGCAACTGAAAGTCTATCTTCCCTTAACCTAATTCCTTTAAGTTTTGGGTTTTGTAAGGTTTCCAACTCTCATTGGTTTCCACTTTTCCTTCCTAATCATTTTCTACTTCTAAAAGGCGCACAACCCTCTATTTAAAGGGGATCCCATGCGCATAACAAATCAGAGAATTCATACATGATATAATTTGGCGTAAGGTTAATACTCTATATTTTTTAATTCTGCTCATTGAACTGTAGTCAATCAGATACTATTTTGACCTATTAGTTTTAGAATTGCATGTTAATTAGGTTTATAGTCTCGCCTAATTAAATTAGCTTTTCGCTTCAATTTGTTGCTTGGTTTATAGTTTAAAAACAACTTAATTGTTCTATTCATGCAAGTAGTGGTTGGGGTTTCAAGGAATTATATTGTGTTCTTTCAATTGGAGTTTTGTTTACTTTCCGCACACTGCAATTCTCAATAGAGAATCCGCATCACATTGTATGAGTTGCACACCACTTCACGCGACACCCAGGAGCGGGAAACAAAGAGTTTGAATAATTTGACCTCTATCCAAATCCTATAGGGAATTCAAAATGCCAACCAAATTTTTAGCTCGCCTAGAATCCACCTAAACTTAAACCTAGACATATATATACATCCTTAATTTGCACCAAGAACCTTTACTCTAAATTAAGGGTTCGGCACAAAAGAAAAAAAAGAAGTACCAATTAAGAGCAAGAAGAGCCGCCCCCATCGCCAGAAAACTCAGCTGCCGCCATGGTTCATCTAGCCCGAATCTGCGAAGGGAGTCCGTGGTAGTCGTAGGACCTCACTATAAGTGCTAGATCCGTCCATGTTGTTAGATTCGAAAGCATAAAGTGTGAGTTTTAGAACTTTTAAACAAAGGCATATGGGTTTTCATGATTGGTGCGTAGAAATCATGATAAAATGTGTTAATGCATTCTAAGTAAGTTGAATGCCATATAGGAATGTTGCATCTAGTTTAAATGGTTGAAAATTGAAGGATTTAATTTATTAAGAAAATGAAAATCTGAAAAGTGCACCTTCGAAAATCGGTGCCTGAGGGTCTATTTGTGATCAAATTTGATGGGGTTTAAAAAGGTTGGTTTTGCTTGATTATTGTTGTTTTGTTAGTGTTGATGATAGGCTAGGAACTAGAGCCTTTAGGATTGGTGAAAAATGAACTACAAACCAAAAACGATGACTTCGAAAAGACCATCCCGAACCAGTAGTTCTGGGCAATTTCTCACCCAGACGTGGGAGTGGCCGTGTGACTTGCACGACTACCCAAACCAAGTAATACCTTGTTTGTTCTTAACATGAACCCTTTGACTTGACCCTTAACCTGAACCCTTTGACTTGACCTTGACCTGAAGCCCTTGACTTGAGCCTTTTGACTCGAACCACTTGACCCTGGATCAATGCTTGACCGAAACCTTGACTCAAACCACTTGATCCTTGACTTGACTTGACCCTTGATTTGAATCATGAACCACTTGACCACTTGACCACTTGACTTGACTCATGAACCATACACTTGGCCTTTTGAAATAGAGTTGACCTAAAAGTCAAAAGTCAACTCTAATTTACAGAAAAAGTCAAAATTGACCTAATAGTAAAAAATCAACCCTAATTGACCCGAAAAGTCAAAAGTGACCCAAGTTGAAAAAGGTCAGAGGAACTACCAGATAAGACTTGGGCTTCGAGACTTTAGCATGACTAGTAGCTGCTTGCAAGCTATGTACGGCTTGCAGGCGAAAGTTCGTATCACAGTTAGTCGACACTCCTTCTAATGAGAGGAACACTAGTGGCTTGAAATGTGAAAAGACCAGGATCCTATCGTCGAACATACCCGGTTCTACCGGTACGGCCATCGTAGGGGTGATATGCTTTGCAAACCATCAAAGCATGAACAACCTGAAAACATGAATAGATTCTGACTTAATTGTAAGACGAGAAAACTTAGACTGAGCAATCTGCCCCGTTAGCAGTCTAGATACTCAACTATGTTACATATGAATGTTGTATCTAGCTACCATGCATGTTTCAGTATCTGCTATTGAAATTCCCAATTACAATGTATGTAACCTAAGATGAACTTAAGAGGGAAAGATAGTGAATTAGGTTCTTGACCCTTTTAAAAATTTCTTCTAAAGAAGAACAACTTTGAAAAACCATTTTCAAAGACAAGTATAAAAACCGATTTTGCTTAAGTGTTGTGTGTGAAGTGATTTGCAAAAACGAAAGCAATTAGACAAGATAAGACGCAATAATTTATCGTGGTTTGGATTCCCCTTGAATCCTAGTCCACTCCCCAAGTTTTACAAGTTGAGATTTCTAATCCACTAGAAAACACTTAAAGGAGTATTTCAATCCCGTACACTTGCATAATTCTTTCTCAAGAGATTAAGAATTTTCCCTTGCCTAACTTGCTTAATCTAACTCTAGATTAAGACTCTCTTTCCTAAGGTTAGCAATGGATCTTTTGCCATATCATTCCTCAAGGATTTTAGGTCTTACTCAAGACTCCCATTGCGTAACAATTTGGACTTTTGCTTAACCTAACTCTAGATTAAAACTTTGAAAAATGCCTAACTTAACTCTAAGTTAGGACCTTTACCCTTTGCCTAATTCACACTCTTGGATAGGATTTTAACCCAAATTCCCAACTTACCTCAAGTTAGGACTTGTACATTTGTCTAAACTCAACCTCTTGAGTTGGGTCTCTCCTTCTTTTCTTGCTCCCCTTTCTTCATGCCTAACTCTTAAACATGAGCTTAGAACTATGTCTCACATACAATGTGCCTATAACACTTCTTAAGGGTTTAGGGCTTCCCTCAATGTGTTTACAGAGGTAGAAAGCTCCACAATTAGAGTTTACAATGAACTAACACAAATGGGCATAAAAGCCTCTTGCTAATCCTAACTCAACAAGCTAATTCGACAAGTAAAACTGTGAAATGAAGCTCTTGAATGAGTCTTGAGTGTAGGAGACTTAAAGGGGATGATTAGCCATCTTTTTGTAGCTTAGGGGTACTTATAGAAGTGTCCAAATGATTTGCAACGCCTTTTAACGACTAGTTGAAAAGTTGTCAAGAGGGCTCGTTCGAGTCGCAGGTAACTCGCATGGTTTCTCGTAGCGCTCACAAAATTGCTGATTTTGTGTCTAACGGCTAGTAGCCTGCGAGGAGGCGTGCGACTCGTGTGGATTGTCGCAGGCTCTATTTTCTCTTCCCTTGTCATTTTTCTTCTTTTTTCTCTTAGATTTTGGCTTTTGGACTTCGTGCGAGTTGTTGTGCGACTCGTACACTTTCTCTTACGCCCTTAAAGGCATTTTGACATTTTCAAATTTTCCAACGGCTCTCTGTTGGACCGACCTGTGACCCACGCTTTTGTTGACTTTTGTCTTCTAGTTCATGCTAGCTTCTATACAACTTGTACGCTTTCTCGTACATGAACCTTCTTTGCAACGATTACTTTCGAATGTCTACTTCCTATTTCTTTCTTTGGTTTCGCGACTACTCTAGTGCGACTAGTACGCTTCTTCGCACATTGCTTTTATGCACTTTTCTTCTATATTTTTTTACAAACTATTCAAGTGCGAAGTATTAAACAAAATCATATATTTGTTAACTTATCATCAAAACTAAGATTAAAATCATAAGTCTAACAGCTATGTACTTGCTATACAGCCTGACTTGCTTGACACGATTACCTATATTTCTGTTGTTATGTATGAATTTAGCATGAACTCTTTACTTGTTTGGCCGGCCTTTTATAAAGACTTACTGTGGGACTTTGGTAACCCCGATGTCTTTCACTAAGTTTAGTTAATCTCACCCCTTTCCCCTTTTATTTATCTGTTACAGGGGCTTCAATGGTGTGGTGATAGAGGTAAGATTGATGGGCGCACTTGCAACAAAAAAATATGAACAATTTGTAATAGTTAGTCTGAGTACAGGGAGGATAATTTGGTCTGTGACCGTCCTCGAACAATTTCTTTACTTTGCCGCTGCAATGTTTTATCTTTACTTGCTAATTTAGTAATAAGAATTATGGGGATTTCTTTATTGTTATCTGTATTGATTGTTGGGCGAGAGCCTTGTATGACGTTCAATCCCGAACTGGCTTGTACTTTTTTTTTTTTTTTTGTAGGAATGGCTCATCGGAAGGGGGGGGGGGGGGGGGTGTGACACACCAGTTTCACCATCCTGCATACAACAGATTGGCTTAACCAGATGCCTACCTGGTTCGTACCAGGACTCATTGTCGTTCAGAACAAACCAACCATACTTTATTACAATAATGTTAATAATGTTACACAACCCATTTTACATAATTCTCAAAAAATATAGGCCTAATAAAAATTTTCTCGCTCTTTAACTTCAACTAGCTATTACAGAGGTTCAAGTCGTCCTAGTTCCAATAGTGAGTAGAGTCATCTATGTACCAAGGATCTGTAATAATTTTATAAAAAACAGAAAACAAAACAGGAAAGTGGAATGAGTCCATGCCCATTGAGAGTTCACTGTTTTCGCAAACATTTACCGAGTTGTATAAATTACCAATGCATACAATTCAATCAATCATAGCATATAACATTCATGACTCATGCAATATTCATATACATATAACGAGGATGAAAGGCAACAATCAAAGTTCTATATGAATGATGAACAAACAAGCCAACTCACCTCGGTGTTCATTCTTTCATTCCATGCTCATTTCCACGTTCATTCATTCATTACGCCATCTCGAGCATTATGAACAGTCAAGATTCCCCAATGAATCATTAGCTGTATAAAATATTGCGGACAGTTAATATTCCTAAACGAATCATTGGCCGCATAAAACATTGCGAACAGTCAAGATTCCCAAACGGATCATTGGCCGCAAAACATTGCGAACAATAAAGATTTCCAAACGAATCATTGGCCGCAAAAGCATTGCGAACAGTCAAGATTTCCAAATGAATCATTGGTTGCATAAAGCATTCAATAACCGTACTAAATAAAGATACAGACACACACACACACACACACACACACACACATATATATATATATATATATATATATATATACGAACAGTAAAGATTTCCAAACGAATCATTGGCCGCATAAAGCATTGCGAACGGTCAAGATTTCCAAATGAATCATTGGTTGCATAAAGCATTCAATAACCGTACTAAATAAAGATACAGACTCATATATATATATATATATATATATATATATATCATCACAAAAACCAGTACACAACGAAAGTTTATTCCTACTTTCACACGTATACATGCCTTCCAACAGATATATAACTATGAATGGACTTTTCAAATCTCAAAACGTTTCACACAAGATTTCCAAAATTTTGTAAAACATGCCATCACAATGACCCCAATTAAGGTTTAATTATAAACTGCGTTAAAACGGTATCCATTCTTAGTGAGAAACTCACTTTGTTCTGCAGATACAAGCTCAACTAAATACGCACTATCTGCGATAAATAAATCCTAAGGTTCAGTGGTAGCTTGGTAGTATTGAAACACTTATTTGGGCTTAATATGAAAATTCCCTCATCAAATCCCGTGTCCTTAGGACTGATTAGCATGTCTTCCTTTACTAAACTTAATCTTATTATAGTGTATATAGATTTCCTTTCTCATTTGCTTTCCTTTCTCGGTTGCTGTAGTTCATTTATTATATATATATATGTGTGTGTGTGTGTGTGTTCCTTAAAACAATGGGACTCAACTGCGATTTAAAGAAAATCATAAATGCCTAAGGTTGGTTATTTCCATAAAATTTCTATAGTAATGTATAAAACCTTTTCAGCTTAGCTAAAATCTGAAGAGTGCAATTTCTTAAAATCCATAATAAAGTTTGGACAATCCAGTGTTTTGTTTAGTTTTATATTCTAATTAAATCTATTTTTAAACTATACTTTAGCTGAACTTTAATCAGAGGAACACAAAACAAATTTTAGGATTATTAAAATTAATTAAGTAATTGGCTTACTAAGTGTAGAAAATTAGCACAAAATCTATTGAGCCAAATCTGAACAAATCATAGGATTTTATTGCATATATAAATATAACTGTATTTAATGGTAACCTGAACTTACAGTTTGATAAAATAAAACTTAATTATGATTAATATCAAAACTCCAATTACACCCAATAGTCCCGTGAACTTCTTTAGAGTAGGGTCTGCAAGCTTTTACTTTTTCAAAACTAATATGAAGGTTCACCTCTGCTTTTTCTTTTTCATTTTACACCTTAGTGCTAGAATTATGAGGTAAATACTACTCTCTCACCTATAATCATGTTTCTTACGAACCACTCAAATTTTTTTCAAGATCCCAAGTAAAAACTATGCAAACTTAGATGATTTTCTATCTTATCACACCAAACAAGTCCAAACCTTTAAACGTTGAATATTTATATATATATATATATATACATATATATCAATCATAAACAAAAATCTATAGTTAGTGAATGGTACCTGGAACTTTGATGCTGAAGATGTGATTTGCTTTTCTCTCTCTCCATTCTCTTTCTCTTCTCTCTGTTTTCTCTTTTCTTTTTCTTATGGCGATGCCGTTGTCTTCCTTTCTTTCTCACTTGTTTTAGCTATATATATATATATATATATATATATATATATATGTGTGTGTGTGTGTGTGTGTGTTTTTTTTTTCTTTTTCTGAATGGGTGCTATATATATATATATATATACATAATATATTTATACATGTATATATGTTAAAAGAATGAGGGCGCTGGTTACCCATTTTTGGCCAACGTTCTATTCTTTTCCTTTATTTATTTACTTATTTATTATTAAAATTTTTTTCTTTCTTTCTTTTGTTTGATTAGGTGTTGTTATTTTTTATTATTTTTTTTGGGTGAAAACAGCTGAAGCTGGCGGCCGGAGCCTATTCCCTTAAATCGAAAAAATGAAATGTTATAATCAGGGGGACATGCAACCAAACCCTGTTTCAAAGACGTATCTATACTCTAATATAAGGAAAGCTCCTACCATCTAGGAGGACCAACTCCTTCACCTGACCGGGAAGAGTTCCCATTAGGTAAAGGGATGTCGATCCTGTGGTACTTGTGCTCGTGGCTAACGCATCCGCTACTGCATTTCCTTCCCTGTATATGTGCAGCAGAGAGCAATTTCCAATGAGTTCCCAATCATGAATAAGGTAGCCGTCGAGTTCTGACCGCATGTTTCAATCCCTGTGAGTCCGTTTCTATCTCAACTGCTAAAATTTTGAGCTGCCGACAAGTCATGATACCATCTAATAAGGCTAATGCCTCAGCTTGGATAGCCGTCATATGACCTAGAAATACACAAGCTGCAAAAACAACCTCTCCAGCTATAGTTCACAGAACCGCTCCCACTTCCGCAGGCCCTGGATTCCCTAAGGAAGATCCGTCCACATTCAACTTGAACTTAGCACGCTGCGGCCCTTCCCATTCTACTACCTTCGCCACTTTCTTTTTCCGATATGCCCAGCGGGGCAAAACTGACCCAATCAAAAATTACGCACTTGAACTCCATTGGGGAGGGTGGACTTCAAACAACTCCCACATGAGTTTCTGAGCCTTGAAGTGCACCCGATCTGGTGACTCGTGTTCTCACCCGAACACTTTTCTACAATATGATGTCCATAACTCCCAGAAGATAGCTACCAGAACAATATCCGTGACTTCTTCTGGTAGGGCCCGAAGAGCCTCATTATCCTGGGACCAGAACGAACTCAAACACTCATCTAATGTGGAAAACCCCTATGACTCAACCATAGGGCATTGAACCAATACCCCATATCTCTTGGGCCCACTGAAAATGGAAGAAAAGGTGTTCCTGCCCCCATGTAGCAGAAGGGATATTTAAAGGCAAGCGAAAACCTAATTTGACGCAGCACATCATCCAGTGGGAGAATGTGATCCTTAACCGCCACATAAATACTGACATTTTAATCAGAAGAGGTCTTCTCCAAAAAGCAGTTGAAAACCCTTCGTAGCCTCGCAACCAAACCAAGTCATACATGGACCTGACTGAGAAGTCCCCCCCTAGAGTCCGGCTTCCACACCTGGCAATCCAGAGTTGCTAGGAAGTTGAACCTGAATTCCTTAATCACCTGTAATACTTCAGCCAAAAAGACAAATTCCATATGTGGCATCAACTCATGTTTCTGTAAGCAGAAGCCTCGTAAGGTGAGCAGGGGGTCCTTAATATCAAAATCCTCCACCAGGTCTGCTAGGAACCAAACCCTGACCAATTGGTGTACCAGAACAGCGATCTGCCATCCCCTATACTTATTCCTATTTTATCTGCCATAAGGTATCTGACTTCCTCCATTCGACTCCAAACCCTAGATTTGCGCGCCGAGCGGGTCAGACCATGCATGAATCTTGCCTAGAGCACCTTTGAATTGTGCAATTTCCTTCATAGCTTGCATGAGAATGCTTGCACCATGGACTTCCTAAATCATTTTCCTCAACCGGTGCTGCGATCCACCTCTAGGCCCCCCAATGCCGTCTTTGAAATCCCTTCGTTTTCCCCCAAAAGAATTTTGCAAAGATCGATTCAATCTCCACTATAACACCCTTAGACTGGGATAACCCAATAGTGTACTAGTATTGCAGAGAGAACATGCTTGATAAGCATCAGACGACCCCCCAATGCAAGGAACCACTTCTGCCATCCTGCCAACTTCTACTTTATTTTGTCAATAATCGGTTGAAACAAGCTCCTGACACATCGACCCCTTAAATAAAAGACACCCCAAATAACTGAAAGGGAAGGCCCTCGGCCTTATCCCTATAAGAGCTCGAAAAAGGTTGAAAGAGGGGCTCACAATTAGACATCCTGAGTGGCAAGAAAAAAGCATACTTCAGCAAACTCACTTCTGGCCCGTTGCTCCCTCATACACTTGGAGAAAATTCATAAAGCTCTTGACAGAATCCCGTTCCGCACTTAAGAATACCAATAAGTCATTGGTGAAACATAAATGCGATACCCTAGGGACCCCACCAGGCGTTCTGTATGGCAGAATGCGGCCCCCTACGACCCAAGTGTTTAGTCCCCGAGAGAAAGCTTCCCCAACTAGGATAAAAAGATACGGCGCGAGCGGATCCCCCTGCTTAATCCCCCTTGACGCTTGGAAGAACCCCATTGGTTGCCCATTGATTAAATAGAAAACCATGCAGCTTGTAGGTTGCAAAGCACCAACTCCGAAAACAAATATGAAAACCCTAGCTTGCGTAACAAGGCTAGCAAAAATTCCCACGACACTCAATCGAAGACCTTCATCATATTCAACTTGTAAAACACACTCCTGGCCTTGCACTTCTTGTCCAGACAATTCACCATTTCCTGTGCGAGCAGAACATTATCCGCGATTTTAGGCCGGACAGAAAGGCAGACTGCTTTGGCAATATTAGAGTAGAAATAATTGGCTTCAAACGAGCATAGAGCACCTTCGTGAAGACCTTATTCAGAAAGTTGCATAAACTAATAGCAATAACCCTCTGCACAGGAACCCCTGCTATGAATTCCTCAACCGTTATTTTTAGGTTCTCATGGATGATATCCCAAGTGAATTTGTAGAAACTCCCCGGGTATCCATCATTCCCAGGGGCACTATCTAGATCTAGTTCCCAAACCAGCACCTTCAATTCTTCCATTCCCACCATAGCGGTTAACGTAGAAGGATCCTCCACAAGTCAGGCACATGCCCTAATAGCTCATCCATTGAGTCCCTATCCTCAGCTTCCCCTTGAATAATTCTTCAAAAAATCGAGCCCCCACCCGACCAATGGATTCATGATCATTCAACTCTTGTCCTGTAGGCATTCGGATGTGGAAAGTTCTTGCTCGTAGTACTCGATTCCTTAAAGTACTGTGAAAGTACTTTGTGTTCTGCTTCCCTTCCTTAAGCCATTTGACCCGGGACTTTTACCGCCAATAAGTTTCCTCTTCTAGAAGCTGCTGGGCTAGTGCCTCCTTCCCACGGCGTACGGAAATGAGTTTTGATTCTGTACCATTTGCATCATAAATATTCTGCAACTGCTCCACCTCTCTTTCTGCCTCCTTGACATTAGAGAAGACATTTCCAAACACAGATTTATTCCATTTCCTTAAATCCTGCTTTAGTCGCCATAGTTTAAGAGAAAATCGTAGCACCCCAAACCCTTGAATATCCGGCTCCCAACTATCCTGAATAACCTTATTAAATTCGGAGTGCTTCTCCCACATGCACTGGTAGCGGAAGGATTTTTTTTACGGTAGGCATTGGCGATGGTGGAGTGAGGAGCAAAGGCACGTGAAGTCGCCCTACTGAGCACTTTTATTGCAACCCTCGGGAAGTTTTGAACCCATTCCTGATTCACCAAACCTCCATCCAACTTCTTATAAACCCTAACTCGCTGACCACCCGTGTTCCTGTAACTCGACCATGTAAATTTTGAACCGGTAGTCACGACTTCCAATAGCCCTGCCACGTCAATGATATCGGAAAACTTCCCTAGTGCTTATAAATCCACTGCTGCACTACCTTATACACAAATCCACCGTACAAGAACCCGATATAGTTGGGTGGGTAAGATCAAAAGGCTAACAATTGTTCTGTATTCAAGAACAAATTTAACTCATAATTAATAGTACAAAAGACCCAGATCTTACCAGTAGCCGACAAAAATGCAGCATAGTATTCCAAACCCATCCTGAATTCCTCCAAGCTATCCGACGCGACCATAGGCTAGAGCACCACCAGTAACGTAATATTGTAGTCTTTTTCATTGATTTCCATCTTCTTAAAGAGGCCTTCGATCGAATGCCCCTGACATTCCAGACAAGCCACGTTATATGGAAGTAGTTGATGTAGAAGTCGACTTGAGGAGCTAACTCGTGATGACTATACGAGGCGGCGCTGGTTTCTTCTGGCGTAGCTTGCATTTTACTGGGGCTTTTGCTAATTCAGGTTTTGTAGGGTCAGACTCCCCCTGGCCTTCGCCACCTCATCTGTTTCCATTTCCCCTTCGGTGTCCTCTTTCTTCTTATCCTCTCCACCGGGATCGAGGGCTTGTAAAGAATTGTAAGAGGTGTTCTGCTTTGTGGTGCCAGCCTCAGTATCATATTTACTGGCCCCCGGCGTCTTCCATCGCCTTTCCCGATTTGAAACCTACATTGGTTGGAAGTCCCTCTCTGAAGGACCCGTAGCAGGCAATGCTTGCTACAAGTTTTGCCAACACTCCTCTATTACCCGAATAAGAGTACCTCCCCCATCTCAAGGTTAAGCTCTAGCGTACCGGCAGGGCACGATCGCCCCCTCCTCCTCGTCTGTGATGTCCTCGACCAAAACATAACTATGGTCTCCTTCCCTTGGAGCAGCAATCCATTGTTGGCCCTGCCTCGAGAGGACGGGTGTAAGGGCCAAGTTACCAATAGAAACCCTCGCGGACCTCTCCTGACCTGTCTTTGATGAAACCTTAGCAGTCCCCACCTGAACCTCCTTCGGCAGCACCCTAGGCGTGTCCACCGTGGCCCTGGTGGCTGTTGGCGAAACCCTAGACGGCTCTTGGATCTCCCTACCGATGTCCAGAAGAGCTATAGTATTCTCCTTCCTAGTGGCAAGCGATACCCTAGCCAACTCCATAACATTCCCCGCAGCAATCGGCGAGACCGACGGCTCTGACACTGTAGCCGACTAACATGTAAGAAGCCGGATAATCTTAATCCGACATCTTTCTTTTCCTTTATCCAAGATTTGTCACAAATTCGTGACACCTTGCAGCTTAGTATTCCATGAATCCTTTCATCGGTGTGGGGTTATTCCTAGAGCAAACTGTCTCTGAGTGTCCAACTTTCAAACACTTTATGCAATAGTACGGTAATTGATCATACTCCAGGCATTGCTGGAAAACCTTGATGTCGCACTCAAGAAAATCGAGTCCAGCAAAGCTGTAAGCAAGTCGATCTCGACGCAAACCCTGGCATCCCTCTGACGGGACAACGTGGCCGATGTAAGACTTTAGCAACCTACCGACCATGTTTCCGATGTTCATCAGTGCCCAATCGTTGTACAATTGGAATGGAAGCATTGGTAACGTGATCCAAACCGAGACAATAGATGATTCTGCCCTTAGATCAAAATCAAGTGGCCACTTAACAATTTAAAGAGCATAATTTGGAAAATTATAGACCCCATGCATGAAACAACGCTGATAATCAGCATCTTCCTCAAAATGGATGATAACCTGCCTGTTATCAATTAACCTGATATGGTACCCTCCCTTGAAATCTACCATCAAGAAATCCATTTGAAGGTTATTGAGGCTAGTTCAACCCCTCAAAAAATTGCCGATGAGTGCTCTCTGTAGCAGTGCCTGTAGTTTTGCCATCTCCTCTTTCGTGAAGACTAGTAGTGGCTTGCTCTTCAATTTAGCCACTGGTTTGTACGATTGCATGATGGGAGCAGGAGGCGGAGGTAATCGGTGCTTGGTTGCCACGGCCGCCGCAAAATTGAGGGGAGCCGGCACTAGCTGACCACTCTCCATGATCAAATATCAAATTAACCCCAAGAAATAAAAACATGATCAACGTTAATTCAATTGGAATTGATTTGCATGCCACCAATCAAAGTAATCAATTTAATTTGATTCTTCAAATTTGCGGCGGCAATGGAGCTTCGAGTCGGCAACTGCAAAGAAACATTCTTCTGTGGCCCCTAGCCACTTTAGGTGTTGGGTTATCCTTCCCCATTCGCCTTATTTATTATTATTATTAGGGTGAAATGCATGAAACATCGCTTAACTATGAACTTTTGCAAAAACTGACACTTAAAAAAAATGCTCTTTTTTAGACACTTAACTTCAAAAATGCTCAAAAAATGACACTCCATCGGGTTCAACCATTATCTCACTAATGGGGAAAAAACTCAGGGGCAATTTCGTCATTTTGCACGTCCCCGGCACTGTTTATCTTCCATAATTTTTTTTCTTTAGACTATTTTTTTTTTTAAATTTGGGAAAGATGAACAGTGCCGGCTACGTGAAAAATGACGAAATTCCCCCTGAGTTTTTTTCCCCCTTAGTGATTTAACGGCTGACACTCACGGAGTGTTATTTTTTGAGCATTTTTGAAATTAAGTGTCTAAAAAAGAGCATTTTTTTTGAAAGTGTTATTTTTTGCAAAAATTCATAGTTAAGTGATGTTTCATGCATTTCACCCTTATTATTATATAATTTTATTTATTTTCTTTTTATCTTATTATTATTATTATTATTATTATTATTTTTCCTTTTGAGATTATTCATTTCACTGCCTCACCACCTATATGTATAAGGGCGTAGTTTTAATTTTAATAGACTTTTACCCAATTTTTAACGATTCGCTCATACACAATTTTTTACCACAACAAGAGTCGTGATATCTTATCTAATTTAGAGTGAACTGCATAAAGCATCACGTAACTATGGTTTTTTTGCAAAAAATGACACTTTCTTTTAAAATGTTTTTTTTACATCACGCAACTATCAATTTTGCTCAAAACATACCACTCCGTCAATGTTGTCCATTAAATCACTAACGGAATGAAATTCTTAGGGATAAAATCATCAACCTTCTGCTTTACTGTTCATTTTCTCCAAGTTTTTTTTTAATTTTTATTTTTTAGCAGCGTTTATCTTCTTCATGCCAATAAGCCAGAAAAAGTTGAAAAACAGCATTGTGAGTACAATACTTCTTTCTCTTCTCCTTGTCAAAATTAGGAGTATTATTTTTCTGTGTTTTGTGGAACTAATGGATTAATTTGTGCTGATTGATGGTCTGAATGGATTGAAGAAAGCACTCAAAGTTTTAGCCTTTGATTGATATGCTATAGATGAACTCTCTGTTTCTTGAATTACTTAAGTTTCTGGGCCTTCACAGTTACGAGAATTACTTCAAAACCTAATTTCTGGCTTATCTTCTTCTCTCTGTAACTAGGTTCTAGTTCTGGCTTAATTGTGATTGATAATTTGGGTCAGATGAGCCAGTCTTTTGGGTATGACAATACCCTTGTCTTTGTTTCCATTATCAGCATTTGAAGTTTCTTAGGTCACATTCCTATACATCTATTGATTTTTCACTTTTCTATTTCACAGTTTCTAATTTAAGAGTGTCAAATGCTGACATTTGCAATTAAAACAGGGACTATGCTTATCCAAGACCAGTGGCCAATTTGTCATGGCTTTTACCCAAGTGATAATTGCAGTAGGACATTTCATCTTTGCCATGGGTTGGCCTTGGGAAATGAACATAGGAACTCTTTTGATTGGGCATGGCTATGGAGCTCACTGGGAAATTGTGCTGGCTGCTGCTTCTGAACTTTTCGTTCTGAAAAAATTTGGTGCTTTGTACAATTTCTTGATCCTGACGAACCCAGCCAAGTCATTGGTGTTCTGCGGCCTTTTGTCAGCAACATATACGACAGAGGCGGAGAGGCAAGCCCAACAACAGTTGTTGAAGATGCTCGCAATCCTTGTTGTCGAAGATGCTCACGCTGTTGTTGAAGATGCTCGCTATGACGTCGTGCTAGGTGGCAGGATCACTGAGTAGTTCCATCTGTTAGCAACTTAGCAATGGGATTGGAAGGCGAGAAATTGTAGAGGTGGGTGGAGAAACGACTGCGGTGAGAACCGCTGTTTTTTTTTTTTTTTTTTTTTTAAACTTGGAGAAGATGAACAGTAAAGAAAATAAAATTGACGATTTTGCCCCTAAGAATTTCCATCCGTTAGTGAGTTAACGGACAACATTGACGGAGTGGTATGTTTCGAGCAAAACTAATAGTTGCGTGACTTAAAAAAGGCATTTTAAAAGAAAGTGTCATTGTTTGCAAAAAATCATAGTTACGTGATGTTTTATCCAATTCATTCTTTAATTTATTTTCTCCTAATATATGTTTAAACTGATTTTTCATATTTATAAATCCTACAATTCATAAAATATTTTTAATCTTCCTAATGGTTGAAAACTTGACCTTAATTATTTAAATATCTCAACTATATTCGATTATATAGCGACATTGTCGATTTACCAAATATCCTAACTTTAAATTAATAATTGGAGCATTTATAGTTATAATAATAAAATATTACATTAAAACTCCTAAAGAAGTAGTATAACCTTATGATTATACAAAACGTTAAATTTAAGGAGATAATTTTATAACAAAATATATAACCTAAAGGTTAAACCTACAATGAAAAATTGCGGAGTCTCACAGGGGGTCGGGTCAGGTGTCACAGGAGTACTATAAAGAACATTTAGCAGTTATCAAAACTGTGTTGGTATTTGTGCATAATAGGTTATTTGCATAATATGAGTACAATAATCCTTTTAGAAAGGAGGGTGACTTGATCTTCATTGATCGGCATGATTTTGGCAAAGATGTTTGCGGTCTTCTTTGGATTGTCTATGTTCTTGAAGGTGGTGAATCTGATGATGAAAATAACATTAAGATTATAGCTAATTTAGGTAAGAGGGATTATGGAAATTCATCAGGAGTCATCACGTGGGGTTTGAAGATTCTCTATAACAAGAGGAAGAATGAAGCATTTAAGAGATTTTAATTTGGATTGTTGAACAAAATGGAAGTCTACCACTTTTATCATCCATGCAACATAAATTGTAATGTTTTCTGGTATCTTACCGATGACTCTAATACAAATTCTGCATATTTTATTCCCTATATCAAAAATCCAGCCACAAAAGGATAAAAGATTGTGGTTCTGCTCACTGGAGAAATAACAGTTGAGTTTCAGATGAAGCAGAATATATTATTAAGAAATTTTATGATATGATTGACAGTTTCAACTGGAGTCCTTAGAAAACTTTAATTTTCCTTGTCTTCCAGTTGCTATTCTTGTTTGTACAAAATTTTCTTTTTACCTAATATATGGAAGAAGTTGACAAGTGAGCAAGTACAAGGATATAAGATGCATAAGGACAACATGAAATGGTTACATAATGCTTCATAGGAATTTAATTCACTGTTTGCTGTTTCCCCAACAAGGGAAGTGTAGAAGGAAGATTTATTATTATTATTATTAGTTTATAGAAATACTACAATTTTCATTATTAATTGCACTAATCCTTTGAGCACCAAAGATGTGATGTTGATTTTATTGATACATTTCGAATGAAAACATTATATTGGAAACTCTATTTCTTAAGAATGCATAAGGCATCAAAGAATCCTGATTCCAAGTTTAAAATTGGAGAAAATACTGTGGACAGTGAGTCAATGATGAGATTGTTCGAGGTGGAAATAATGTCTAGTCAAACTTTGGTCCATGGTCATTTGAAATACTTGTTTCTTGACTATTTTAGAGATGAACTTCAGGACTTCTCTTTTAAGAGGCAAAATTCAAGCTCCCATATGTAGCTTCCATGGATTATGTTTTATAGTGGGAAAGGAAAAACTAATGAGAATGCTAGTTGACGTAGCGGAAGCTGTCTATGAGAAGATTTCGCGAAAACCAGAAGAAGCCTTCTAAAAGACTGTTGAATTGAAGAACAATTACCAGTCAAACAGGCATCCAACAATCGTTGAATCCACAATAGGATTACCAAAAAATTAGGAAAGAAATAATACTAAATCTCAATTAATCAAAAGCTGCTTACTACAGAAGATGGCAAGCCTATTTATAAGCCTATAGGCGCCCGAAACCAAAATTAAAGAAAAAACAGAAAACATACCAGAAAAGGAAATATTTTTGATTCCTATATGGAATCAATCTCCTACTGAAAATAGGAATAATGAAGAAAACATAATCAAAATTGGACTTTCCTATCAAGAATTATACCCAAAACAAAACTTTCCAAAAACGGCAAAAACAGGCTTTTGAGGCCCAAACGATGTTGGATCGCCAAAATCTGTCATAGGCCATGGCGTAGTGATGGGTCCTAATCCTGGGGCCATTTTCCATCTACCAAGGCTGTCGGATCTGCAAAACTCCACTATTTGTTCTTGAGCAGGGCAACTTGGTCCATTTTCACCAAATAAGCTAACTCCATTTCTGACGTCACATCACTAGTGGTAATATGGACACTAAGTAAGAAGAGAAGGACATAGAGTTTTACATCAAAAGAGTGGGAAAAGTTGATTCAAATGAATTTGTGGTTATTGCACACCTTAATAGTCCTGGGTATGTTTTATGACACAAAAGGGATAATTCCATTAAAAGTTTAGGAACTTCCAGCAGAGATTGGAAAATTTTGAGAGACTTTGGTAAACTCAGTTATGATAAGGAGCCAAAGGTATTAACTGCTGTGCTCATCAGGAAGTCGAAGAGAAGCTTGAAGGATTGCATCATAACCATAAAACTTCCTAAATCAGGGGATGAAGTTGCAACTAATTCAAAGGAGGCACCATGGTTGTACATGAAGTTGGAACCACTTGCTACAAACAGGATTTCAGAATGCTTTAACAGTGCAAGAGGCAATTGGGAAGAATAAAGACTTAACCAAATTTTCACTATTTAAAGCTTGAGGACAAGCGTGCTGTTAAGGGGAAGGGATTGTCATGCTCTCAAATAATTACAGGGGTAATTAAGTAAAAGTGCAACATTAAGTATTAAATCATCGGTTAAGTTTTATGTTTTGAAATTAGTTGCGATATTTTGCTAGTGTTTCTTTCTCTACAAGATTGTAGAGCTAGCAATATATGTACCAGGTTCAATCCTTATGATGAACTCATTGTTGAATGTCTGGTTTTCTCCTGTCAAGTTCTTCTTTCCTTCCTTTATTTTCTTCTCTTCTCATCTATCTATTTCTCATCCCTTTACAATTCTTTTTGGTTATTTACTGTTCTGTACTAATTCAGGCTTTAATCCTTATAAAAAAGCCCATGCGCGAGGACTTTTTTTCTGGGCCAAAAATATAGTTTAATTTAGTTTTTTACATGATTAGATCGATGTCATGCAAATTCAAGTAATTAGGGTAATTAAGTAATTGGAAAATTTTACTTTAACTAGGACGCTATCATTTTAGTTTTTGTTTTTAAGCTTTGTTAGTGAGTGCTTGGTTTTGCTTTATTTCTGTACAAATGGCCAAGTGTTAACATCCATTCACAAGAGTCCATGCATGTTTCTTTGTGCGTATGAATAACGATTATGCTTTTCAGTTAGTGCTGGCGAGGAGCTAATATATACTGTGTCAGAAATCGAGTAGAGAATCATGCATTTTGTTCTCTATTTCTATCAATCTATTTCTCTCTCTCTCTCTCTCTTCTATCCTACTATCTCACCTCAGTTTCTCTTCTTCTTCCTCTTTTGTCATTTCTAAATTTCTGGATTTCTTTCCTTTTCCTTGACATTGGTATCAAGCCGATTGTTCTTGGTTTTTAAATGGCAGATGATACACATTTTAAACAATTTGAGGAACACAACAAGTAGTACGATATTAAGAACAATGACATGGCAACATCTATCCAATCCTTAGAATTCATGATGGAGAAAATGTTCACCATGATGAAGAAAATGTTCACCATCATGTAGACTCAAACTAAGAACCAACCTCAAGATGGAAAAATATGAGTACCGCAATCAATCAGTTAACCAGCAAAAAAAGTGTTAAGGAGAAAAGCAAGGAGAAGTGTGAGTTTTAATTGAACACCCCAGTTTAGAGTTCTACACTAACTCAGATCTTAGCTCTTTTGTTACCAACACCTATGGGATTCTAGAAGTTGAGTCTAGACTGTGAAAGATGCAACAACTGGAGGGATAAGATTGATCCATAAGGCACAATAAACAAATCAAACTCTCAGAATTAAGGTTAAAAACTGCTCCGGTGATAGACCAAAGGAATGGCTCCGTAAATGTAAAAAAATTTCTTATACCTTTATCAGATTAATGATCCTTATAGAGTAGAAGCTGTGAAAATCTAAATAGATTAAGAGGATGAGATATGGTTTAATAGCTTTACATTAACTGAGAGAAATGTATACTGGCCTGAATTTTGTGAACCATGATCCAAAGGTTAGAGAAAATTAGAGATAGAGATGACATAAAAGAATTTAATAAACTTCAATAAAAATGAAATGTGACGGCTTATCTTATCAGAAAGCCTTTGAGGAACTTCGATCATTGTTGTTGTTTAAAAATTCCAAGTAACTAATGGGTATATTGTGTCAAGTTTTATAATTGGCTTGAAAGAGGGGTTGAAAACCATGGCAAGGATGATGAAAACGAAGACACTGAATGAAGTTTTGGAGGTAGTCGTTTTAGATGGAAAGCCTGTAGAAGAAATTACTAAAATGAATAAATTTGGCTCTTATGCTAAGGAAAGTAATGAGAAGAATGTTGGAGAAAGACCAGTGATCAAGAAGGAGAGAGATAATGCGAATTATATTAAACCGCAAATATACGGCATCTCAACAAGTAATACTGTGGCAAGCACGGGTCGATCCACAGGGACTAAGTGAAACATGTGAAGTGAATTCAAATGTATCAACTATTAATTGATTCCAAAAGTTTATTTTATTTATGCCATTATTCGATTTTGAAATGATTCGATTTTATAACCAAGATAGGAGGAACGTTTTGTAATTTTCCTTTGAGCTGGTTAAGGAATGTTTAGTTGGAAAGACAATGTGACGTGAAAGGTGTATATTCTTTGAACTTTGCTACATATTTCTAATCTTTCACAGAAATTACGGTCACTAATAAAATTTTTCATTTACCTGCTTCGATGAGAAAAAAAAATCCTTAAAACGTTTATAATGATGTAGACACCAAGCTATATTACGCATGATCAAGATGATAGGAAAATAAAAACCCCTTAGGATCTTTGAACCATTTATTGGAAGAAATATTTCAAGAAAAACATAGCAATCTAACATGGTTTAATTCGCGAGAATATGCACTATTCTTAACAAACAGAAAATTACATAATAGAAGAGTTAAACCTCTTTGTAATCAATTCTATTATAACCCCCCTGTCTACAGTTCTCTCTAGAACCCTCACTGTCTAGAATGAGATATGTCTTCTATTCTCTCTCTACTTTGCCCTAGTCTATTACAAACAATGTCTATTTATAATAAAATAAAGAAATCCTATTAGGCTTAGTTTCCTAATCTATTCAGAATTAGAAAGTCTAACCCAATACTAATTGTATTAGGATTATGAGGAGATACCACAACAAATCCTCCCTCTACTCAAAATCTTATGTACAACAACATCATCAGAAAATGTAACTTGTTTCTTCTTCTTCGGCTTCAACTCCTCATTTTAAATGCCAAACTCAGCAGAAGATCCATTCTTCGAATCACCAACATAAAAGATGTGATGATCTCTCCTCACTCCTTACAATATCAACTTATCTCCTTTGAATAGTTTGTAGAAATCTTCATCACTAGTGAATTTGTACCCATGAAAACATAATGTACCCAACGAAATTATGTTATCACCACAAGTAGGCACATATTTCTCATCAATCAATTTTGTCTCAGCAGTATTGTGAGTCTTGAGACGTGTGGTACCAACACCCTCAATCTTCATCCTCTGACCGTTCCCCACAACGATGTGTCCAAAATCTCCATCAGCCTGCAAAGTAAAAATAAGATTTATCTCTACATATGTGCAAAGGTTGCACAATCCATCACCCAACTTGAGCTGCTTGGCTCAGCATCTTTCATCACTAACACATCATCATCCTCATCATGCACAACATTCGTGATTTCTGAGTCGTTTATCTTCTGTTTTCCCTTTTTCTTCATATCCTTCAAACTCTTCATGTCTTTTTTCAAAATAGGGCATGTATACTAGATGTGACCCTTCTCCCCATAGTAATAACACTCTAAATTACTATAGTCTCTAGGTCGAGTTCCATGAATGTCACTCCTCCCCCGCAAACGACTCCTCCCTCTATCAAAACTCTTTACAACAGCTAGCGCTTCCTTTCACCCATACATAATATGTTTCTCCATTATCTTCTTAGTCTCCCTCAGCTGCGTAACCATATCATCAAGTGTCAAACTTGTTTGCCCAACAAGCATTGTTTGCACAGCTGGTTTGTAAGATAACGGCAAGGAAGACAACAACAACAAAGCCTGCTTTTCATCTTCGACTTCCTCTCTCGTGTTTTGAAGTTAGCATACTAGCTGATTGAACACATTCACTTGATCATGAAATTCCCTCCCTCATTCATCTTCAAAGGGTAGAGGTCTATCTACATGCACAACCTATTCGTTAGTGTTTTCAACTCATAAATACTTTCCAACTTGTCCCAAAACCCCTTTGGTGTTTTTTTTCTTCAAGACACTATATTTGATTTCTGGAGCAAGTCCAAGTCGAATTGTACTAACTGCATGCTTTTTCATTGTATCCCAACTTCTATCACTCATCCCTGCCAAGTTCTTATCTTCAAATGCTTGATCAAGATTATCCCGCACAAGTAAATCTTGAATCGTGCATGTCACATCGTAAAATTCGTCTTCCCATCAAAGAGTGGAGTCTCAAAATTCTTCTCAGGCATTTTTAAAATTGATCCAAAAAACATTAAATTACTTGGACTAAAATTAAATTAAGCCACAATAACAAAACAACAAGCTTCCGGCGAGAATTACCCAACAAAAAACTTAGATCTAATTATTTGATTCATTGACCGTAAGTACACAAATCAATTAATCAAATTCTTACCTTTTCTTGTGTTTGAACTCGCAGGCCTCACTACCAAACAATTCACCCCAATCAAATTCCAAAGCCAGACCCACAATCAAACCAATTGTCCTTTGGATTTCTTGATCTGTCCCACGCGCATGTAGCAAACCAACTCGCCCTTCACAATTTGATGAGACTAAGACTCTTTTCTTTTTGTGATTCAATTGAAGAATTTTTGTTTGTGGGAAGGAATATTTTTTTGGAGGGATTTGTGTTGGAAAGAGAAGATAAGTGTAATGATTATGTTATTTTTTGAATTTTTGTGAATGTAGATTTAGAAAAAAATTTAAAATTTGAATTTGGAGTTTCGTAAAAATGATGTTATTTTTTTATGGTGAATTTTTGGAAGAAAAAGTGATGATTTCCCGAAAATGGAATAGAAAAGAACCTAGCCTAAGTTCTCTTTTTTTTTTTTCTTTTCACCAATTAACCTGGGCCCACAAACAAAACATACCAAAAGCTTCTTTCTTTTGCTTCACACCACAAATGTCCCTCTCTTTCAGCTCACTTACAATTCTGTGCGGCCGTAGATGGCATTTTGCAGAACCTCGACGAACAGACGTTCACAAACTTCTTTTTCTGTTCTCAGCTTCTAATCCTATCCTCGATTTTCTTCTTCTGGTTACTAGTTATGATACCACTTGTTAGGAAAAAATACCCTCAAGATCTTTGAACCATTTGTTGAAAGAAATATTCCAACAAGAACACTGCAGCAGAATTGAAAATAAAAAAGAAAAACACAACAATTTAATGTGGTTTAATTCATGGGAATACGCACTATTCCAAACAAACTGAGATTTACAGAATAGAAGAGTTAAACCTCTTTGCCCTCAATTATATTCTGACCCCTCTCTCTACAGTTCTCTCTAGAACCCTCTCTAGCTAAAATGAGATCTGTCTTTTACTCTCTCTGCTCTGCCCTAAAATAAAAAAAAAACAACGTCTATTTATGATAAAACTAGAGAAACCCTATTGGGCTTAGTTTCTTAATCTATTCAGAATTAGAAAGTTTGGCCTAATACTAATTGTATTAAGATTTTGAGGAGATACCACAACACAAGATGCATATGGTAACCATCAGATGTTGAAAAAAATACTATACTAATTGAACTGGAAAATATGATCATAGATGAAAAAAATACATAGAGAATCCATAGACAGACATATCATAGCATGAGTAGAATGACTCTGCATTCAAATGCTGTCTACATAAATTTCATAAAGAAAATAAGAGTAACAATGCATAACTCACAATGATAGAGATATTAGAGAAGGTTTAGGCCAATAGCATTATGGACATATGCTTAGTGTGAACATCATCCCAAAAAATATTTCCTAACACAAGAAACACTTTCCCAATTGCATAACCAAAATGAAAACTTTAGGAAAAAGTTTACTTCAGCATTGTTACTACTCACATATCCAACCATAATACTTCAAAAACATAACTCTTTTGCAACGTTTTCATTGCTTCACATATAGCATAGCAACATGGATGAATAATAATTGAGGAATATCAATCTAAAGTTAAAAAAAAAATAAAGTTAAGCTCTACAAGTTATAAACACATAAAAACCATTGGAGGGAATTCAACAGCATGAACAATTACGGTAAAATAAAAATAGAAAGCTGGAAATTAAAATTACAATAAGAAACCAAATTAAGAATGAAGAAGAAAATGTGAATGTAAAATGTTGAGATGGCAACTGGAGGTAATAACATTGGGAAATTTCTTGGTGATGAAAAAAGATGACAGAAACCCTAACAATAAGGAAAATTAGTTAAGAAAAAGGGGATACCTTCAATAGTCTCTCGAAATTTTTAGTCCCAACCAAATCCCTTTTCGGTTAGTCATTTGGATTCTCCAAGCAGAGGTAATTGTGAATAAGAGCTATTTCAGTATTTTAATTAACACTTTTGTAACCAAAATGGACAACGCTAAAACTAGTGAATGTCTAAAATAGTCAATAGAAAGTAGAGCTGGCTATATCAGCACTATTGTATTTTGATTAAAATAATCATATGTGTGTGTGTGTGTGTGTGTGGGCGCGCTAACAACAAGTCACCTCTATATCATTAATGGTATCTACACATAGGAAATAACCAACCAAAAAATAAATAATTCAAAAGAAAATTTCATTTGACAGTAATAACAAACAAAATAACCATCTATATGTTACTTTCAAGAAAACCTCAGTGCCCTAGCAAGAAGTATACATGTTTAGAAATACTAATTGAATAAGAAAGAAAAAGTGATTAACTATATCACTAATCTAGAAGTAAGAAAGCTAAGAGGCCAAAGAACTCCGATTCAATTTTAAGTATGCTAAAAATTGAAGAATTCTTACAACATATTGAAAAGGATGTCAAAAGTAAATTATGTTGCTAAAGATGAAGTGCATCAGCTTGCTTAACATAAAAGGAAAAAAATATCCAATTTGAAAAGCAAGAACTTCTAAGTAGAAAGCGTGTATTCTTTAAATTTTGTTACATATTCCTAATCTTCCACAATAATTAGGATCACTAATCAAATCTTTTATTTACCTGCTTGGATGAGAAAAAAAAATCCTTAAAAAGTTTATGATAATGTAGACACTAAGCTATATTATGCATGATTAAGATGCATATCGTAACCATCAAATGTTGAAAAAAAAAATACTATACTGATTGAAATGAAAATATATCATCACAGACGGAAAAAAATACATAAGGAATTCATAGAGTGACATATCATAGCATGAATAGAATGACTCTGCATTCAAATGCTGGGTACATAAATTTTCATGAAGGAAATAATTGAAACGATACTTAGTTCAAAATAGCAGAGATATCAGGGAAGGCTTAGGCCAATTGCTGAACAGCGTCCCAAAAAAATTTTCCTAATACAACAAACACTCTCTTCCAATTGCATAACCAAAATGAAAAATTTAGCAAAAGGTTCACTTCAGCATTGTCGCTACTCACATATCCAACCACAATACTCCAAAAATATGACTCTTTTTGTAATGTTTCTTGTGCTTCATCATAGCAACATGGATGAATAATGATTATGAACAACAATCTAAAGTTAGCAAAATATAAAGTTAAGCTCTACAAGTTAGAACAACATAAAACCATTGGAGGGAATTCAACAACATGAAAAATTAAGGTAAAATTAAATAGTGGGAAATCACAGTTTTGGTCCATTAACTTGACCGTCTTACACTTTTAGTCCTTTAACTATTGAAACTCGCACTTTTAGTCCTGTAACTATAATTTTTTTGCCGTTTTGGCCCCTCTTACCAGCAATCTACCGTTTGACTGACAAAGTCAACGGTAATTTAAACATTTTTGAAAAATTTAAAAAATATTTGGGCCAAAACATAATAATTCAAAAGTTAAAAAAACAAAAAAAATAACTTTTTTTTAGGGAAAATTGCAATTTTGGTCCGTCATCTATACTTTCGTTACACTTTTAAGCCCTCTTCTATTGAAACTCACACTTTTAGTCCCTTAACTATCATTTTTTTTGCTGTTTTGGTGCCTCTTACCGGCAAACTACCGATTACTGGTCATTGGGGTCAAAATAAAAAATTATAAAATATTTGGGCCAAATCATAATAACTAAAAACTCTTTAAAAAAATAAACAAAAAGAGCTCTTCTTTTTTTTCTTCCCAAAATTGAAAAACTGCAATGGCGCCACCAACCAGAGCTACACTTTTGCCAAAGTTGAGCTCATTTCAAGAAAAGTGGCGTCCGGGCTCAACAAGCTCGGGTTTCCAACAGAGCGACGTGATTATGATTCTCCTCCCCAATTCCCCTGAATTTGTGTTTGCTTCCCTTTGGGTGTTTTTCGGGGCGCAATTTCCACCACGGATAACTCTTTTTCACTCCGGTGGAGGTCGTCAAGCAAGCCAAGGCCACCGGATTCTTCATTTGATTTCTCTCCCATGCTGAAATTTCTCATCTTTCTTGCTCAGGAACACCCTATTCTTCATCCGATTCACTGGAATTGAGAAAATTGCACTAAAAATGTGAGAAGTTACATTGGAGATATAAGAATGTACATTCAAAATGCAAACTTTATTAGTGAAATGGGGAATTAAATGTGTTCATCGTAAAACTATACTTGGTTGTAGCAACTAGCCTAGCTTCTGCTTATGTACTTACAATCAACACAAAATAAGCCAACCAAACATATTAGTAAACTCCTTTCAACAGCTATAATTCAGCCTATGCAAAATTTTTCAGAAGCAAAATTACAGTGCCACAACCAAAACCAAAGCAAAAAAAAAAAAAAAACAGTGCAAGAAATTTGAAAACCCAACATATCAATAACGAATGGAACTTGACCTAGATCAGATAACAATTACAGAGCAAAATCTGCCAGCCTCATTTTGCAAAATAAAATCCATGAACATAAAAGGAAGGAACAGGGAAAAGAATCTAACATAAATGGGTACATTATTCAATGAAGAGCAATAATAAACAAAGTAATAATAGACAAAAATCCAAACAAAATTGCAGGCACTTTCAGCACAAGAATAGGGGAATATAAAGAAACCTTCAAAGCCGACAGAGAAAGGTAGCTGACAATGGAGCAGTGCCTTCAAGTCAGGCGGTGAGGTCTTCCTTCCCGGTGGCTCAAAGAACGGCGCAGCTCCTGGAGGATCATCGGCGGTTGTGGGTTGTTTAGGGGGTGTAGACGATGGGTTGATTTTAGGGGTTATGTTTTTGTCGATTTAGTTTAGGGTTTATAGAAAAAGTAAAATTTTTTGTTTATTTTTTTAACGTTTAAGTTATTATGATTTGACCCAAAACTTTTATAAGTTTTTCAATAAGGTCCAAATTATCGTTGACTTCGTCAGTCAACTGGTAGTTTGCCATTAAGAGGGACCAAAATGGCGAAAAAGTAATAGTTAATGGACTAGAAGTGCGAGTCTCAATAGAAGATGGACTAAAAGTGTAACGAGGGTATAGATGAATGACCAAAACTATAATTTTCTCTTTATAAATAGTACTCCCTCAGTCCCACTCAAAGAGTCCACTTTGAAATGTGAGATACAACATCTAAAATAAGTAATTTACCACCATATTTTCCATTTATATCTTTACTTTAGAAATAAGGGTTAATTGTGAACCACACATTGCTATATTAGTAAGGGTATGTAATGTAAATAAATTCAAAGTGAACTCTTTAAATGGGACAAGGTTTTGTTTTGAAAGTGGACTCTTTGAGTGGGACGGATGGAGTATATTTTTCTGCAATTTACAGAAAAGGGTGGGAATTTTGTAAATATTTCATTTTCACTCCAAATGACCGGTAACCTGATAGCTTGGCTATAAGAGGGACCAAAACGGTGAAAAGGTGATAGTTACGGGATTAAAAGTGTGAGTTTCAATAGTTGTGGGACTAAAAGTGTAACAAGGGTTAAGTTGAGGACCAAAATTATTATTTTCCCAATTAAATAGAGATCTGGAAATTGAAATTCCAGAAATCAAATTAAAAAGGTAGAAAAAAAATGCCAATGTAAAATGGTGGGATGGCGACTGGAGGTAAATAACATTGGGAAATTTCTTGGTGATGGAATAAGATGACAGAAATCCTAACAAAAAGAAAAATTAGTTAAGAAAAAGCTGATACCTTCATAGTGTCAAAATTTTTTTAGTTCCCACTAAATCCTCTTTATGGTAATCATTTGGATTCTCTAAGCAGAGGTAATTTATGAACAAGAGCTATTTCAGCATTTAAATGACACATCTGTAACCCAAATGGTAACGCTAAAACTAGTTAATGTCACCATAATGTCTAAAACAGTCAATAGAAAGTAGAGCTGACTATATTAGTACTACTGTATTTTGATTAAAATAAAATTATATATATGTGGTAATAACAAGCCACCTCTATATCATTAATGGTATCGACACATGGGAAATAACCAACCAATAAATAATAACGCTGATGTAATCTCGTGAGGGTTTGATCACAAAGCGAAAGCCGATCGTTCTAAGGGTTACTAAGTGGTTTTGGTGAAACATCGACCCGCCAACAATGGACAAACGGAACCTTTCATGTTTCCCTTTGGATTGGTTCAAATCCACACATTTCTTTCGCTCAATGATGAGCCTTGCCTCCTCATGCTTTGATTTGTGGAACTCCATCATTGTAGTCTTTCTAAGTTCACAAACGCACTTAAGAACAAATAAGTTAACTTCAAATGATTTCAGTGAAGTAAACTTACATAATGCAAACTTAAAATGATGAGAACACAAATCAATGCTTTGTTTGGCCATTCCAAAAACCTTGGAAATTTCCTTGAAACACATCTTAAAAATTTTGATGGCCAAGAAACCATGGAACTTTATCCCAAAAGATGCATTTCCAAGTATCCACACTTCATTAAATTCAAGGATAAAGCAACTTAGGACATGCATATTGAACCAATCAAACAGAAAGGAAGCCGAGACTGCACGAGTGTACACTATTGAGAATCTCGGTATAAGTACACCATGAACAACTCACCAAAAGATTGTTCGATAAGTGTTGAACACCACAAGACGGAGTCTTGATAAGTTCTATAGTTCAACGAAGAACTAAGAGTTTTAGAAAAACTCACAAAAACATTTCTATTCATCCAAGTCTTCCCAAATGTTTACAAAGTTGGCCTATTTATACAACAAGAAAATGACTAATAAATAAATATTACTAATACTTAAATAATGAACATAAATCTCTTCAACTTTCTTTGGCTGTTGAGATGCTTTGGCTGAAATTTAATTGATCTGTCTTCAATCCTTGAGTTGGCCGAAATTAGTGAAAGATATTGGAGAGTCTTGATTTAGATTTTAACTCTTCATCTTCAGAACTTCAACTCTACGTTCATTCATCTCCTTCAGCCACCATTATTGACCGAACCCAGATGCATGCATGGCAATTACCTCCCTTCTTTGACCGAAATTACTCCCAAAGCCTTAATTGAATGGAATCAGATTAGCTTCATTGAAGGTGTAGCCGAATTCACTTATTAGTCAAAGGAATTTGATCAAGTTCAGCTTTTTGACTCCTTGAAACTCTAAACTTTCATTGAATTGAATTGAATTGAATTGATCCAACTCCTTGCTTTCTTCGTATGTGTATCCATGCTGAATTTTAAAGGAGATAATTGGCTGTACCATTTACTTGCTCAACCTTCCAAATGCTCAATAATTAAACTTCAGCAATTAATCTTGTGCATGTATAATAATTAATTTTCAAATACGATCAACCAAAATGCACTCAATTCTGCAATAAATTAATTGCTTTGCTAGCCAAAACCAACCAACCCCAAAGCTGCGTGCCTTCTGTTTGGGCAAACGGATGGGTGCTTGAGTCGGATCGTATCAAACACACAAGAAAATTTCATTTGACGGTAATAATAGGACTTAAACGAAACAAGCATCTATAATTTATTTTCAAGAAGGTCTCGGTTGCCCTAACAAAAAGTATACATGTTTAGAATAGTAATATTTGAATAAAGGAAAATTGATTAACTATATCTCTAACATAGAAGTAAGAAAGCTAAGAGGCCAAAGCACTCCGATTTAGCCGATTTAGTTTTAAGAATGCTAAAATAAAGAGTTCTTACAACATATTGAAAAGAATGTCAAAAGTAAAATTATGTTGCTGAATATGAAGTACATCAGCTTGCTCAACATAAAGTCAAAAGAGATCCAATTTCAAATACCAAGAGCTTCTAAGCTCAGTTTATAGGGAACCATTCCATTTCAAATGAAACCACATTTTCTGTCAAAGATATGCAGCATGAACCCTTCATTACAAATTTCATAGTTAACTTTTCATTAATGTGTAAATGGCACCATCTTGTTGGGGGTAATAATAGATCTTCATATGTCAACAATGAATTGAATCATCAATCAAAGAGCGCAACGGGTTAGATTATTGCCTCATGAAAACTAGTAATCAACAAATGAATAAACATTTGAATACATCAAAGGTTAGTAAGACTTCATTTCAAGATAGTGAAACTGAAAAATATTTTTTTTCACATGCCTAGAAATGATACCCAAGGCTACAATTTATAAATTACAGTAGTTCAATCATTATGACAAGACATGATTAAATCATAAGAAAATTATCACGTAGTACTATTTTCATATGTCTGTTACTGGAAAACCAAAAATTTGGGACTTTTCGGTTAGAATTTGTACTCTCTTACCAACCAATTCAATAATATCATTCCCCATTGCATAGTACCAGTTAGCTAAAAAGGTGTGAGTGCATAATGGAGAAAATACCTAATATGTAATGGTCTCCTTAATTAAGATGACTTCAAAAGATCTGTCTCTGCCTAAGCTAAACTCTCATGAAGCAATTTCTCATGAAGCTGAAAGTCCACAAACAAATCCCTAGATTTTTTTTTCTATGTTGTATGCTTCTGTTCCAATATGGACCACTTTCAAATCTTGCTTTCTTGGCAACTCAAATTCATCCTAAATGATGGAGGAAAAAATCATCACAGAGTCCAACATAGTCAGCTATTTTGGAAGCTGTAACTTTCTAGTTTGCTATTTTGCAGAAGAAACCATATTTATGTTCACAAAGTTATTTTGGTTATGGAGCGATAACTTCCCAAAATTCATATTGGCATTGTAACAGAGTCAACATCACCTGAGATTTTGAAAAGATCTTTTCACAACATCTCTTGCCACAGTAATAGTAAAAATGCTTTCTTCTTGTGATTTTTCAATGATCCTATTAAGTAAAAACTGACTATTATAGAGGTTCATGCACTTAACATTATATCTTCAACCATACCTGAGATCGGGAGAGTAAACTTTGAGGAGATGCTCCCCAAGATCCATCGGTTCCATCTAACACCTTCTCACATACCCAAGGCCTAAAGAAAGCAAACAAAGGGGCTATTGGTATTCAACAAGTCCATATGACACTAAATAGAATTAGTAAATATAGTTTAAATGTAAAAATAAAATAGTAGTGATGAATTGAAACATTCAAAAAAAAAAAAAAAAAAAAAGAAGAAGAAGAAAAGATAGAGAAGAACACACTAGAGTTTACTCCAAGCTTGTTGTATTAAGGATAGACCAAGGCATACCTTTCCCTTGCAGACACAATTAAGCGTTCAGGATGGACCAAGAAGTCAAAAATCTTTTCAATATTCTCTTTAGAATCTGAAGCTATGACTCCAACACCACTAGGCATCGATAATTTACTTGGAAATAGGTATGCTTGTGGGAGACATTTGTATGTTCATGTATGAATTGCTTAATTGATGACGTTGACACATCTTTCTCCAAGTTTTCAATCACTACAAAAGAGAATCCATCAGAATTTACATAGTCAGAACCTCCAATATCTTCATCACTACCTCTATCAGAGCTAAGCCTGAAACTTTTTGTCAAGTCCATAGGTCTAAGAAGTCCAGGAGCTATGGTACAAGGTTCAGAAACTTTGTAAGATTCAGAACAATCAGCTAGAATTCTGTCCTCTGTAAACTTGACGAAGGAATTGATTCTATGGTCGTCCAGAGCCGCAGTTTGAATAGTGCATATGTCCGTAAGTTTCACTAAAGTAATATTACCTGACATACGACCATGTAGCCAACAAACCATAAAAGAGCACAAACATTCCTCCTCTCCATCATTGATCGAATCGAATGTTTTTGATGTTGGACCTTCAAGATCAAAACCGAATAACATCATGAAGAATCATACTTGAAAGAAACATGAGAAATAGCAAATGAAAATCCCTCGCAATATTCGTTTAACTAAAACAATCTGCAATCATTTACATGTGTATGACCACACAGTTTTAAGTTTCAAAGATTATATAAATTCTACAAATTCAAGTCTGCATAGCATGTCATCATTTACAAACATATCAACCAAGCCTCAAACCTCAAGAACAAATGCATAATGCATTAAAACCCCACAATATAACCAGCTCATTCCCAAGTCATATCAAAATTTCCATGATAAAAATACGTCTCTCAAATTTACACTCACTATGCTGCGACTTTAATGAATATAAGCAGTTTAACCATAATCTCATATCGCAAAGTTTGTATTCCTTTACATTGAACTCCTACACTTACAACCACATCCAAATTATGACTTGCATGCTCAAAACAAACCAAATGCATACTTTGTAATTCAAGAAGGCTTAAAATAAGCTATAATACCAATATATGCAAAAAGATCACCGGAGAAATTAAAAAATAAACAAAAATGAGCAACAGTAGTTTGTCATATGTTCTTACTGCAAACAATAAGAACCAAATATCGATAATCATTGTATACATCCAACATTTATTCAATGAAACACTGTGAAGCTATATTAAAAGAAGAAAAGAAAAAGAAAATATTACATCCTCTACAATGGCGCCGTAGAAGTGAAGATCATCACTGCTGGAACTAAGTGCTGCGCAAACAGTGATGCCTTTGGTCACTTTATGGCACTCATTGTCTTGAAGTTGCTCCGACACCGGTCGGAACCTCTTCAGGAACTCGTCCACTTCGGCAATGGTTTTGAATTCGCTGGATGTAAACCGCTGATTCCAAGCACTAAGGCATTGGAACATCACCTCCAGCGTGGTTCCACCCTCAAACAAATCAACGCCAACGCTGTACCAAGCATCATCGTCTCTGGCTCTGAACTCTAAGTTGTAGGTAGTTTGCTCCATCTGAGTACTCCAACTGGTTAACTAGGCGTTCTCTTTGTGTATCACTGTGTGAGGGCCGAGAAGTGGAATAATTGTACTGTAAGCATAAACAAATTCAATTAAAGAGTGTGTTTATGTGTGGGTGGGTGCTTTAGTTAGGAGTGGAAATGTGTGAGTCATAAATAAAACTAGAACTACATACCAATTCATATTTTACTATGAGTGAACTGTCTAAAATGTCACTATACTTTTTCAAAATCTCTCGTTTGGTCACTAAACTTTTTTTTCCCCAAGGAATGTCATCATACTTTCAAAAATTGGCAAGAAATGTCATTTTGGATTATGTTTGACGGAATGGGCATCACATGCTTGTCATGTGCAATGTTTCAAGGGTATTTCTGTCTTTTTATTTTTATTTATTTATTTATTTTCCTTCTTCCCTAACTGTTCATCTCCCTCCTCCACTTCCCTTCAAAACTTCCTCCTCCGCCTCCCTCCTTCCTACTTCCTCCAAGACAACCGCCGGAATATTAATATATTTTTTTAACATTTCCTTATCTTCTCCCACCCCTTCTTCCCCCTCTCTCCTCCAAACTTCTGCAGCTCGTCTGCCGCCCATCCTTGTTCATCCCATCCCTTCAATAAAGAAAATAAAAAAGAAGATGAAAGATAGTGGGTTTTGACAAAGTTTTTCTCTAGTGCCCCAATTTTGAGCTATTCGTATGAATTCTTCAAAGGATTTGTGTGCTGAATTGATTATTTACTTGCCCAAAGGAAGAATTTTTAAATTAAGTTCTTGCTTGGGCCGAGAAGAACTTGCTTCAAGAGTTGGTTTGTTCGGCCTTGGCCGAATCTGGCCTCACCCAGAATCATTTGTTGTGGTTTATGAAGTTATTAGCTAAATCCTAACCATTTGGAGAAGGTTTAAGCTTGAAGGAAGTCACCATTTCAGATCTGGGAGGAGTTTTTGTTCGTATTTTAGTGGTCGGGTTACTGTTCATTGACAGGTTTAAAGGGTGAATTAGTAGCTTTTAATTTGTAATTGATGCACAAAAACTGTGGAAACACCATGGGCTAGGCATAATCATCCCTCCCAAGCTGCTTCCTCACTGAAATTGGAGAATTTTTAGCCTTTATGCTTCGGGCTTTTCACATTACCGCCGGTGGTTTGTTGGTTCGCTGAAGCTGGAAAACTTCAGCACTCTATTGTTGCTCTACTCTACTGGAACGAAAAATTGAGCATTGCGGTCGTGGTATTCGATTGGTTGAGGGGCGACGGGGGTGGTGGCTAGGAGGCGGCAACGGCTGGCGGTTGAGGGAGGAAGAAGGTGGAGGAGTTTAGAGAAGATGATAAATAGGTCATGGACGAAAATACCCTTGAAAAACGGTGATTCCGTTAAAGCTCTGTTAAACATAACCCAAAATGACATTTCTGGCCAAATTTTGAAAGTATGGAGACATTCCTGGAGAAAAAAAATATTTAGTGACCAAACAAGAAATTATGGAAAAGTATAGTGGCATTTTGAGTTGTTCACTCTTTTACTATATATTGTTTTCTTATTTCTTTTTTATTTTTAAATAAGCTTTTTATACTTTTTGTAATTTCACGTGTCACAATGAAGTCTAATTTTTGTATATTTTAAAAAATAAATAAAAGAAAACATAAAATGATTTATTTATTTTTGGATGCTAAAAATATATTATACCTTAGATTATAAACTTAATACCCAATTTTAATCTACCATAAATCAGTGGTGAAGTCAAAAATAATATTATGGGGGATCTAATGTATATATTCTTTTCTTTTTTTGCGCACAAAATTAAATGGATATAATAACTAAAGTCTAAACTCACAGCTATATAAATCATAAATATTTTTAATATACTTAGATTATCATGTGTAAACAACATAAGAACAACTCATGAAGAAACTCATCATGACTTCCTATATTGGAAGTAGAGCCTTCAGAATCTAGAATCGAGATTCACGGAGTTCTTCATTTTCAATATCGGAAATGGAAGGTTCGGATTCCAAAACTTGAGAATTGGGGAAAAAACTACGAACAAGGTCTCAACACAAAAGACCCAAAATCAAAACCTACACCCAAACCATCATCAAAATTCCCAATCTTCATATCTTCACCGTTTTGCACGAATTTTTACATAAATTAATATATTTAAGATATCTAATTTCCCAATTTGACTTTCCTAATTTTTTTCAATTTAATTTTAAATCAAGAATAATCATCAACCAAATATGAAATTTGAATTGAACTAAAACACCCATAAAAATCTAATGGTGTATATATTAAGACTCTCAATTCAAAAAATTTAAACAATAAAAATTTTAAATGACAAACTAACCTAGCCAAAGAGAAGCGTGTTTAAATTTTGAAGCCTTCGATCAATTTCAACTGCAAGGAAATCAAAATTGAGTTTAGTCAGTGTTTGGAAAAAAAAGTAGTTACCTCAAAATTAGAAGAAAAGAAATATTACCTCATGTGCCGCTATGGAACAGTAACCCAAAAGCAAAAAGAAAAAAATGGGGGGGAGGTGTGTTTATTCCGTCCTATATTGTATAAGGTTAAAATAAATTTAATATATTTAAATGAAAAATTGGGCTTGGTATTGTTTGAGATTAATATTTTTCTTAATATACGTAAGTGTACAACTGTGTTTGGCCCAACTGAGCTTCTGGGTTAAAATTTCATTGTATAAAAGTAACAGTAGGCTTATGCGGAAGCCCAAAAGTAGCATTTTCTAGAGAAGCATTGAATTTAATTATACTAGAATTGCGTCTTTCATAAATAGTACTTGTAATGTACAAGTATTTATTATCACCTTTATTTTATTATCATTTCAGCGAATATATTTAGAAATCTCAATAGATTTATTTGGAACTTTAAAAGAAAATAATGCATTATTAGGTGTAATATTTTGTTCCCCCAAGTAAAATGATAGTTACTCTTCTGGAGCTTTTAATCATTTGTACCACCAGATATATAGTCCTAATAATAGTTTATGACACTATTATAGATAAGAACATTATTTCTTATCCGTATCTGCAATATGTTGTAGAACTGTCTTCTGGATAAAATGCTTTGTGATTGACCAATAAAATGTCTATTTTTATCACATAATCAAATTTTCAAATGATGTATATATTTTAGTACAATATTTATAAATCATAACAAATATTAAAGCCATAAATTAACAACAAATATTATATTTAAAAATATCAAATTTAAATCAACTACATCAAAATCAATCAAGCAGAAATTTCTTATTAGACATTTTTAATAGTATCACCTTCAGGGTGCATAATTGAAAATTAATTTCACAAAATCATTGCAGATTAAAGTTGGCTTTATCTTTTATCTTTTTTCTATGATTTTTGATAGACAGTAGCTTTATAGTTTAGTGTACTACATGTACATCCATGACCAATGGTATTTTATGCAACAACGATAAAATTGGTTATCTAATTTTCCTTTTACTTTCATCTTTCTTGTCACAATTCTCCCATTTCCGGTGGTGAGCTATAATTTTGTATTATATGATTTTTCTCCCACTTTCTAGTGGTGAAATCAACATATTTAAATAATCATGATTACAATAGTTATATCATAATACTCGCACCAATGACTGCGATTTTGAGCATTATAATGATGTAAAATGATCGCATTTACTTCAAGAAATGAGATCTTTACATATTATACGAATTTATGATTATTATATTTACTTTGGGAAACGGAGCATGTCACACATAATAAGGGTGCATAAGTGTCACATTTACTTCAGAAAATAGAGTAGTTTTATTGAACGAGATTCATGAGTTTTCAACAAAACTCATTATTTTGTTTAGTGACAAAAATAAAGTAAATCAAATATATAATAATTCAAAATAATAGTTGATTAACAATCTATCTCTATTTTAAATTTGTCTACAAGACAAATTGATATTTTGTAATCAAATACCAAAATTTCAATACCAATCTATTACATTCACTATCTCAACTGTAATTTTCAATTATTAGTAAAATACATACAAATGTAAAATATCAAAATACACATTGCAAAATGATTTATAGCATAGTGAAACAAGCATATAAAATATCCAAAAAATATATTCAATTACGATTATGTCTTTCACGAGTAAAATCATTATAACTAGTATATGAGCATAGTTTCAAAATTCTCTCAAAATAATTCAGATCACAAAAAAGTCAAATTAAAAATATCACACAAAAGTATAATATTTCATAGCTTGTATTTGTGTGAATCATGTGGATATATATATATATATATATATATTATACTAAAATAAATACGTACCTCAAAATTGCATAGTAATCATTTAGAGATACCTTATACCTAATCATCATGTAAATTTGAGCCTCCAACGATTCCATATCGCTAGTAATCCTTCTCGTCAATCAATTTGGCTAGAGTCTCGTATTGATAACGTGTTATAAAATAACTACTATAATATAACTATATAAGTTGGTAGTAGATAAATAAAAAAAAAAATAGAATAAGATGAGAACAAGGACTAAAGAGAAATAGAGGTAAGCCTTTGTTTATACTTTTTATTTCTTGACTTATGCCTTTATATGGCATAGATCATTTACATTTCATGAAAGCAAGACAACTCAAAAGTCTTACTAAATACATAGGAACTTAATTAATTAAAGGGGTATGTGAAAAGATAAGAAAATAAAAAACATAAGAAAATAAAAAACATTCGGAAAAATAACAGTTTTGGTCCCTTACGTTTGGCCCAGTGGCGATTTTAGTCCCTTTTCTTTTTCTCTCAGCAGTTTTGGTCCCTTATGTGTTCACCTTTGGCAGTTTTGGTCCTTTTACAGGGAGTTCGAGGTAAAACAGGTCATTTGGGGCATTTAAATAATTTTCCAAATTTCTGAGGCAAATCGATAAAATCATGATTACTGTGTTCTGGGTTTGTATTTTTGGCTCTTTTTTTTTGTTAATTCATTTGGTTTTAAATAGGATATTTCTTTTAATTTTTTTCAATTAAATGAATTAGGTGTGGTATTATTTTTCTGAATGATTTGCCCCTTGTTTGGTGATGAGATGAAGGAATTGTTTGGTGATGGAGTAGAGAAAAAGTGGAAAGGTAGAAGAAGACTTTTCATCTAATTTGGGGGGGGGGGGGGGGGGGTGAAAAATTATTTAAATGATCCAAATGACCTGTTTTACCTCTAACTCCTAGTAAAATGACCAAAACTGCCAAAGAGGAAAACATAAGGGACGAAAACTGCTGAGAGAAAAATAAAAAGGACTAAAATCGCTACTGAATCAAACGTAAGGGACCAAAACTGCCATTTTTCCAAAAATATTCATAAATCTAAATATTCATAACAGAAATAGGATAATTTTAGGAAAACCTATTATTCCGGCCCACAAAAAATTGTGGGCGGAAGCGACAACACACAAAAATAGCAGAAAATTGCAGTATTTTAAGGGGGAAAAAAGGGAAAAAGGAAAGGCCAAAAGATCAGACAAAAGTCCCACGCCGGAGGTTTATTTTAGTATTATCGCATTTCTCACCTGCTCAGTCACTGAGTCAGTTCAGTTTCAGTCGGAGTCGCGCGTCGAGTTCCGCCCGCCATGAACCAATCCATGCATATTCGAGTTCAAGCACCTTCCCCTCCTCTGTAAGTTCCTGTACTTTAACCTTCATCTTTGCCCCTTTTTTTAAATTATTATTATTATTATTATTGTGTGCAGAATTCTCCGATTGTAGGCTTTTTTTTATGCAAGTAGGCGCTTACAGAATCATGTGGTGTTTTCGTTTACATGTGTGTATTACTCTGTGTGTTGTGTGTCTGTAATGCGTAGGGGTTGAATTATTAACAGTAACTTTTATGAAAAATTGAGTTGAAGTATGACTATTATTGAAGTTGGAGGTGCAAGTGAGATAAGGTTGTGTTTGGCTGCTAATTTGGTGACGTTTGCCGTTTAGTGAAATGAAATTGATTTTAATTTGCGGTTGCAATTGTGTTCTTGACTGATCAATGAACCTGCAGAATGATGGTTTCTTGAAAGCAAGCTTGAGTAGTTTTCCTATCTACTGGTAAATTATAAATTTTGCCAATTGGGGGAATTTAAGGGCTTTTATGGATATCCTCTCCATTTCTCATTTTACAAACCGTTTTCCACATTTCCAAAGACAGCTATGTAAACAAAAACGCTGTGCATGCAGGCCCTAATGATATTTAAATATTGCTTATTGAATCACTTTTGAATGAGCTCAATTATCAAGAAGTTTAGTTCATAGCATCTTTGTATTTATTCTTGTAGGGCTGAGATGACTTTGAATTCATTTAGGTTTTTATCTTTTAATATTAACAGGCTCTTCCCACGGGCTAGCTCGTCTTCTCATCGAACTTGTCCTTGCTATGAAGTAGAAGCAAGTTATAATGCTAGTATTTTAAAAGCATCTCTAGTATCAAGGTGTTCATTGGGATGGAACAAGACTCATTCTGTATCTTCCAGACAGCAAATCCGTAAATGTGCATCACAGATGGGAGCATTAGTTACTCCAAGAGATCAAGAAGCACCTACTATACCCTTTATTGGTGATGAAAAGATTGGTGTATTGCTCCTTAATCTTGGAGGTCCAGAGACTCTTGATGATGTGCAGCCATTTTTGTTTAATCTTTTTGCTGATCCAGTGAGTTTGTGAAGTCTAACTCTTACTAAAATTAATGCATGAGAAAAATATAAGGATTCTCTTAAGCTAGTGTTACTTTACTTTCCGTAGAGGTGCAAATGATTTCTTGAATTTTCTTGCCATTGGATAGGATATTATCCGCCTGCCAAGATTGTTTTGCTTCCTTCAGAAGCCCTTAGCACAATTTATATCTGTTGTCAGAGCACCCAAGAGCAAAGAAGGTTATGCTTCAATTGGCGGTGGATCTCCCCTTCGACAGATTACTGATGCTCAGGCATGGTTCATAAAAATTTTACTTTGAAAGATGGTTTATTCAAAATAGATATA